>JAWNNK010000733.1:0-380000 GCA_035045065.1 Hirtodrosophila trivittata | reverse complement strand
TCTGTCTGTCTATCTGTCTGTCTATCTGTCTGTCTATCTGTCTATCTGAATGTCTATCTGTCTGTCGATCTGTCCGTCTATCTGTCTGTCTATCTGTCTGTCTATCTGTCTGTCTATCTGTCTGTCTATCTGTCTGTCTATCTGTCTGTCTATCTGTCTGTCTATCTGTCTGTCTATCTGTCTGTCTATCTGTCTGTCTATCTGTCTGTCTATCTGTCTGTCTATCTGTCTGTCTATCTGTCTGTCTATCTGTCTGTCTATCTGTCTGTCTATCTGTCTGTCTATCTGTCTGTCTATCTGTCTGTCTATCTGTCTGTCTATCTGTCTGTCTATCTGTCTGTCTATCTGTCTGTCTATCTGTCTGTCTATCTGTCTGTCTATCTGTCTGTCTATCTGTCTGTCTATCTGTCTGTCTATCTGTCTGTCTATCTGTCTGTCTATCTGTCTGTCTATCTGTCTGTCTATCTGTCTGTCTATCTGTCTGTCTATCTGTCTGTCTATCTGTCTGTCTATCTGTCTGTCCATCTGTCTGTCCATCTGTCTGTCCATCTGTCTGTCCATCTGTCTGTCCATCTGTCTGTCTATCTGTCTGTCTATCTGTCTGTCTATCTGTCTGTCTATCTGTCTGTCTATCTGTCTGTCTATCTGTCTGTCTATCTGTCTGTCTATCTGTCTGTCTATCTGTCTGTCTTTCTGTCTGTCTATCTGTCTGTCTATCTGTCTGTCTATCTGTCTGTCTATCTGTCTGTCTATCTGTCTGTCTATCTGTCTGTCTATCTGTCTGTCTATCTGTCTGTCTATCTGTCTGTCTATCTGTCTGTCTATCTGTCTGTCTATCTGTCTGTCTATCTGTCTGTCTATCTGTCTGTCTATCTGTCTGTCTATCTGTCTGTCTATCTGTCTGTCTATCTGTCTGTCTATCTGTCTGTCTATCTGTCTGTCTATCTGTCTATTTGTCTATCTGTCTATCTGTATGTCTATCTGTCTGTAAATCTGTTTGTCTATCTCTCTGTCTATCAATCTGTCTATCTGTCTTTCTGTCTATCTGTCTATCTGTCTATCTGTATGTCTATTTGTCTGACTATCTGCCTGTCTTTCTATCTGTCTGTCTATCTGTCAGTCTATCTGTCTCTCTCCTTGTCTGTCTATCTATCTGTCTATCTGTCTGTCTATCTGTCTGTCTATCTGTCTGTCTATCTGTCTGTCTATCTGTCTGTCTATCTGTCTGTCTATCTGTCTGTCTATCTGTCTGTCTATCTGTCTGTCTATCTGTCTGTCTATCTGTCTGTCTATCTGTCTGTCTATCTGCCTGTCTATCTGTCTGTCGATCTGTCTATCTGTCTGTTTATCTGTCTGCCTATCTGTCTGTCTATCTGACTGTCTATCTGTTTGTCTATCTTTCTGTCTATCTGTATGTCTATCTGTCTGTCTATCTGCCTGCCTATCTGTCTGTCAATCTGTCTCTTATCTGTTTATCTGATTGTCTATCTGTCTGTCTTTCTGTCTTTCTGTCTGTCTATCTGTCTATTTATCTGTCTGTCTGTCTATCTGTCTGTCTATCTGTCTGTCTATCTGTCTATCTGTCTGTCTATCTGTCTGTCTATCTGCATGTCTATCTGTTTGTCTATCTGTCTGTCTATCTGTCTGTCTATCTGTCTGTCTATCTGTTTGTCTATCTGTCTGTCTATCTGTCTGTCTATCTGTCTGTCTATCTGTCTGTCTATCTGTCTGCCTATCTGTCTATCTGTCATCTGTCTATCTGTCTAACTGTCTGTCTATCTGTCTGTCTATCTGCCTGTCAATCTGTCTGTCTATCTTTTTGCCTGTCTTTCTGTCTGTCTACCTGTCTGTCCATCTGCCTGTCTGTCTGTCTGTCTACCTGTCTATCTGTATATCTGTCTACCTGTCCATCTGACTGTCTTTCTGTCTATCTACCTGTCTATCTGTCTAACTGTCTATCTGTCTATCTGTGTGTCTATCTGTCTGTCGATCTGTCTCTTATCTGTCTATCTGACTGTCTTTCTGTCTATTTGTCTATCTGTCTATCTGTCTGTCTATCTGTCTGTTTATCTGTCTGTCTGTCTATCTGTCTGTCTATCTGTCTGTCTATCTGTCTGTCTATCTGTCTGTCTATCTGTCTGTCTATCTGTCTGTCTATCTGTCTGTCTATCTGTCTGTCTATCTGTCTGTCTATCTGTCTGTCTATCTGTCTGTCTATCTGTCTGTCTATCTGTCTGTCTATCTGTCTGTCTATCTGTCTGTCTATCTGTCTGTCTATCTGTCTGTCTATCTGTCTGTCTATCTGTCTGTCTATCTGTCTGTCTATCTGTCTGTCTATCTGTCTGTCTATCTGTCTGTCTATCTGTCTGTCTATCTGTCTGTCTATCTGTCTGTCTATCTGTCTGTCTATCTGTCTGTCTATCTGCCTGTCTAACTGTCTGTCTATCTGTCTATCTGTCTGTTTATCTGTCTGTCTATCTATCTGTCTATCTGACTGTCTATCTGTTTGTCTATCTGTCTGTCTATCTGTCTGTCTATCTGTCTATCTGTCTATCTGCCTGCCTATCTGTCTGTCTATCTGTCTGTTTATCCGTCTGTCTATCTGTTAGTCTATCTGTATGTCTATCTGTCTGTCAATCTGTCTCTTATCTGTTTATCTGACTGTCTATCTGTCTGTCTATCTGTCTGTCTATCTGTCTGTCTATCTGTCTGTCTATCTGTCTGTCTATCTGTCTGTCTGTCTATCTGTTTGTCTATCTGTCTGTCTATCTGTCTGTCTATCTGTCTATCTGTCTGTCTATCTGTCTGTCTATCTGTCTGTATCTGTCTGTCTATCTGTCTGTCTACCTGTGTGTCTATCTGTCTGTCTATCTTTCTGTCTATCTATCTATCTACCTGTCTATCTGTCTATCTGTCCATCTGTCTATCTGTCTATCTCTCTATCTGTCTCTTTGTCTCTCTGTCCATCTGTCTGTCTATCTGTCTGTCTATCTGTCTGTCTATCTGTCTGTCTATCTGTCTGTCTATCTGTCTGTCTATCTGTTTGTCTATCTGTCTGTCTATCTGTCTGTCTATCTGTCTGTCTATCTGTCTGTCTATCTGTCTGTCTATCTGTCTATCTAAATGTCTATCTGTCTGTCTATCTGTCTGTCTATCTGTCTGTCTATCTGTTTGTCTATCTGTCTGTCTATCTGTCTGTCTATCTGTCTGTCGATCTGTCCGTCTATCTGTCTGTCTATCTGTCTGTCTATCTGTCTGTCTATCTGTCTGTCTATCTGTCTGTCTATCTGTCTGTCTATCTGTCTGTCTATCTGTCTGTCCATCTGTCTGTCTATCTGTCTGTCTATCTGTCTGTCTATCTGTCTGTCTATCTGTCTGTCTATCTGTCTGTCTATCTGTCTGTCTATCTGTCTGTCTATCTGTCTGTCTATCTGTCTGTCTATCTGTCTGTCTATCTGTCTGTCTATCTGTCTGCCTATCTGTCTGTCTATCTGTCTGTCTATCTGTCTGTCTATCTGTCTGTCTATCTGTCTGTCTATCTGTCTGTCTATCTGTCTGTCTATCTGTCTGTCTATCTGTCTGTCTATCTGTCTGTCTATCTGTCTGTCTATCTGTCTGTCTATCTGTCTGTCTATCTGTCTGTCTATCTGTCTGTCTATCTGTCTGTCCATCTGTCTGTCTATCTGTCTGTCTATCTGTCTGTCTATCTGTCTGTCTATCTGTCTGTCTATCTGTCTGTCTATCTGTCTGTCTATCTGTCTGTCTATCTGTCTGTCTATCTGTCTGTCTATCTGTCTGTCTATCTGTCTGTCTATCTGTCTGTCTTTCTGTCTGTCTATCTGTCTGTCTATCTGTCTGTCTATCTGTCTGTCTATCTGTCTGTCTATCTGTCTGTCTATCTGTCTGTCTATCTGTCTGTCTATCTGTCTGTCTATCTGTCTGTCTATCTGTCTGTCTATCTGTCTGTCTATCTGTCTGTCTATCTGTCTGTCTATCTGTCTGTCTATCTGTCTGTCTATCTGTCTATTTGTCTATCTGTCTATCTGTATGTCTATCTGTCTGTAAATCTGTTTGTCTATCTCTCTGTCTATCTGTCTTTCTGTCTTTCTGTCTATCTGTCTATCTGTCTATCTGTATGTCTATTTGTCTGACTATCTGCCTGTTTTTCTATCTGTCTGTCTATCTGTCAGTCTATCTGTCTGTCTCCTTGTCTGTCTATCTATCTCTCTATCTATCTGTCTATCTGTCTGTCTATCTGTCTGTCTATCTGTCTGTCTATCTGTCTGTCTATCTGTCTGTCTATCTGTCTGTCTATCTGTCTGTCTATCTGTCTGTCTATCTGTCTGTCTATCTGTCTGTCTATCTGTCTGTCTATCTGCCTGTCTATCTGTCTGTCTATCTGTCTATCTGTCTGTTTATCTGTCTGCCTATCTGTCTGTCTAGCTGACTGTCTATCTGTTTGTCTATCTTTCTGTCTATCTGTATGTCTATCTGTCTGTCTATCTGCCTGCCTATCTGTCTGTCTATCTATCTGCTTATCCGTCTGTCTATCTATTAGTCTATCTGTTTGTCTATCTGTCTGTCAATCTGTCTCTTATCTGTTTATCTGACTGTCTATCTGTCTGTCTTTCTGTCTGTCTATCTGTCTATTTATCTGTCTGTCTGTCTATATGAGTGTCTATCTGTCTATCTGTCTATCTGTCTGTCTGTTTGTCTATCTGTCTGTCTGTCTATCTGTCTGTCTATCTGTCTGTCTATCTTTGTGTCTATCTGTCTGTCTATCTGTCTGTCTATCTGTCTGTCTATCTGTCTGTGTATCTGTCTGTCTATCTGTCTGTCTATCTGTCTGTCTATCTTTCTGTCTATCTGTCTGTCTATCTGTTTATCTGTCTGTCTATCTGTTTATCTGTCTGTCTATCTGTCTGTCTATCTGTCTGTCTATCTGTCTGTCTATCTGTCTGCCTATCTGTTTATCTTTCATCTGTCTATCTGTCTTACTGTCTGTCTATCTGTCTGTCTATCTGCCTGTCTATCTGTCTGTCTATCTGTCTGCCTGTCTTTCTGTCTGTCTATCTGTCTGTCTATCTGTCTGTCTATCTGTCTGTCTATCTGTCTGTCTATCTGTCTGTCTATCTGTCTGTCTATCTGTCTGTCTATCTGTCTGTCTATCTGTCTGTCTATCTGTCTGTCTATCTGTCTGTCTATCTGTCTGTCTATCTGTCTGTCTATCTGTCTGTCTATCTGTCTGTCTATCTGTCTGTCTATCTGTCTGTCTATCTGTCTGTCTATCTGTCTGTCTATCTGTCTGTCTATCTGTCTGTCTATCTGTCTGTCTATCTGTCTGTCTATCTGTCTGTCTATCTGTCTGTCTATCTGTCTGTCTATCTATCTATCTATCTGTCTGTCTATCTGTCTGTCTACCTGTCTGTCTATCTGTCTGTCTATCTGTCTGTCTATCTGTCTGTCTATCTGTCTGTCTATCTGTCTGTCTATCTGTCTGTCTATCTGTCTGTCTATCTGTCTGTCTGTCTATCTGTCTGTCTATCTATCTGTCTATCTGTCTGTCTATCTGTCTGTCTACCTGTCTGGCTATCTGTCTGTCTATCTTTCTGTCTATCTATCTATCTACCTGTCTTTCTGTCTATCTGTCCATCTGTCTATCTCTCTATCTGTCTCTCTGTGTCTCTGTCCATCTGTCTATCTCTCTATCTGTCTATCTGTCAATCTGTCTATCTGTCGTTCTGTCTATCTACCTGTCTATCTGTCTAACTGTCTATCTGTCTATCTGAATGTCTATCTGTCTGTCGATCTGTCTGTCTATCTGTCTGTCTATCTGTCTGTCTATCTGTCTGTCTATCTGTCTGTCTATCTGTCTGTCTATCTGTCTGTCTATCTGTCTGTCTATCTGTCTGTCTATCTGTCTGTCTATCTGTCTGTCTATCTGTCTGTCTATCTGTCTGTCTATCTGTCTGTCTATCTGTCTGTCTATCTGTCTGTCTATCTGTCTGTCTATCTGTCTGTCTATCTGTCTGTCTATCTGTCTGTCTATCTGTCTGTCTATCTGTCTGTCTATCTACCTGTCTAACTGTCTGTCTATCTGTCTATCTGTCTGTTTATCTGTCTGTCTATCTGTCTGTCTATCTGACTGTCTATCTGTTTGTCTATCTGTCTGTTTATCTGTCTGTCTATCTGTCTATCTGTCTATCTGTCTATCTGCCTGCCTATCTGTCTGTCTATCTGTCTGTTTATCCGTCTGTCTATCTGTTAGTCTATCTGTATGTCTATCTGTCTGTCAATCTGTCTCTTATCTGTTTATCTGACTGTCTATCTGTCTGTCTTTCTGTCTTTCTGTCTGTCTATCTGTCTATTTATCTGTCTGTCTGTCTATCTGTCTGTCTATCTGTCTATCTGTCTGTCTATCTGTCTGTCTATCTTTCTGTCTATCTGTCTGCCTATCTGCATGTCTATCTGTTTGTCTATCTGTCTGTCTATCTTTCTGTCTATCTGTCTGCCTATCTTTCTATCTGTCATCTGTCTATCTGTTTAACTGTCTGTCTATCTGTCTGTCTATCTGCCTGTCTATCTGTCTGTCTATCTTTTTGCCTGTCTTTCTGTCTGTCTACCTGTCTGTCTATCTGCCTGTCTGTCTGTCTGTCTACCTGTCTATCTGTATATCTGTCTACCTGTCTATCTGACTGTCTTTCTGTCTATCTAACTGTCTATCTGTCTATCTGTCTATCTGTATGTCTATCTGTCTGTCGATCTGTCTCTTATCTGTCTATCTGACTGTCTTTCTGTCTATTTGTCTATCTGTCTATCTGTCTGTTTATCTGTCTGTCTGTCTATCTGTCTGTCTATCTGTCTGTCTATCTGTCTGTCTATCTATCTGTCTATCTGTCTGTCTATCTGTCTGTCTATCTGTCTGTCTATCTGTCTGTCTATCTGTCTGTCTATCTGTCTGTCTATCTGTCTGTCTATCTGTCTGTCTATCTGTCTGTCTATCTGTCTGTCTATCTGCCTGTCTATCTGTCTGTCTATCTGTCTGTCTATCTGTCTGTCTATCTGTCTGTCTATCTGTCTGTCTATCTGTCTGTCTATCTGTCTGTCTATCTGTCTGTCTAATTGTCTGTCTATCTGTCTGTCTATCTGTCTGTCTATCTGTCTGTCTATCTGTCTGTCTATCTGTCTGTCTATCTGTCTGTCTATCTGTCTGTCTATCTATCTGTCTATCTGTCTGTCTATCTGTCTGTCTACCTGTCTGTCTATCTGTCTGTCTATCTTTCTGTCTATCTATCTATCTACCTGTCTATCTGTCTATCTGTCTGTCTATCTGTCTGTCTATCTGTCTGTCTATCTGTCTGTCTTTCTGTCTGTCTATCTGTCTGTCTGTCTATCTGTCTATCTGTATGTCTATCTGTCTGTCTATCTGTTTGTCTATGGACAGTTTCGGGACATGCCCCAGTCTCAGTACAGCGTTAAATATTAGTACCAGAAACAATATAGCTTCAGGAGGCATAGCCTTGATTGTGATATTATCTAGTCCATCTTCACTTGGAGCTTTTCTAGCCTTCAGTTGTTTTATGGGACAATTAATTTCATCTACTGTAATGTGTGAAGCTAGGGGACATAGCTGCTCAGGACTATCAAGCGCCACTTGCACTCTTCTTTTACTTCTAGCGGAGCTGGTATTAAATGGTTTAAATCTGGTCTCTAAATCCTCAGCAAATGCCTCTGTTCTTTCTTTTGAGGATCTGGCCCAAAATCCGTCAGGCTTTTTAATTGGAAATTTTGGGACCATTTGCTGCTTATATTTTTTAGCCAGTGCGTGCTTAGGGCTTGCATCAGCGGAAACATTAGAATGTAAGCGGTAATTTTCCATATGTTTGTGTAATACCAGCAGTTTTTTCACTCTATATGCTACTCTCTGGTAAGCCCTATAAACTATTGGGTCACGAGTGTGACAGTGCTGCCTCCTAAGCTTCCTTTTGATAAGCAGAAATATCTCGCTAATTCGAGGGAGCCTGTTTTAAGAGTTTTGTATTTGATTCGTCGGAGCAGCGCAAAGGGCTGCCGCATGGACCTTGTTGAGGAAAATAATAATAATATCATATAGTGACAACAACTGTCCTTATTTATTGCAATCGGACCTGGATTTGTTTTTTGCTTGGTGTAAATGCAACATGTTGTTTCTGAATTGCTCTAAATGTAAGGTTATGTCATTCTATAGAAGTACGCCTCACACATTTAATTACATGCTCGACCGGGTTTCTCTTGAGAGATTAGACTGTGTCACCGATTTGGGAATTCTTCTCTATCATAGACTTAAATTTGACAAACATATCGCGCTTACAGTCAACAAGGCGACTCAATCTCTTGGATTTATCAAACGATGGTCTAAGGAATTCGACGACCCTTATACGACTAAGCTGCTATATACTTCTCTTGTTCGGCCTATTCTGGAATACGGATCTTGTGTGTGGTCTCCTCAATATTCGGTACACCAAGACAGAATTGAGTCTGTTCAAAAGAAGTTCCTTCTTTTTGCCCTTCGCGGCTTTAGCTGGGTTCCAGGGTTCCATTTGCCTTCATACCACAGTAGATTGCAATTAATTAACCTCCCATCTCTTACTAACCGTCGCATGATGCTGGGAGTTCTATTTTTACATAAATTAATAATTGGCAAAATTGACTCATCTCTGCTATTGAGCCAAATTAACTTTTCTGTACCTTTGAGACGTACTCGTAACTTTACACCGATTTCTCTAAATACTTGTAATACTAACTACTCTCTGCACGAACCTTTTCGAGTTCTCTGTGTTGACTATAACAGACTTTTTTGAATCTTCAACTCAGAATCCTCTTTGGATACGATTAAGAACCACATCCTTAACTTTTTAGCACGTAGTAACTTGCATTAATTTGTTTTACTAATCATAGTGATCTGATTGGGTTTTTCTGGGTTTTTCCCAATCCTCGCAACAAATGTTGGATCATTTAATATTCTTATTTTGAACACCCTAGATATTAATCTTAAATTTATTTCTTAAATACTTCATTTTAAATTTAAATTATATTTTTCAGTTTTAATTTATATTAAAAATTGTAATTTTTTGGTCGACTGTTAATAGTTGACATTAAATAAATAAATAAATAAATAAATAAAAAAACATGGGAACTGTATGTAATTTTAAATTTATAATATTAAATATTGACAAGTATGGGAATTTTAATTGCGCTTTGGTCAGAAAATATTTTTTAAACGGCCTGAAAAATGGCCACGTTTTGTTGGCAATTGTCGTTTTGGTTTTAGTAGTAGTACCTTAAATTGCATTAATAGTAAAGAATAGTCGCGACCTACATCTCTTCAAGAACAGACTTGCCTTTTAATCCGCGGGACTTTTCCTTAATCCGAAAAGTGCCGTTATTTTTCCAATTTTGCAAAGTACCGTTATTCAAGTGAACATCGGCAGCTGACGTTGTAAGAAACAAAATAAAGAACATCTGCTGCCGTTCTTATAGGGCGTGTAAGTGCCCGCATGGCATATTCAAGGCCACAGACTACTATTTTCTACTTTCTGCTAGTTTTGACGGACAGTTAACACATGCGCAAACCGAAAATCATACTGAAAACACCCCATATAACGTTCAAGTTAGGCATGATGAGGAGTTCAGTGACAGAGTCACCGTCTAAAATACGCCCAATAATCCGTGCAATCGCTGAATGTAAGTGGCAGAACTCGGCAACTTACGCCAACTCAAAATGAACAACCAGAGCGACATTTAATGGAAACAAGCGTCTGCAACGAAGACGTGGCCATACGAATCGATTCAGCTTGCTATCTGAGCCTCAATGCAACAATGTCGATCTGGACATAGAACGCAACATTTTCGATGAACTACCACGCACGAGTCATGGAATTAAGAATTCCATTGTTACCAACTAAAAGACGACCGTCCATACAGAATATGCGTAAAACGACTTCATTATAAAACGCTACACAGCCTGATTTGAGATGAGCTGGAAGAAATGGGGCACAATCTGTCAAACGCGCACATACCTAGACAGCGATGTGAGCCAGGTAGTAATCAATTGCGATAAAGTCACTGTGTCAAATGAGAGTTAAAATCGAACCATTACGGAAGCGCACTGCCGTAGTGCATCAATCATCATGAATGTCAGAAGTTTGGGCACTCGGCTAAATCGGCAGTAAAGCTCACATTTGAGTTAAGTCTGCCGGTGATCATCCTGCCAGTAACTGTACACGTCCGCGTAGTGAGTTGTGCACATGCTATAATTGTGGAGGGCAGCACCCTGCTAACTACTCGGGGTGCTATCAGGCTATCAGGCGTTTCTGGAGCGCACTAAGCCCAAGTGGGGTATGAGTGTCAGGAGCACAGAAAGCAAATCTGAGACAAGGAGCAAGCAAACAGCTGTTCATGTGCAGGGTGTTTCTTATCCTGATGCAAAAACAGTGAGCACTCAATCTAAAAATAACGGCAACAACTACACCAGCAACAACAACAGAAACAACAGCAGCAGCCAGAACAGAGTCAGGGTCAGCTTAATGGTAGAAGCAATATCCGCTTGAGAAACAATATAGATGCAGCACCGAATCGAGTAACGGAAGATAGTAATATTCAAACTATACGGCGATCTAAATGACACTATTACCTCACTTCGTTTGTTACAAGAAAAGCTAATGGAGATGATGATGATGATGTTGAATCAACAGCAGCATCAACACAGCAGGGGCATATTATCAATTTGCTCACTGTGCGCCAAGCGCAGCAAAAACCATAATGATGCCGCTACGCATCCTAGTGTAGGACGCCAATCGCGTATCCACAAAGCTGCCCGAGCTTGAGTGCTTCACGCGGCGACATGCAAGTGATGTTTGGTGCTCAGCGAGACACACTGCCAAGGAGACTGGACGCCAAAAAATTATGGATTCGAGGCTTATTCTGCTACTGACCCGGGTGCTGGAAACGCCAGAGGAGGAGCAGGAAAAAGCACAGCTGGCGTCAGCAGAAATCTACACTGCGCTAGGCATGATCAACATTGGAGCTGTGTATTGCCCATCGTGATACACATGGACCACAGAGATGCTTGACAACATTTTGGAGTAGCATAATTGAAAATATTTAGTAGCTGACGATTGGAATGAATCACACTGGCTTTGGGGAGCGGGTAGGAGCCACTAAAGCGGTCGAGCACTAGCGGATCTAATTTTTAATAAGGATGTCAATACGCTAGCAACAGGCAGGCAGCAGATCCAGTCCAAGCTGCATAGACTTTGCTCTAATGAAAGGAATCCTTGGCATCAATGCGGACATTCAGGCTTTTGCTGAATTGAACTCAGACCATTTGCCACTTATAATTACATTGGATGCTGCACCAAGCACACACATTTGGGAACATTCCAACAGGGACTGGAGAATTCGCTTTACATCCAAATCCAATCAGGAGCAGACATTGATGATGCCATCGGATTGTTTGCCAACAACGTGAACTGGCAATAGCTACGTTCAAGCTGACCCAGAGACCCGCAGCATCTGGTATTTAATTATTTATTTATTTATTTAGAGTCAATTAATAAGCATTAGACTATATAAAAAAAAAAAGTAAAATATTGTACAAAATTAAATAATAAATATTTTTTATTTAAATTAAGATAGTTAACTTAAGCATAGTTACTCGGGCTTCTAACAGGGTGAACATGTACCCAGAATGAGCGTGGGAATCCTACCCGTAAAACGCTGACCATGCAGTAAGCACTTTCAACGTACCCGTTGGTAACATCCGCCGCGCTAATATGATGACTTGCACGAGGCGTAAGCTCAGCATTACCGTGGACAATGTTGCCGGATCTGCCGGATAAGGATTAAACTAAGCTAACGCGGACGTCTTTCTCTCCCGTTGACGCGGTAAAATACTAATCTAACGCTAACGCAATGCACGGTAACTTGCTTAATTTATATATAATATATAAATATAAGAGGAAAGAAAATTTAACAAATTATTGAAATAAAATATGTATATGTATATCTGGAGGTATTCAATATTACGAGGGGTATTCAATAAGTAAGTTTCCCTGTGTTGGGGAAAAAATAATAAACAAGTTTTAGGCTGTAAAAATAAATTTTTTTATTCTTTACCTCTTAAACTATTTTTCTAAATAGTCGCCTTGGACAGCAATACATTTTTTGTATCTGTTTGAAAGCTTAAGTAAACCTTCCTTAAAAAATTGCGGGCGCTGTTTTTTGAGCCACGATTTGACGACTTGTTTGATTTCGTCATTTGAAACGAAGTACTGGCCACCCAAGCTTTCTTTTAACTTTGGGACAAGGAAATAGTCACTTGGTGCGAGGTCTGGAGAGTATTTTTCGAGCACTTCAAAAAACTTTTGGGCGGCGTGAAGTCGTTGTTGTTTGTGATTATCGGAAAGCAGGCGTGGGACCCATCTGGAGCTAACTTTACTGTAACCAAACTTCTCCAACACTATTGTATAGACTGAAGTTCGGTGAATTTAACATTCAGGAGGCATCATTTCCAAAATATCGTCAATAGTCAATCGTCTGTCCTCCTGAATAATTCTTTCAACCGCTGCAATCGCATCGTCCGTAATGACGCTTTTTGGGCGTCCAGCACGCTGCTCATCGTGCACTCCGCGTGTCCATTGAAAAAGTCTGTGCGCCATCTTCGCACCATTTGGACATTCATACAGTCTTCACCATAAATAGACACCAATTTACTGTTTAACCCTTTTGCAGTTAGAAAACGAAATACCGAACGTAATTCACAATCGGACACGCTTTGCACTGGTAACTCCATGATTTTCAAGCTCGTGCTACTGAAAACAGTATTCTTGGTGACCAAAACTAATTCTGTTGTCTTCGGTACACCCTACACTAGAACTTTTTTCAGCTAGAGTCCGCTAGGTGGCGTCTGAGTGAAACGCCAGACTAGGGAAACTTACTTTTTGAACACACTTAGTATAAATGAATTAAAACTGATTCAACATTTGTTGCCTGGATTGGGAAAAACCCAATCAGATCAGTAAGTTTTAGTATGTTAATTTTATAAATATTTTTATATAAGAGTTAAAATGCTGCGAATAGAAAGAAAAGGACAAATAAAATGTAAAAAGAATGAATTATAGTAAAGGATAGAATATAAGTTAAAGAATAAAAAAAAATGTAGCTAGAAAGGATGTTAATTATTTCTACTAATGTATAGGAAAAGAGAAGATTTTAAAGAAGAATGAGAACATTCATTTAAGAAAACGTTGTATAGATTGTTGTAGAGCATTATAAGTTTTGCACGTAGGAAGTAAAAGTGAAATATAATTCCTAGTACGAGGAATAGTAAAACTAAAGCTACCTTAAAGATAAGAGTCTATATTGCCAATAATGAATTTATATAGAAAAACAATACCAAGAGATTTTCTACGATTTATAAATAAAGGAAGATTTTGAAGAATAACTCTGCTGTAGTATGACGGTAGTTAAAGATTGGGGTTCCAGTTTAGTCCACGTAAAGTGAACAGCACAAATATCTTACGAACGGACTCAATTCGATGCTGTGTGGCTAAATGTCATAAGCATATGTTTTGCACAATTAATATGCAACTGATTGGTCAAACACAAGCACTTAAATCTTCTTGCAAATAGTTTTGAGTGGGATCGATGAACAGATAAGCATATATGAAACAATGGGAATGAAAAAGAATGGTAGGTAAATCATTAATAAAAAAAAGTGAATAATAGGGGTTCCAAACGACTACCTTCAGGTTTACCAGAAGTGACAGAAATGAACCTCGAAATAGAAGACCTCAGTAACACTTTTTGAGTTATACATTCCAAATATGAGGAAATCCAACTATCTTTCTAATGGAGTGGGATTAGATATGAATCTTTCCAGCGAACAGGGAACCTAGCGGATTCAAGAGATAGAGTATAAATCTTTAGCAACGGTTCAATCAGAGAAGTGCAGCACTCCTTATGGACACAACTAGGAATGTTGTAAAATATATATATTTATTTTTTGTATTTCATTTCGTATTTAATTAATCTGTCATTATTTACAAAAACATAAACTAAACTTATACTAAAAAAAAAAATACTAAAATGGCAAAAGTAAGGGGCTTGTCCAATTGTACACCCAAGTTCTTGTACCTACTCGATTGCTCTAGCATCTGCCTCAGCAAGAGAATGCCTGAACAAATGCCCCTGCGTAAAGTGTATGTCACATTGGCGCACTTACTAGAATTGATTCCAATTGATTCAAGGTACTGCTGCTGGATATCAGTGGCATTAGCAATACAGCTGCTTCTGGCTAGAATCGCCGTGTCATCAGTATAGGTAGCTTAGAGAATATCATTATCAATATCAATAGGGATAGTTGATCCAGTGGGCATATCGTGGGTAAGGAGGGTGTATAGGGCGGGCCTAAGACACTGTCCTGTGGTACGCCAGCTTGTATTGTCCTGACACTGGACTCCGCCCCATCTATTACCACAGTCAAAAACCGGTCTGTAAGGTAGCTGCGTACTATCCATAGTAGTTGAGGAGGCAAGAGCGGCTTGATCTTATCAAGGAGTCCATTAGGTCAAATGCCTGTCTAATATCGAGGTACGCCGGAACCACGTACTCCTTAGCCACGAAGCTTTCAAGAATGAAATTTACAACCCTATTCATCTGTTCAGTTGTTCCGTGAGATTTACGGAAACCAAATTGGAAGGGAGGAATTTTGTCCTTGATGATTTCTTGAAGAAGTAGGCGCGTCAGAAGGCATCACTCGAAAAGTTTGACAACCGTTGGCAGGACTCTGATTGGTCTGTATGAGTCCAGTGCAGATGGGCTTTTACCTGATTTGTGTATCATGCAGATCCTTGCTTTCTTCCAAAGTTTCGGGACATGCCCCAGTCTCAGTACAGCGTTAAATATTAGTACCAGAAACAATATAGCTTTAGGAGGCATAGCCTTGATTGTGATATTATCTAGTCCATCTTCACTTGGAGCTTTTCTAGCCTTCAGTTGTTTTATGGGACAATTAATTTCATCTACTGTAATGTGTGAAGCTAGGGGACATAGCTGCTCAGGACTATCAAGCGCCACTTGCACTCTTCTTTTACTTCTAGCGGAGCTGGTATTAAATGGTTTAAATCTGGTCTCTAAATCCTCAGCAAATGCCTCTGTTCTTTCTTTTGAGGATCTGGCCCAAAATCCGTCAGGCTTTTTAATTGGAAATTTTGGGACCATTTGCTGCTTATATTTTTTAGCCAGTGCGTGCTTAGGGCTTGCATCAGCGGAAACATTAGAATGTAAGCGGTAATTTTCCATATGTTTGTGTAATACCAGCAGTTTTTTCACTCTATATGCTACTCTCTGGTAAGCCCTATAAACTATTGGGTCACGAGTGTGACAGTGCTGCCTCCTAAGCTTCCTTTTGATAAGCAGAAATATCTCGCTAATTCGAGGGAGCCTGTTTTAAGAGTTTTGTATTTGATTCGTCGGAGCAGCGCAAAGGGCTGCCGCATGGACCTTGTTGAGGAAAATTGCATGGGCATCTTCGATGTCTTCAGGCAGCAAGATTTCTAGGTTGAGATCCAGAGCTTTTTCCAATTCCTGACGAAAAACATCTATATTCGCTACCCTGGGCAGTAAACGGCCCATTTTTGCAGCTTGGGTAAAAGAGATAATTTTCGTTTCGACTGGACATCAGCCAGCCTTGTGTCAACACTGGTGGATTTTTATTAGCCATCTAACTTGGAGGAGCTCCACTGGAAGTTAAAGAGGCAGCCGTAGCAGCTCCACTGTGAGTTGTGGAAGTAGTCGCAGAGGTGCATTGAAAGACAGCATGGTTAACCATGCTTTTGTATAGCTGATTGCATCAGTTGCAATAGTGGAACAAATGCCACCAGGTGTACTCATAGCCAATGAGTAACTGGGTTGTCCACTTCGATTGGAAAAAGGTAGTAAAGGTAATTGTAGCAATGCTACAAGGTTAAGGTCGCTCACAATGTACTGATCAATGAAAGCTAGTCTAATCGCATCACCTACAGGGATTTTCGCTTTAACTGTCTTCGCTGCTTTGGTTTGCAATTTCTGGTCTGGTCCAGATTTTATTTCGATTAAATGTGTGAAACAAAAGCTCCTGGCCGATTCTCAAGTGTTGAGATCGTTGAGCCTTTGTTGCACCAAAAGTAAATGACACAACGGTTTTCACCAGCGAGGACTCTGGAACACAGCTCCCTCAGAGCAGAACTCCACCCAGGCAGGAGTGTGCCATTGCACCACTAATCTGTAAGTTATAAATTAGAGTAAGCAAAAAAATTCTAAAAATTCTGAAAATAAAAAAAAAAATTTCTTTTTAAAGAAATTTTACAGTTTTTTTTAAAGTGTTCAGTTTGAAAGTCAAACGAGAACTGATATGATATAGTAGGATTGAAGATAAAGTTCGAGGCAGAAATATTATAGGGATAAGTTGAATTGAAGGAGGACATTTTATTTTTTATTTTTATTTTTTATTTATTTATGTCAACTATTAACAGTCGACCAAAAAATTACAATTTTTAATATAAATTAAAACTGAAAAATATAATTTAAATTTAAAATGAAATATTTAAGAAATAAATTTAAGATTAATATCTAATATTTAATGTCAACTATTAACAGTCGACCAAAAAATTACAATTTTTAATATAAATTAAAACTGAAAAATATAATTTAAATTTAAAATGAAGTATTTAAGAAATAAATTTAAGATTAATATCTAGGGTGTTCAAAATAAGAATATTAAATGATCCAACATTTGTTGCGATGATTGGGAAAAACCCAGAAAATCCCAATCAGATCACTATGATTAGTAAAGCAAATTAGTGCAAGTTACTACGTGTTAAAAAGTTAAGGATATGGTTCTTAATCGTATCAAAAGAGGACTCTGAGTTGAAGACTCGGAAAAGTCTGTTATAGTCAACACAGAGAACTCGAAAAGGTTCATGCAGAGAATAGTTAGTATTACAAGTATTTAGAGAAATCGGTGTAAAGTTACGAGTACGTCTCAAAGGTACAGAAAAGTTAATTTGGCTCAATAGCAGCGATGAGTCAATTTTGCCAATTATTAATTTATGTAAAAAAAGAACTCCCAGCATCATGCGACGGTTAGTAAGAGATGGGAGGTTAATTAATTGCAATCTACTGTGGTATGAAGGCAAATCAGTACCTGGAACTGGAGTTAAAGCCGCGAAGGGCAAAAAGAAGGAACTTCTTTTGAACAGACTCAATTCTGTCTTGGTGTACCGAATATTGAGGAGACCACACACAAGATCCGTATTCCAGAATAGGCCGAACAAGAGAAGTATATAGCAGCTTAGTCGTATAAGGGTCGTCGAATTCCTTAGACCATCGTTTGATAAATCCAAGAAATTGAGTCGCCTTGTTGACTGTAAGCGCGATATGTTTGTCAAATTTTAGGCTATGATCGAACATAGGTGAGTAAGTAGATTGGAAAAAACTGGCGAATATCACATATGTAGCGGAATCGTTGCTGCCCTTCTCTATCACTAGAAATAAAAGAGGAAGGTAAAATTTAAGACTTACGTTTAAAATTTTTAGGATCACGAGAAAACTGTATTTTACAGAGAGTAAGATATTTCTTGTAACATACAGATTTTAAGAGGGAAAAGTTTGCTTCGCTTCCAAAAATATCATAACCAAATATGTATAATTGGGATGAGAATGGGTATATTTTTTTGTAGGAACAGCAACTTCGTTTGATCGACGTATCATCACTCAAAAATTGTAGAATTTGTTATGGAGTACATAAACTACTTTGCAGCGATGTCGAAACAAGAGTCTTCTTAGAACTTAGTACCTTCTAGATTGACTACAAATTATGGTCTTCTTTATCTCCCGTCTTGCCTCTGAAATTATGGGCAACATAAATCCTTCCGCTGCCTTTGTCAAGCCAACAATCAATTTTATCTCTTTTAATTTCATTCTAACCTTCTCGATGCAGAAAGAGTGCCTCTGAGATCTTTTGAATAGCTCTAAGGTTTTTTAATACTAGCGCCTACTCATAATAAAACTTACTAATATTTATTAATCTGATTGGGTCTTTCTGTACTCTTCCCAATCCTTGCAACAAATATTGGATCAAAAAAATACAGTTTTATATATTTATATTTTTAAGTTCCACAAACTATATATGTATGTTTTAAATATGTTATGTTATTACCTAAGTTTTTAATTTGTAATATATTTTATTCATAAAGTTACTTTGTTACATCAATTCTTGCATAGTCGGCAGTTATTAGTTAAATCTAAATAAAGAAATGACTACGTAAAAATATGTTTGACGACATGCAGGTAACACAACCAGTAGCTCAGATGACCTGCCGCTAGACTTGCCCTTAATGTAGGGCTTCCATGCAATTTTCCGGGACATGTATTAGATCCATGTTTGAAGTACCGCTAAAACGTTGCACACTAAAAATGTCTCAGTCATAAATATTTTTTTTAAAAACGATAAGCCTTGTGCATTAAGACTTAAGTCTATCTCTTTTTCTTATGAATATATACAATTGTATAAATATGTTTTCTATTCTCCAACAACAGCTGATCCTAATCAAGTCGCATTTGGTGTTATTTATTTATTTACGAGGGGTATTCAAAAAGTAAGTTTCCCTAGTCTGGCGTTTCACTCAGACGCCACCTAGCGGACTCTAGCTGAACATAGCTCCAGTGTAGGTTCTACCGAAAACAACGGAATTAGTTTTGGTGACCAAGAATACTGTTTTCAGTAATACGAGCTCGAAAATCATGGAGTTACCAGTGCAAAGCGTGTCCGATCGTGAATTACGTTTGGTTATTCGTTTTTTAACTGCAAAAGAGTTAAACGGTAATGAGATTCACAGTGAATTGGTGTCTATTTATGGTGAAGATTGTATGAGTGTCCAAATGGTGCGAAGATGGCGAATAGATTTTTTCAATGAACGCGCAGAAGTGAACGATGAGCAGGGTGCTGGACGCCCAAAAAGCGTCATTACGGACGATGCGATTGCAGGGGTTGACAAATTATTCAGGAGGACAGACGATTGACTATTGACGATATTTTGAAAATGATGCCTCCTGAATGTCAAATTCACCGAACTTCAGTCTATACAATAGTGTTGGAGATGCTTGGTTACAGTAAAGTTTGCTCAAGATGGGTCCCACGCCTGCTTTCCGATAATCACAAACAACAACGACTTCACGCCGCCCAAAAGTTTTTTGAAGTGCTCGAAAAATACTCTCCAGACCTCGCACCAAGTGACTATTTCCTTTTCTCAAAGTTAAAAGAAAGCTTGGGTGGCCAGTACTTCGTTTCAAATGACGAAATCAAACAAGTCGTCAAATCGTGGCTCAAAAAACAGCGCACGCAATTTTTTAAGGAAGGTTTACTTAAGCTTTCAAACAGATACAAAAAATGTATTGATGTCCAAGGCGACTATTTAGAAAAATAGTTTAAGAGGTAAAGAATAAAAAAAATTATTTTTACAGCCTAAAACTTGTTTTTTATTTTTTCATCAACACAAGGAAATTTACTTTTTGAATACCCCTCGTAATTAAAGTCAACTAAGAGCAGCTGACTACAAATATTGACAATTTAAAATAAAAAAAAAACGAATCATTAATCAAAATTTAAAGTAATTAAATTAAAATAAGAATAATTAAATATTTAAAATTTAAATTTAAATTTAAATCTGGGGAATAAAAAATATAAGAAAAATTGATTACATTTAAAACGATCAAACATTTGTTGTAAGGATTGGAGAAAACCCAGAAAAACCCAATCAGATCAATAAATATTAGTATAGAAGTGTTACAAAAGGAGTAGTTAGTAAATTAACAATATACTAATACTTGTATATATACTATAAGGAGAAATAGTATAGTCGACCCTTGGTTAACGAACGCCTCGCATAACATTTCTTAAACGAACTAAATTTTAAAGCAAAATTCGTTTCGCTTGCAAACGAAATTTCGTAGAGCGAACTTTGAAGAAATTGTATTTAACCGTTTGAGTAAAAATATTCAATGTCAACGGCGAAAAATGAGGCACACCTTGCCTGTATTTTGTTTTTGTTATTTCGGCTGTTGGTTTCCTTTTGTGTTTGGATGGCTCTGCGTGGCGCCACTTGCAAAACAGAACGGACTGGGCCGTGCGAGCTATGCAGCTCACCACTTTTGCTTCAGTTGTGTTCAAGTTCTACCTTACATTTATTGTTTGATATAATATAATGTACATTAAATTTTAATTTGTTATTTTGAATTTGTTAAATCTATAATTTGTTTATGTTTTAAATGATTTTTTGGATTAAAGTCAAAAATAAATTATTTTATTACATTTTTGATCGCCTGGAACGGATTAATTAATTTTACATAAAAACATATTTGAAATTGGTTTTTCTTAACGAATGTTTTAATATAGCGAACAAGTTTCTGGAGCGAATAAAGTTCGTTAACCATGGGTCAACTGTATATAGAAGCATAGTATCATGAAGTATTAATGTATAAGTGAATTAGTAAATAGGGCTTACACTGTTACTAGTTAATATACAATTTGAAGTAATATTATATAAAAGTAGCATTATAATGAATAGGTAAAGTTAAGAATTATAAGGAAAACAAAAAGTTAAGAAAACTTGGGAATTATAAGAAATACAAAGGAGTAAAGAAAATTTGAGGATACATTAGTTGGGTAAAGAAGGAAGGATTTCTACTAAGGTAAGGGAGAATAGAGGACTTTACAGACTGAAGGGATATTTCTCTTGAGAAGACGTGGTACAGCGAATTGAAATTTACACATAAGGCATGAAACGAGCTGTTTAAAGCATAATAGGAAGGGCAAGAAGAATAAAACTCCTAGTTGTTCTATGGGAAACAGAAAATAAGACGAACTTATGTCACCATTAATCAATTTGTGAAGAAAAACCACACCAAGAATTTTTCTACGATTCAATAACGATGGAAGATTAAAAAGGAGAAGCCTACTGGAAAAGGAAGGTTATCGAAGGTTAGGGTCCCAATTTAATCCACGTAAAGCAAACAATACAAATTGTTTCTGAACGGACTCAAGTGCTCCCTTGGTCTCATTTATAATAGTGGAGATGTGCCAGTTGAAGTTCAATTTGCAATCAAATAAGACACCAAAGACTTTCACTGTAGAAATACGATGTAAGCGAGTATTATTGATCGAAAACAAACCTAGGAAGGGTCTAGTTCGTCTAAAGATTGTGAAGAAAGATATCAGTATGAGAAAATTAGCTTATAGTATAATTATAATTATAATAATTAGCTTAGAAATAATGGAAGGTAAATCGTTGATAAAAAGGGTAAATAATAATAGGACCCTTATTAGTGACTTCCTTAAGGTACACCTGAAGTAACATGAACTGACTTCGAAATAGACGACGTAAGTAGTACTTTTTAGTTCAACCTTTTTAGTAGGTGAAAATCCAATAAATTTAGAAGGGTGGGAAACCATATAATCAACCTTGTGGAGTAAAATATCATGGTTTACAAAATCAAAGGCTTTACTGAAGTCCGTGTATATGACATCAGTTTGCCTTTTCAATAAAAATGCTTCATTCACCAAGGTGGTAAATTTCAGCAAATTGGTCGTGGTGGAACGACCCTGAACAACCCTGACAAAACCATGTTGGGCAGGAGAGATGATTGATTTGCAGAAATGCTGTAAAACAGAAACAATAAGTTTTTTAAACAATTTAGCTATAGCAGATAATTTTGCAAAACCTCTATATTTTTAAAATATCAGACCTACTACCTTTTTTGTGTTGTGGAATGCTATATGAAGCCTTCCAGCGATATGGAAATTTAGCAGATTCAGCTAAAGAACTATGGCAATTTTTAAGGACACAACTGGGGATGTTATCAGAACCAGGAGAATAGGAATATTTTAAAGAATTAATGGCAGACACTAGGGAGCTATAGGAAGCACTGGGGATGGCAATATTGTTAATGGGAAAATATTATAAGGGTAAGTTAAGATAATAGAGGAGACAGGGGAGTAGGTTGATTGGAAAAAATTTGCAAATAGCTCAACAGCAGAAGACTCGTTGCAGGCTTCATATATCCCAAGAGAAAAAGATGAATGTAAATTTTAAGATTTACGCTTCGAAATACCAAAATTAAAAAATTGTTTGGGGTCACGAGCAGACTGTCTTTTACAACGAGATAAGTAATTCTCGTACCACAAAGTATTTAAAAGGACGATGTTTGACTTGGCTACAGAATACTTGTACCAGTCAACACTAGATCCTGATTTCTTAAATTTTTTAAAAAATTTAGACTTTATGTTTTTATTCAAAAACAGTCACCGCGAGAACCAAAGGGATGTAGGTGTGTATTTAAGGTCTCTTAAAAAAAGCTGAGGGCAACATCAATGTCAATCGCATTATTTAGAGAAGAATGCATTCATTCATCAAGCAATAATTTCCGTCGACGTGGTAATTGTTGACGTGCTAATGTCAAATTACGCGGCATAGGGAATGAAATAGAAATTTAAAAAAGCCGGATGATGTTTGTCTTCACGGACTGTAATAGGCGAAGATCTAGAGACGGCTGACTTAGCTAAGTCGTTAATAAAGACAAGGTCGAGAATTCTTAACTATATTGTTTTGGACGAATGACAAATCGAGTCCGCCATTCAAATATTATGATGATTAGAAGGAGAAAGATAGCATGAACTATTGAGGAATGACCATCGAATATTAGGTAACTAAAATTTTCCAGAACAACAAAAAGATCAGTATCTTTGACATGTGAAAAGACTTATTTTATACAAGCCCATAAGCTTGTATATCAGAATATGGTATATAAGAACAAGTGATAAAGATCGAATGGGAAGGAAAAGTTACCTAACAGCAACAATTTCAAAACCGATGGGGACAAAAAATTCGTACACAATTCGATCGGACTGGAATATGGCTTTAATGGCAATTAAAACGCTGCCACCACGGCGATTGAAACGATCATGTCTGTAGATAGAAAAACAATTTGAAAACATTTTACTGTCAGATATGGCTGCTGTCAGCCAAGTCTCTGATAAAGCAATAATGTCAGATTGAAGGGCAAAACTACTCAAGTAGAGGCTATTAAGCTTCGTTAACATTCCTCTAACATTCTAATATTGAATGTGAAAGGAGTCGGGGCAAGAAACTAGTTCTTTGAAACACTAGTTGAAGCATGTAAGGAGGAACTACCTGATGGCAGAGTAACAGGTAAGGCATCAGTTCGTCTTTTTGGCGTGAACTTATGAACAATCATTTGTGGAGGCCAAAATTTTGAGTCTCAAATGATTGGCAAGGCATCAAATGGAACACTTATTTTAAAAAACGCAATTTTGCGAGGCGTTGCAAAGGTGCAGGATACACTAGAAGAAGACCTGCTAGCAATATACGCCTTAATGGAATCGCAAGTCGTGTTTGAGGATAGCCTAGATACAAATACGAGAGGCAACAACCGAAAGCATAGGGGCGGATGTAGTTGCCAGTGCAACATTATCGCCACTATCAGCTACAGCAGAATTACGTAGGGGTATACGTTTCCGACTAGAAATTAACTTTGGGGACGAAACTGAGTATGGGCCGGGATCTAATATAGGCGAAGTAGTCGCAACATCAGTAGAAGCCGCAGGAGATATATCAGCGCACAGATTGCCTGGAGATGGGGATAAAGAGAGTATGGGCGAAACATCCAGATGACGTGAAGTCACCGGTGATGTTAAAGAAGAGAGGACAGAATTCAACGAAGAGGGCACGTTTAAATACAGAGGATGAGGATTCGGTGGGGACTCAAATTTATATTAGCTAAACAATTCAGCAATTGAGTCAAAATTTTTAACATTTTACATTTTGGAGAAATCAAATTGCATAGTAAAGCAAGATGGACATGACCATCTCGAGCCACCGCAATCTTTTTTGAACTTGTATTAAGTTTTAAGAACTTTTCGAGGTCACGACTATTGATACCAACACACTTAGCATGCATAATATTCTAGCAAAGCCACCAATGGACAAATTGCTGTTGGGGCGACTCATTAACGAGCTTGCAGCCTTTCTTGTATCAGGTCATAATGTAGATTATTAAGTTTTAAGATTAAAACTTAAAGAGGTGCACTCAAAAATAGATACTGTACGTGAAATACTTGTACACTCAAGTTGCACTCAAAACTAGAGAGCAAAATGGGAATAGCTTGAAAGAGCAAAAGCACTAACAAGCAACACAGCAATAAAGCGAAAAACGGAATTGTTGGAGTATTGACGCACTCCAAATGAAACAAGAGAGCGAAAACACAGCAACACACGTGTAAGCTTGAAGATTGGTTGAGCCGAAGTCACAAGCTAAACAAACACGCGCACAAAGGCTACCGACGAAATATATTCGTAATGTAAGAGCACAAACAAATATATTCGGCACTGACGTGCGCTTTGAGAGCAAAATTACAAATTGCGAGAGACAAGCAAAAACAACAGAGCACAGAAAAAGAGCCGCGAAAGTAGAATTGCAGTAAATATCAACGCTTCGTACGCAAACAGATGAGCAAGAATGCAATAAAACAGGCTGGGAGAGCGCAGTGCAACGAAGAGCATAAACAAAAACAAGCGCATGCACAGAGGCTTTCAAAAGCAGGCGCCAAAATTGTTTGTTTAGACAAAAAACAAACAAATAAGATTTAAAATCAAATATAATAATATCCCTGCACAAAAGCTGGAAATTTACAATTCAAGATAACAAGCTTAATAGTAATAATTTACAATTGATTAACATAATTAATTAAAAAGCACAGAATATGTAAAATAAACGAATTTAAACAGCAGCGTTAATAAAATACGTCTGTATTGAACGAGTTCTCAAGAGAGTTCTCTGTATTTGATTACAGTAGGCAATAAAGTTTGGCCTATTTATTGCAGTTTACAAAAATTTTATTTTTTTATGATTATTATAATTGTTAGCGCACATAATATTTAGACTGCTGTTAATCCGTGCTGTGAATTTGATGAAGATCGCTCATTCAAAAAAAACAATCTATCCCTTGGCAGCGCGTGGGAACTGGCGGTAGCATCATACTTCCACATTACTGAACATAGTTATATATGTGTATATAATACATGGATAAAGGGTTTCTCGTAGTCGGGTAAACTCAATTAAATCATTCTTACATGTTTAGTTCTGTTTTAAAATAACGGCTTCTATTTTGTTCAAAATGCAAAATATGTAAATTTTGGGCTGCGGTCCCGGTCAGGCTCTGTAGAATAATGCCACCCTTACTTTCAGGCGGTGAATTCCTGGCAAACCGCATTTTTTGCGTACCAGACACTACAACCCATTAAACCGTCATTAATTAATACGCAATTTATGTAGTATGTCTATTAATATAAATTATAAAGAAAAGAAGAATGTAGAGCATGAAATATTAAAAAGAACCTAATTTTTCAGTTCGTGATTAAAATTTCCATTTACCTAGCTCCATAATTATTTAAAGAAATATTGAATTAAAGCTCATTTATTAAATAAATTATACGTAAATACATAATCAATGTGTTATGTAGTTGCTGGTATTTAAATGCAAAAGTAATAAAATTACCTTATTATTCAAAGTAATTCAAGGTAATTAAATACGAATTAATTATGAGAGATATGAGGTATTCATTACCAACTTAAATATATAAGCTTTGGTGTATAAATAGGAAAATGTAACACATAAATATTTGCATATGGTTTATTGTACGCATAAAAGAAGAATAAAAGGTTTACAAATGCAACCAACCATCATACATATTTGCAAAAGCTCCGCTTTATGCAAATAGAAACTAAAATTCATTTATATGTGATTCATACGATATATACCAAGATTGTTTGAAATACATTTTTTAAGCGCTCTCATTATTTTCGAAATCACAATTCAGCACTAAAGCTTTTGCAGGTACCCAAACACACAAAAACAAATCCCTTATGCCTTACCAATGTTATAAGAAAAAACCACGACTTTGCAGAGAACGTGTTTCAAGATTAAATTTACATGGATATCTTTAAATAAAACAACAATATCTTCTCTTCTTAACAAGCTAGTTCACAAAATAACGGTGGGATATTTTTACAATATGAACCATGATACAAAACTCACGTTTTATTTACCAGTTAGCAATTTGTATTTAAGGTTGCCTGTCAATTGTTAAAAGTAAAATCAACTGAGCGATATGTACGATAACCTATAAATAAATTTTCATATCTGCATCGTATCGGAAGATCTCCCAGGTTTTAACTTAGCAATGCCTTAATCGGGCTCAAAATGCATTCAATTGTTAGTAGTATATTCATAGTCGTTTATAAAAATCGCAAGTCTACAATAATCTTTGCTAATACAAACAATCATATAATAATAATTATAGTTTTGCATTTAAGGGTATATAATTGAAAAAAAAACAAGACAAAAACGCTTGCAAATGGATTACATATTGATCTAGTTATATATATACGTGTTTGCAATTATGTGTAAGATAACTCACGATGTATGTGTGTTCTTTTGTATACATTCATATACATAGATACTTATGTCTAAATTTAAATGTGTTCGAAATTTTTTAAACGTTTATATAAAAGGGTTTACATATTTGCTTTTTATATATCCCGTTGTGTTTGTATATTTTTTTCCCATGGTTACAGTTTCTATAGTGGTCTTAAAGTATGTAACACGCATTCCTGGTGATTGGTGACTGATTCCGTACATGATATTCATGCTCTTCTATAATTCTGGGAAGAAATCTTTCATTATCAGTTTTGGTTTTATAAATAGTTTTTTTTTTAATCTAAGAAAACCATATTTTAGTCGATGATGCTATTAAAATTATAAGGGATATCTTGGTTGTTGTTGTCTTTATATTCCAGCAGAAAAAGTTATTAGTAATACATTTGATGTTTCTGGCCACGAAATAGAAATTGGTACTGCTGTTAGTGGTAATAATGAAGTATACCTATACGAGAAAGTTGTTTGTGGTTGTGCTAAGAATTTTAGCGATTGCAGTTTAAAAATTAGATTTAACGTGATGTTGTATTTTAGCTAGTGTCGGCACTTTGCTAGCACCAATCCTCCTCATCAGAATCTGAATGTCTACTATTAAGTCCACTTTTTGGTTTGAAGCCGTTAAGAACTGGAGATGGCAGTACACGACCCGTTCGTCCCATAGCCAACGCTTGTTCAAACGACAACGGGACTATGTAATCCAGTCTGAAACAGAAATACACAGTAAACAGTCAATATATGTACATACTTCCTTATAAAAGTATTATCACCTTTCCCTTTCAACTTCCCGTTCACGATCTCGTTCACGCTCGTATATCTCCCGTTCTCGATCTCGATAATCGAAACGAACATCGTATTCATGCAATCGATCTCGTTCTCCTGAGCGATTGCAGTCATTATCCCTGTCTCTAATACTACAAAACAAGTCTCTAGGATCCCGCAACACATCACGGTGATGTGGTAGCGAGTGAATACTGTGGGATGTTGAATGATGCGCCTGAAACCAAGTGGAAGATCGGTTGTATTGGTTTTGGATATTGTGACTTCTTAACTTACGCGTGTAGGACTTGCATTTAGCTTGGGAAAATTAATGTTGTTTGGCTTAAGCTGCAATGTCGATGGTTTACTGGGTGTCGGTGGTAAGCGTCGTCCTATGCCAGCACGACGGGAAGCTAGTGTTGGGTAGCTATGTTGCACATGCACGCCACCTGTTTTCCAAATTTTACACAAAAAAGTAGATTGGCTATTAAATTGATTATTTACAGGTATAAAAATTTAACTTCAGAAATAAAACGTCAGTATGCCATTTACATAGAACAGAAGCAGTTTTCAAAATATATATATGGAATGCAGTATTTCTATATCTGTGGAAATTATCAAGTTCATAATTTTTAATAATTAAAATTTTTAGTATTTTAAAGAGCATAGGTCTAAAATAGATTTAAACACTAGTAAAAGTGTGTTTGTACTAGTGCTATAAGATTATTCTATATAAATTTTTATTTTTCATTTTTCAAAATGCAAAGTAAGAAGTATAGTAAATGATTTGTTGTGGCCCGTTATCTATCATGATAGCATGCATGACTATGAGATAAACATACAAGTTAAAAGCCAATATAACGCAATTATATTTAAAATTACATAAAACGAGATAAACTGATACAGTGCAAGATACAAAATATATATGTAATACAATTGTGAGTCTACGCCCAATTCCATCCTGAATGATAACTATAAATGTAGTGTGTCTTTTACTTCAAACACACAAAATATAGCAGTAAAGCTACCACTTTTAATGGCAGCAATGACGATAAGATAGAGTCAAATTTAATAGGTATTTACCCTACTTTGAAATTCGGAGAAAATTTAATATTGTGTATTTAGGCTAGTAATTTTACTATAAAGATCAAGCACATAGATTCTTGGTCAGTAAATGACTTGTAGGCATTATTTGGAAATATGGCACTGTCGAAACGTTTTTAAATAGCAGTTATAAATCAATTTAATTTACATAATTGTAAAACCGACTTAATTCTTACTAAATCATAATATGTAACATTGATCGCGTCGTCGGTAAAGTCGTTTTTTTTTAAGTTAGTATTAATATTTTGGATATGAGGTACAGTGTGCCATTCAAAAGACTATATCTCGTATACATTTGCACAAAATAACCTGTAACTTGTCAATTTTAAATTGTTTAATTTAATTAAACAAAAAAGTTCTGATGCAATTTCATTAACTATTAACGAAAAAAAACAGTAATAATTTATTTTTGTCTAATTATATTGAATAAAAATCTAAATCATCAGTCCATCAATGAATTCCAAATTTCCAAAGCCAGATGCAGCTATGCAATCCCAAACAATTACCATGCTTCTCTAGGTCTTCTCCGCACGTGGAACCAAAAATATTGTATTTTGACTTATCTGAGAAAATAACTTTACTCCAAAAGTCAACTGGCATGTCTAAATACGCCTTAGGAAAGTCCAACCGATTCTTACGATTTTTTAAGCTTACGTGTGGCTTTTTGCCAGGAATAAACGTCTCACAGTTGTTTGACCTTATGGCCCTACGAACAGTTTCTTGGTGTACATCTGTCTGGGAATGCTCAGATGCAATCTGTACTGCGCTACAAAAGGGATCCTTGTCCACCAAATGCTTAATTTTGCGCTTGCCGCGATCTAAAAGTGCAGATGTTTCGACCAGATCTGCTGTTATTTTTTATGCGCCTTTCGTATTTAAAGCCTACAATTACTGTTTCGATCGTTGATTGGCTTCTGGACTATCTTTTGGTTATTTCTGCATACGATTTTTGTTCCTTAGTGTGAAGCTGCAAGATCCGCCCAGGTTATTCTAGGCTTAACTCCTTCACGACATTTTTACAATAGAATTTAAAAGTTCCTTCCAGTTTAAGCAATGCACACCAAATATAATGACCTCTGACGTTCTTGCACACATGTCCACCAAATTCTTAATTTTGCGCTTGCCGCGATCTAAAAGAGCAGATGCTCGGCCAGATCTGCTGTAATTTTTTATGCGCCTTTCGTATTTAAAACATCAAATTACTGTTTCGATCGTTGATTGGCTTCTGACATTCCTTTGGCTATTTCTGCATACGATTTTTGTTCCTTAGGTAAAGCTGCAAGATCCGCCCAGGTTCTTTTAGCCTTAACTGCTTCACGACATTTTTACAATGGAATTTAAAAGTTCCTTCCAGTTCAAGCAACGCACACCAAATATAATGAACTTTGACGTTCTTGCACAACATGTTTCAAAAATCCCCGTTATTTGTTAGAACAATGGCATCAGACAGTGCAGACAAGTGAGGGTACGTAGACTTTTGTTGACGGAAAATTTTTTTTTGTTTTTGTGTAATATAATTAGACTAAAATAAAATGTTGCTCTTTTTTTCGTTACGTTAAAGATAATAATAGAGTATTTAATAAACTTGCATCAGAGCTTTTATTTAATAAAAATTTGACAAAGTTACAGGATGTTTCGTGCAAATGATTTGGGGATACGGTGGGCTTAGTGGCACACTGTATATTATACGATAATACATTTTTACGCTGTGTAATTGTCATATAGTCAATTTCTTGACAAAATATTCCAAGATAAACGATGAAGTAGTAGTATGGTTTGTTGGTGTATGGGCATTAAACAAATGAAATAAACGCTGTGCTTGAATACGATTACAAGTACAAGTACATAGTACAGACATAAGTATTGTTCAATGTGAGACGTTGGCAAAACTAAGAACTGTGTTTAAATAATTAAATTAACTATTAGATTACTGAAAGCTCTTAATGACACGATTCATGGTGTAAAAATACATGTACATGTAAAGTATTTCGGCAGGTATATAGTAGGCATGTCCGATATTGATATCATATATTTTGTTAAGGTAGAAGTGTTTGAAAAATGTGTATAGAAGAAAATACTAGAGCTAGCATATATAAAACATGTTTTTAATGTTTTTGGCTTTAATGATTCTGATTTTAAAGTTTTTGAGTTTGATTCAGTTGTCAAGTTTAGATAACATGTGCTAAAGATGTACCCATATCAATCCCATAACCAAGTCTATCACGTTCACGCATCTCCTGAAGTCGAGCTGGACTCGGCGATCGTGATCTTTGACATAAACTTGTTGTCCCATATGTGGGATAAGGCAGTTGAGTTCGTTTATTGCGAGACAAATGACCACCATAACGAGAAGGCGAAGGCGATCGGGCCGGACTTGTCGATGCTGACCATGAACCTATATTGTACATATAACAACAATAATAAAAACGACAATAATTAAGGATGCCGGGGCACAACAGTTTACGTATTGTAAGAATCATGTTAGAAATTTGTATAGATGTAATTGTATTATAAACGTTATTTGATATCGATTGATCAAAAATAACTCACACCAATTGATATAATTAATAACAAAACAATATAATATATAGTAATAATAATATTTAACAGCTTAAAATAATTATTATTTAAATCGGATACTAATAATTTACAGCTTTTAAGTTACTAAACTGTAGAAATAACCATACATGTACTTTTATGAGTAATAAATTGTAATTAATTATATTATTCTTCGGTTGAACCGAATGCATTATATGCACTTCATATTATTAATTTTTGGTTTAGATTCAAAAACATATTTTTTACAGCAGATTCTTTATTCTTGCCCGTAATGAAAGTTCGGTGGAAGTTTGTGGTTAATTTAAGAACCGAGATTTTGTGTGTCCTTACAATCTTAAAAAAGCCTTACTCACACTTTTACTTTTTTTTTACTATACACCTTTGTATTTGAAGTACAAATTAAGTAGGTTCGTTCTCAAAAGATGGCTCCACCTGTAAGTTGTGGCCAATCTTGGAAATGCATACATATTCTATTGAAAAGGTTTTACATCTGTAAATAATAATTACTCTGAATCAGCGTCTGTTTGTGACCATAACATTGTTTTTTGCCTCTTCGAAAGTGTCTGAATTTGTGTTAAATAAACAACATTTGCGGGAAGGTTTAATTTTCTTTTTTAATGGGTAGAAAAGTGCAGCTGAAGCCCAACGAATGCTTGTGGAAGTTTATGGTGAATCTGCTCCAACCAATTAGTCATGCAGATAGTGGTTTCGACGCTTCAAAAGTGGTGATTTTAGCGTTGAAGACAAAGGCGTCCTGGCCAAACCAAAAAGTTTGAAGATGAGGATTTTGATACTATATTAGATCAAGATCGGTGTCAAATGAAAACTGAAATCGCGGAATCGTTGGGAGTGACTCAGCAAGCAATTTCCTTTCGGTAAAAACAATTGGGATTTATTCAAAGGCAAGGAAATTGGGTGCCGTACGAGTTCGAGAGATGTCGAATGGCGATTTTTCACTTCAGAACTGTTTCTTGAAAGACATCAAAGGAAAGGATTTTTGCACCAGATCGTGACTGAAGATAAAAGTGGATATATAACGATAATCCCAAAAAGAAAAAAACTATGCCAAGCCTGGTGAACCTGTCCCATCATCGTCTACATCGACACCAAAGCAAAGCATCCACGGTTCAAAGGTCATGCTCTGTATATGGTGGGACCAGACGGGTGTGATCTACTATGAGCTGCTAAATCCAGGCGAAATCATTAATGCGGATCGTTATCGACTACAACTAATGCGTTTGAGCAGAGCATTGTGTAAAAAACGGCTAGAAACGGCGGTAAGTCATGACAAGGTTATTTTGCAATGCTTACCCCACCCGCCGTATTTTCCAGACCTTGCTCCTTCTGACTACTGGCTTTTTCGACGGATGCAAAACAATTTAGGCGGCTACAGGTTCGGCTCTTTTGAAGAAAGCAAAAAATGGAGCGATGAATGGATCGAGGCCAGAGAGGACTCATTTTTTTTGAGATGGTATTTGTAAATTACCAGAGAGATGGAAAAAAGTAGTCGCTTCCGACGGACAATACTTTGAATGATGTATTTTTTACTTTTTTCAATAAAAAAAACCCATTTTTTAAACTTAAAACGGACCGAATTAGTTTGAAAAGTTTTATGTTAAATTAATAAAATTTATTTTTTCCCTTTGTGCACACCCCTTGTTCTGTCCTAAGCTTCTCTTCTCTTTGAGCTCTGTTCGCTCAAACGGAAACGAAAAAACGACACGGCAAGGGAAAATCGAACAACAAAAATGTAACATATGTTAAGGCGAAAGAATACAGTTGTGCAACTACCATATTGATTATATACAAGAATCAAGAATCTACTGTATAGTATATGGTATTTTAAGTATATTTTGTGTTTATTATCCGATTTTTATAGAATCATGCCGCTTTATGCTTGGATCAAGAGAGTTCAAGTTTATGCGGGTGCCAAAACTCAAAACTGACTGAGTATTGTGCTTTTAAAACGATCCTATCATTTTAGGGTTTGTAAGACGGAAAATTAAAAAAAAGTTATTTACACTTTTGTATATATCAACATATCGCATTAGGAGTCACTACTGTTTATAGTCTCTGAGATTCACGGGCTTATAAGAATATTCATGCAGTTGGATATGTTTTCTTCTGGCTGTTAAATACATTTGCTGTAACAAAATACACCTTATTCACAGCAATATCTGAATTAACAAATTATCCTCTACGGCAACATAAATTCGTTTGCTTTGCTTTATTTGTCATGTCGCAGATGCAAAAAAGTAATCTTTTCTCTCTAGTGTTTGCCAAACTGCTCATCTTGAAATCGAAACAAATTGGGCGACCGCAATGAAAAACAACATACAAAGTGCGCCATCTATTGCGAAAGCATTTGAAACTTGCATAATTGCACCATTTTTTGACGTATTGACATATATAGTGGCTTGTTCGACGTGTCATTTTAGTCTATTTTGTGCCATGAATCAACTAAAATTTCCTAACATTTCGTCGAAAACATGCTGCATGATGATAGAGAGCTTTGGTTCAAAATCATCATGAGCGGGGAACCTTATTTCACATTGAATGGCGCGGTTAATAAGCAAAGCTGCCGCTTTTGGGCTGACGAAAATTCTTGTGAGATATTCGAGGAGCCTCTCCATGGTCAAAAAGTGATTGTTTTGATTGCGGCGTATCGGCCAAAAAAGTCATAGGGCCCAGAACAAGGCTGACGACGCTGTTACGATCAATGGCGCGCGCTAAAGAGCGATTCTGTATGACTTTGTGTTTCCGCAAATGATTGAAAATTATATGGCTCACTTCTGGTTCCAGCAGGACAGAGCCACAGCACACACTAGCCGCGATTCATTGAAACTACTCCACACGATATTCGACCAACGCGTCATATGGAAAAACGCACTCCACCGATTTGACGCCGCCGGCCTTCTTTTTGTGGAGGTATTTGAAGAGCAATGTTTACATCGACAAGCCGCAGACCAAAGCTCAGCTCAAGGCCAATATTCGCCGGAAAATATCGGCTATTACAACCGAGACGATGGAAAATGAGATGCATAATGCACGAAGAAGGGCATATTATTGGATCACAAATAAAGGTGATCATTTGTTGGATATATATTCAAAACATGATGGAAATAACATAGAAAGGAACAAATAAAGTTTGTGTAAAAATAAATAAAAAAATTTTCCACATGAAAAGTTATTCAAGTTTCAAATGCTATCGCAACAGATTGCGCACCATGTGCTTTAGCTATAAGAAATTAAAGTGTTTCGTTTGTAATATCCAGGATTTTTGCATCTAATTTGGTGTTTTATTTGCCTGAAAAGTTATCGAAAAAGCTCGCCCTTTTACCAACATGCGCCATCTAGTGCTTTGGTACTTTAAAATTGAATTGAATAACTAGCCATTGGACACTCAAAAATCAGCTCTTTTTTCGGCTGGTTTTTGTGTGTCTAATGGCGGCAGTCATTTGATCGATATTGAATTCAAAAAGTAATGTAAATAAAATGAATTAAATTAAATTTAATATATCATCTTCATTTATTGAAATCGTTTGAAGCATTCTTAAGTTATTCAATTTTAAAGTACCGAAGCACTAGATGGCACACCCTGTATTTTTAATGAGTAAATATAAATATTCAAATGCCACTTTAAACACAAGGAAGTAAGCTGCGTGAAGAGCGCTAGTTTGATATTATACTTTTAATATTTATTTTATTATTGTTAGGATTCATTGTACTTATATTAGTATTTATGCCCTTAATAGCAAATAATATAGCAACCTACTCAGGCATATGGTTATGAGTGTATGTGTTATTAGTGAAAATTGTAGAACCCACATTAATATTAAAAAAACAAATACACAAAGGTAAATACCTCTTGAAGAGCGAGGATGAATATTACCATGCCAAGGGTGGCGAGTCTCCTTGACCATCTCTACAACATTAGAGACGGTATCGGAGAACCCAATATCATGATGTATGTATTGATGGCTCCGGCGTCCAGGACTTGGCGACCTGACCAATAGAGAGCCATTGTGTCTGTAAATGGATGAAAATATTCTGTGTTAATCGATGTGGACATTTTAATCCTTAAAGATTGAGTATACCTGAAACTAGGCGAACGTTGGTGGCCATTAATGTACGAATGTCCAGGATGTAAATGGCCAGCATCGACACCAGTCAAGGACTCTTGTGATGGTTGTCTCGATGCATCTTGCAGTTCCAGCATCTAGCGAAGAATATTGTTCAAATTTATATTAGCGTTTCTTATTAATAACAACATGAAAATTACTTTTACAATTGGTTACCACGAGGAAACTTTAAAATATTTTTTACATTGAATTAGTTGATTTCATTTGGACTTATTAATTTATTGAAACGGTTTCAGTATAAGTATTATATTTGCAGTACAATATAAGCTGGAAGGATTCGTACGCTCCAGCTATGCTTACATCAAATAAAAGGGGTAATGAAAGCTTATATAAAAATATATATATAATTTACGTCATGCATGTATACTTTTGTGCATAGGAATTACGAGGGGTAACGAATTTTAAACCTAAAGTAAAAGCAGACATTGCTTTATACGAGTACCTACAAAATAAATATCCTAATGCACAAATGAAAAATGTTCTCAAATGCACGATTATCTATATTATCGAGTTTACCCAATTTACGTTGTTATGCTCCGGCCAAGCCCCACAAGCTTCAAAATGGAGTATTGTGTCTCAAATAATTTTTGTATTTATTTTTAATCTGAATCCAAAAAACTTATTTTCAGCAAGGATCATGGAGTGGCCCAATAACACTGGCCAAACAATTTTTTTTATTTCATGAGTCAATTTTACTAATTTTGGGATGAGAAAAACGATAATGATAATAATGAAATAAAAAGTGTTTAGCTCTAGTTTTTGTAATATAAAACAGATGTTCGTTTTTTATTTTAAAGGATTAGGAGAAAAAGATAAGTAATAATTATATACACATTTGTAAATTCTTTAATGAAATTCAAATCCTCAAGTGATGAAAAAACAGTGAATCAATTGGTAGCTTTATGAGATCGCTGTCTTTTGGCTATAGTAAGTTCTGGAGCATCCCTACGCAGAAGCCAGCAGTAATCCGCAAGCATTGCTTCATTTTAATGATCCTGATATCTCCGTTCCATCATAGAAATATCCTGCTGCAACCTTTCTCCATGCTCAACACTGACAGCTCCACAACTAGGAGGGAAGAAATCGATATGGGAGTGAGAAAATGGATTTTGAAAGACATTTTGCATACGAGTTCATGGCACCGCCACCAACTGAAAGTAATTAGCATCTCTTTTGCTTCCTAAAAATCAATGCATCATTCCCTTGATAGCTTTCGAGCTTCCTTTTCTTATCCTTCTAAAACTAGGTCGAAAGCAGGATCCCTCACGAGTTGACGTATTTGAGGCCAACAAAGATGGCTTCCTTATTTTTTGCACTCAATTTTGGTAATTTTTCTGTCAAATATTTAAAAGCTTGGCATTCTTGGTGCATTTCATTGACAAAATTCTTTATTAAACCTGGCTTGATATAAAGGTGTACGAAGAATATCTTTTGGATCCACGAGACGCTCGGCAATTTCTTTCACTATGGTTAAGATTTCTTTCAAGCCAATCTGCTATAATGTTATTTCCTATCCCTGCTGTCGCACATACTTAAAATACAGCATCAATTGGTGTACCCTAATTGTATTCCTTAGGGTACAGCAATTACTTTTAGATCAACACAGATTTTCCACTTTTGTCAAATATACTTGATTGAGTCGAGCATGGCTATCATATTTGCATAAGTCTCCTTCATATGAACTGCATAGCCAACAAGAATAGAAGGAGAGAACAGTTTCCATTATGAAGGAACACATCTTTCAAACTTAGATAAAAAGAGTCAATAACAGCCTCCATTCAATTGAATCATGTTTCAAATTCAATATTTTCAACAAAACATTAATGTGATAGCAAACAACCTGATTGTTTTTTTTTTTTAAGGAAGCAAGTCCTGCTGATTTTAACCTGACATCTTGTTGAAAAAGGTTTCATTGCTGTAACCGTGACCCTAGAAACTCTGCCTTCTCTTTTGACAAGTCAAGGTCTTGAATGAAATCACTCAACTCCGATTGGTTCAGTCTGTGCGGCTCATCAGCTTTCTCCTTTAAATCAGGGTCATGAGATATTGACGGGTAGTTGGGTTCTTCTTCTTCCAAATTATCTTTTATGCTGGTATGCTGTCTGAATGTGGAATAGGTCGTTTGGAAGAAGGAAGATTCGCGTATTGAACTGTTCCTCATTTTTTCAATGATAATCCTGATTTTATGGGAGGAGTCAAGCAAAAATAAAAATCATCTGTATTGTTGCTAGGTTCCCACCAAACCATATGCACAGCATTAGACATTGATCGTTTTTCCAGCTATTCTCGTTATAAAACTGATTATGTGTTGCAACATATATGGGGACCCCATGGCTTATCCTGGTCCCCTAACTCCATATCAAAATAATGCTGGTAGGCAGTCTTCACAAGAGGTGTTAAATTGCGATTCTTTGACGAAAACGTTATTTCACCACATATGTAACAACATTTTCTCACTAAATCTACACATTTTGGTGGAATGTTGATGTAACTAATTTAAGTCTTGGAAACAGTCCAAAGCAAGAAGTTCTGCACTGATTACAAAAGAAATTATATAAAATTCGCCGTTACAGCAATAATGTTTTTGTTTATAACACACTCACAGCTAGATTAATATTGTAATTATGACTATAGAGAATAAAAATTGTCACTATATCTCCAAAACAAACGCTAATCAGTAATTAAACAAGTGATTTTTGAATTCAGCAGGTCAGAATACTGGAGAAACAGCTACTTTTTAGACCGAAACATTTTCATTGTTGGGCATTGTTATTAGATTATTAGCCATACACATATGTTACACATATTTATTAATTACCCTAATTACGAATTTATAGGTAAGCGGTCAAAAATTGACAAAAAATTTGTATTAAATAATGTTTGAAATTCTTAATTATTTTATATTTATTTCTATACAAAAATATTATATTTTTTACTTTTAATTGAAAGTCTACATATATTTGAAATGATGATAAGTTCATATTTATATTTAATTGGTTAATTATTTTATGTCAATATGAGCCTCGCTACAATGAAAGATAATTCAATAACAATTATGGGAATTAAGCCGGCTCATCAAAGTTAAACGTCTCCGAAATTTACTTTATGACCGACGCACACATTATACTTAACTCGTGTCGTCAGGACGAGTAAAGTAAGGATTATACACCGTACGGTGATAAGTCTAGACAGACCAAATCGGCCTTCGGTCTGAGAGGTCCCCTTCTAAGTGTCACCACAGAATATAGGGCGTGGCATTCAGGTTACATAAAGTCTCACCTGCATGCTGGTAATTTAAACATTATTATCTTGGCAGACTTTAACACTTCATTTGTTCACACAGGGTATCATTAAGACAACTACCATTGGGTTGAGATTGAATTTAGAGCACACTGAAAAAGGATACAGGCATACGCTAGCTCGCAACATTCAAACACATACCAGCTCACTTGCTTTCAATCCCTACAGTTAGCGAGATTGTTACCTCGACTCTCGATTGAGCGCGACGTAGGTGAGCTGTATCGTAAGTCTAGATAAACCTCGACCCAAATAAATAAAACAAAATTAATTAATATTAAATAAAATAAAATAAATTAAAAAACAAATTAAATTAAAACAATTAAAGATAAGCATAAGTAAATACATAAAATAATATAAAATAAAATAAAAATAAACTAAATTAAAAAAAAAATTTAAATAAAAAAATTAGAAAAAAAATAATAAGAATAAAATAAAAACAAACTAATTATATAATTATACGATCGACGAACAGATAGACAGGGGCGATAGAGCCTATCTGAATCCACACAGCATCTTCTTCAACAAAAAACCGGCGAATGGACGATGTATGTCGACTACAGACAGTTGAACGCCCACTCCATACCGGACGCATATATATATACCTATATATAGTACCCCGGATCAATCGTATCTTGGAGAAACTGCGTTTGATTGAATATATTTCAATGTTAAACCTTAAGAGTGGATATTGTCAGATCCCGATAGCGTAAGATAGCAGAGAGTGCACGGCTTTTACAGTGCCACGAAGAGGCCTGCTCAGACTATACTCAGAGAGAGCCACGTTCCGATGAGCATTGATCGGCCCGGATATGGAACACCACACAGCGACGAACTTCATGAAGTTACGCCAGTGCTTGGGAATGGCATCGTGGTATCGGTGTTTTGTGCCCAGATTCGTCCCACTGGTCGAACCCATAACTGCGCTTCTTAAAAAGTTTAGCAAGTAGATTTGTGGCGTAGAGCAACAGTCGGCGGTCGAACAGATTAAGGTGAGCCTAACGACGGCACCAGTACTAGCCTGTCTGGACTTTGCAGAAAAGTTTGTTAAGAAAAATATGCTAGTGAGCATAGAATAGGTGTAGCTCGGAGTCAAACGATCGCCGGGCAAGAACGACTGGAGATACAATACAGCGCTCCATACTGCCCACGGGAAACCCCACCGAGAAGACGAATCACACTGTGAAGATGATAATAGCTCAACTTATCGAGGGCTGAGAAAATAAGTGGGACGAGCTATTACACAAAATCTCGTTGGCGGCACTGATTCCAAGGGATTGTCCCCAGCGGTCCTTGTACAAGGGAAAGACATAAAGCTTCCCACAGCCCTGCATAAAGATTTCACGGGATTCTCCCCAGCGGTCCTCGTACAAGGGATAGCAGCAAGGCATTCGCAGCCCTGTATAACGAGATAACACCAGGATCGTGAACGACAAGACTGAAATGAGGACAAGGCAGAGGGCGTCCCAGGATCACTGTATTGCAACCTGCGAAGGCGAAAATAGAAACCAACAATCGGAGATTCAGTGCTGTTACAGCAACATCATCGCCCGAAAGCAGTGAAAGAATTTTTGGCTAAGGGCCGGCTTAGTTTTGATGGACCATACGAGGTGATAAAGTTCACGTCACCCATATCGTGTTTCTCGCGAGAGAAATCACCACAAATTATTTATTATGTTAATGATGTTAATTTACTCTTATCTTATATTAAATCTTAAACAGAAATTTACCTATGAAATCATCGATAAAGAATTTTGAATTTTATCTAAATACAGACAAGATTACATATTAAAATTTTTAAGATTGATAAAGTCAATGTTATTTTATAGAAAAACGTTGCACACATTTAATTACATGCCTGACCTGATTTTCTTTGAGACATTAGACTGTGTCACCGAGTGAGGAGTTCTTCTAGATCATAAATTAAAATTTGATAATCATATTGCATTTACAGTCAATAAGGCGACTTAATTTAATCTCTCGGATTTATAGTCTAAAGAATTTGACGACCTTTATGTTTAGGAGTCGCAGTCATCCATTTCGCAGGCACTGCCAGGTGATTGAGCTTGTATTAATGCTTGTGGTATTGTTTTTATCACCCAGGAAACAGCGATGAGGGTATGGTGAAGTGATGGGGGAGGGATTATTAAGCAATAAATGTTTGAGCACACGGGGGGAAATTGCAGCTTACCGTAAATAACAGTAAACGCTACAATTCTTTTTGCAATAATATGCAAAAGATTAACCGTTCATTTGTTTTGCGGTTTCAGCTGCTCTCGATGAACTATATTAACGACTATACAAGTATATTAAACAATTATAAAATTCTAATTATGTAACCAGAACAGAGTATTTATAAATTTTTCTTTATCAATTAATTAGTGATGAAGTTGACCCATGAAGAGACATAATTGTTTTATTTTAAAAAACTATTTTTTATGTAAAAAAAACAAACATTCAATAGTTGAATTTTTTTATCGTCGAGATCACCTGTTAACGGACAGAGTGCTCACGAGTTTGACTACGCTTCGATCCTGACTAATACCGTAGGCAGCTGCCAATAGGTTTGCTTATGATGGCCCACAAGCCGTTTAAAGTGATGCTTAATGTCATTAATGTCATGTAATGTTATGTCATGTGTGTTGTGCACCTTGATTCCTTTACCAAAGCGGTTGGTGCCGCTTTAACAACGCTGGAGGCGTTTCGGTATTCGATGGCGTATATTGTGACTAGACGTTCATTGAGGACTTTGTCGAGCTTCTGGTACAATGGAATTGCGGTCCCACTGCCTAAATGTTGCTCCTAGGCAGCGTGGGTGTCTTTAGGCATCTTAGATGCTAGATTCTGGGCAATCCAGTAATCGCCTCCTTTTAAAGATGCAGGGATATTTTAACAGGTGGCTATGAAATGTGTGGTATTATTAAGGCGCTCGTTAATGTGAATCAAATGAGAAAATACGTCGTGATAGCCTGGCCTGTCTAAGCAGTTCCCAGAGAATTCGGGCACTGGAAATTTCGACATCTGAACGTGTTCCTCAAGAGTAGTTACACCTAGATCAACTGTTTGCAACGGTACAATGAAGCATGAAGATTATTCAGTGGCGTATCATCCTTGACATCTTTGCGGGTCGTTATGAGCGTACCGAATAATTTATTAAATTACCACTATTATTTCATTTTTTGTTGTATAGATTAAGAATATAATCTACTCTACTAATGAACGTGTATAATGTTTCTCTATTAATTGTAAGGATGTCCCTCAGTGGCAATCTACCATCCGCTAGATTGTTGCGTTTATTGGCAACATTTTTTTTTTTTACTCCATCTCACTTTTCTGTCTTATTTATTTATTATGTGTGTTTTGTCAAACTTCATTGGACAACATAATTGGATTTACAATCATAGTTGACGCAAAATAAAAACAAGCGTATTTTTCTAAGTTATTTTATGGATTATAAAATTGAATTTATTTTCCACTGTCGTTTTATAGAATACAGTTAAGTATCCTTTCTCTGGTTGCACCAGTAATTTTAACTACATTTTGAATCGAACGAATGTCTCCTGATATCATCACTAAGGTCAACGATAAAAATTTAGAATTCTAGGCGTACCATGCTATTGGCAGTGGTGTACATTATGTTAATGTGTTAATGGATTTTTAAGTGCGACAATTTTTTTTTTGCATTTCTTCGATGTTATTTTCACTTTCAGCTTTTTTGTTACTACCTGCTTTATTCTCACATTGTATGTCTATTAATATTTCCCTAATTGCGAGCCTTTTGCTGATGTGCGTGTGTGATCGTTTGTCTGTTTCAAATATTTGTCGCTTTTCCTTTTCAAGGTATCTTTCGGTTCTTCCATGATTTTCGGTTCAACTATCGACTACCGGTTTTTCTTCTTAATTGTGCTACTCTGTGATACATATATTAGATATTTTTATAACGCCTTTCTGCTTTTTTGTGTTTTAAGTTACGCAGCAATGTCCCAATACTTGGCTCGCATTGGCCTCGCATACAGAATTATTATAGAAGTTTGAAAGGCTCTGACATTTCGTACAAAACAACGATAGTATATAATTATTTTTTTTTTCACAAGTTGTAAACGTGTAAACATAAAGTTTATAAGCGCCGAACTTCGGGCTATATTGGTTTACAAGACGAAGCAGCTATGGAATCTTTCAAGAAGAATAATGCTGTTTTGGGGGAACGCAATCGATTCGAACCGCGGAAAATAATTTTGGCAATTCAGAATCGGTGAGTGTGAGCAAGTATTTTATAACATTTTTTGTCCACGCAAAATGCTCTCGGCAAAAACATTAGTAGCAGCTGAGTCACTGTTGGATCGTTAGACTGCTAATCGCTAATCGCCAAAAAAAAGGAAATGAGAAACGTGATGGTTTACGTTTGAAGAAAAAAAAGAGTAAAGGAGCTTAGATTTATATGCAAATTGGGCTTTGTATCACACGGTATATTTAAAGAAATATTGATAACTAAGATAATATCAACATAGTATATAGATTATTTATTTATTTATTTTTTTATTTATTTATTTATTTATGTATTTATTAATAATGTTATTTATTTATTTATTTATTTTTTATTATTATTATTGTTATTATTATTATTATTATTATTATTATTATTATTATTATTATTATTATTATTATTATTATTATTATTATTATTATTATTATTATTATTATTATTATTATTATTATTATTATTATTATTATTATTATTATTATTATTATTATTATTATTATTATTATTATTATTATTATTATTATTATTATTATTATTATTATTATTATTATTATTATTATTATTATTATTATTATTATTATTATTATTATTATTATTATTATTATTATTATTATTATTATTATTATTATTATTACTATTATTTATTTATTATATTAGTTTTAGTTACTACTTGCTAAAAAGTTAAGAATTTGGTTTTTAATAGTTTCCAAAGAGGACTCTGGGTTGAAAACTCGACCAAATCAGTTATAGTCAACACGGAGCACTCAAAAAGATTCATACAAAGAGTATTTCGTAGTACAAATATTAAGAGAAACTGGTGTAAAGTTACGAGTAGGTCTCAAAAGTTAATTTGGCTTAATAACAAAGATGAGTCAATTTCGGTACAACACCATCACCACGGCGTAACTGTTCAAAAAGTTTATGTGTGATGAAATTTTAAATTAAGATTACAAAATTGGATTTATTTAAGTCTCAGAAAAATCGAAAGCGTCTGCCTTAAAAGATTTACTGTCAGAGTACTACTAATGTATATTTCTAAGCAAAGCCCGTGCTGCTTAAACTTACGGTTAACATGCATACATATAAATTCATGATTAAAATGTACGTCACCTAGATCTTTCTTTTAGTGGAAGTACATGATGCATCATGTAAGCACAACGCACCGTAATAAAATAGATACCTTATGACCACTTGTATGAGTGTTAATATTACGGTGTGACCCAAGTACGTACACGAAATTTGACCACACCCTATCAGCGAGTTGCATCCGGTTGGTCGGGTTAAAGTATTGATATAAATAGAGTAAGTACGCTCTGTGTTAGGTATAAATCAACTAGGATTTGTAAAAATAAAATTAGTATACTTCGAGTTGCTCACTTATGAACACCGTTTCATTACACGTACATTTTTATTAAACTTAAAAAGTTTGGTAGCGTTTTGCATAAAACTGAAGATTTCTTAAGAATCTCTTCATAAGCATATTATCGAAAAATCGATTTTCGAAGATGTCGTTAAACGTTATCAGGTAGGAAAAAAACGCTAACCGCTAATCGTAAAACACAAAATGCTTCTCTTGAACTTAAAATTTATAAACAACTAATTTGGAAGGCAAGACAGTGCCAAGTTTTGAGGAAATACATACTTAATTAGATTTACGCAGGCTAACAGCCGTAAGATGAGAAAGGGCTGCAAATATTGCAACAGTAAACTGAAAAAGTGCTCTCACTGCAAGTGACAGGAAGGATAGCTGATTGAACTTTAGGAGTGAACAAGAAATGCTACCGACAGACGTTACAGTAGTAGAAATCCGAATGAGTAGATCGGCGACAGGATATATAACAAACATGGGAGAGTGAAAAGCGATAGTGGGGAAACAGCGCTGATATGTTCAGGAATTAATACTAGGTGCTACAGTGTATTCTTTTTCACCAAGCAACGTTATCGAATCTGCAGTATTCATGACCCGTTGGATATCTATGGGAGCAGAGTTCTTAAACTTTTCAGTAGCTAGTAGAGAAGGCCTAGGGATAGGTGTCTAGTTTGGCTCCTAATTGGAAGACAAACAAATTGGTTAGGTATCGCTGATGTTCTATAATTTGTTTCTTTGTGGATAATCATTTAAAAAAGAGTTGTAAAGTGCAATTACACAGACAGCGACCTATCTTGCATGTCTGTCTCAAAATAATTGCATTTTCAGCAGATCCAATTAAATTCAACACAAAATATTACAATAATAGGATATCCAACATATAAAAAAGCAACAAAATGCAGTATGAGTCGAAATTTCACAAGGCCAAACGTATACAAAAGTTTGTAGGGCTTTAGCTATTATTAACATTTCACCTCGTGGGTTAGCAAGAACTCAAAATTTGATAAAGGAAAAAATATAAAATAGTTGATATTTATCAAAATATCAAAAAATTTAAAAAACACTATATAAAATTTAAGATATAATGACATGATCTAATTAATACACTCATATGCATATATTCCTGATTAGTCACCCATCACAATTTTATATACGTCTTTTGAAGCACCACGGTCGAACTTTTGGATAATTTTTCTACACCAATGGACGCGAGCCTTATTTTGAGCGATTAGTAATCTGTGACCTAATTCCTGTACAGTATAGTGTTTATGCATAATCGAATGAGTTGAAGTGGAACTAATGTTCTAGGATGCCTCTTATTCACGATATGTCATATGACGATCTTGCACTTTCAGTTCATGCACTGCATCGATGTTTTTTTCGGCAAAAAACCGATTTTGGGCAACCTTCACGGAATTCGTCGGCAACCGAATGTTGAGCACGATTGAAGTCACTATACCAGCGATATACGGTGGTTTTTGATTGTGTTTTATCGCCATATTCGACACATTTTTTTTGAGAATAGTTACGTCGAAAGTTGTGAAAAATAATACAAAGAAAACCTTCTCTTGAAATTCTCATTTATTGGCCACATTGCTTTTCTTAATTTGTTCATTAAAAGTTTCTGAGTACGTTGATGCATGCGTTTATGATAACGACCAGTTTTTAAGAACACAGTGACCAATTTGAATCAATTTGAGTGAAAAGGTTACTGTAAATATTTTGTGCTAAATATAATCAAACGCCGCGTTGATATCCACCAGGACAATGCCTGTGGATTTGGATTTTTGCAAGTTCCTCTTAACAATATTTTGAAAATGTTCAAAAGCGTAAATCAAACTGTGTTTATTGCTTACACCAAACTGGAGGTATGGAGATACTTCATATTTAGAAATATAAGTGTAGATGACAATGGGATTCTCTTTTATTTCCTTTAAAATTTCTCACATTTTGAGAGGTTTTGCGGTTTAACCATCTCATTGCATAATGGTTGTTTCCATTTTTAAACCGCTGGCAGCTACGCTTTAAAGCTTCGCGCTTAACCATTTTTTCTCAACGTATAGCTTGGTTGAACTCGAACCTTAGGGATACATTGGTCCTTGGTTTAATTAGTTTTCTGCTAAAATTTGGAATCATTAGTTGAATTATTTGAATATGAGCAGGTATTTTACGCTATGTGTGTAGTGTGTGTAGGAAGCTAGACCTTACTATTGGCACAATTTACCTATGTTGATAGTGTGATCATGCACACAGATTAATAATTCTTTATTGAAGAGCGTTTTTTGTTTATCGGGAACCTCTCCTACTATCATAGCCCTGTACAAGGCATGAAACTCGTTCATGGTGGCCCATGGGAGAAATTTGCATAAAGCCATAAATAAAGACAATTTACGTTTACATTTTTATCTTTGATTAAAAAAAATATATATAACGCAAACAGCGAGTGGATCCCTTTGTGTTATCATAAACTTTAAATACACTTACCGTACATGTGAATTTGTTGCCGGCACTACATGTGCAGAAAAAAGAGTACACTCAACTTGATAGCACATCACTGATTGTCACATACGTATATATTTATCAGCTCGTTAATATTCGGAAAATTTATATATGACATACATTTACATACAACAACGGTGAAGCTTATACAAATCTACAGCAGCACCACAAAAAGAAATCTACAATTACACAGAGGCTCTGATAAAAGGGTAAAGTCACAGTGAGTACATGTGATGCTGGTAGATGACATAGCGTACGTTAATAACGTAATAAACCAATAAACACTATCACCCAAAAATAAACACAAAAAATAAAAGAAAAAAATCAAATAGTGGTAATTAAATACATTATTCGGGACGCTCATAACAGCCCCCAAAGATGTCAAGGATGAAACGCCACTGAATAATCTCAGGATGGTTCAAAAGGAATGTGTCAACACTTCAAAGCGTGTTGTAAAAATTTTTCAGAAAGACCCAAGAAAGTTGGAGCCTTGTTTTATAAAGCGTTTGTAACAAATAAAATGATGATGCATCCGAATCGCATATGCTTCATTCTACCGTTGCAAACAGTTGATCTAGGTGTAACTACTCTTGAGGAACACGTTCAGATGTCGAAATTTCTAGTGCCCGAATTTTCTGGGAACTGCGTAGACTGGCGAGGCTATCACTACGCATTTTCTCATTTGATTCACATTAACGAGCGCCTTAATAATACACACACATTTCATAGCCGCCTGTTAAAATATCCTTGCATCTTTAAAAGGAGGCGATTACTGGATTGCCCAGAATCTAGCATCTAAGATGCCTAAAGACACCCACGCTGCCTAGGAGCAACATTTAGGCAGTGGGACCGCAATTCCATTGTACCAGAAGCTCGACGCAGTCCTCAACAAACGTCCAGTCACAATGGACACCATCGATTACCAAAACGCTTCAAGCGGCGCCATCACCAACATTCTTTGGTAAAGGAATCAAGGTGCACAACACACAAGCGTAGCCGGTGTGCCCCACACTCCGATATCCCAATTATGGTGTCAATCATATCTTTCGTTGCTGTCAGCAATTTCTCAGTCTAGTCTGCAACCAACAAAGCCAAATTCTGTCTCAGTTGCTTGAGCAGATCTCACCAACTTGCACGTTGTACCAATACTAAATATTTCTTTCTTTGCGCCCAACAGCACGTTACGTTGTTGCATAGTCCAGCAAAAATACAAACAAGTCAAGAATCTAGTTTATCAACAACAGGTTCAACGTCAACCCAATACATACCCGTAGTGGGTAACACCGCTTCTTTAGAAAATACCAATGCTTGCTGTAATTTTCAATTGTACTGGTCAAAAGCCTCTCCTGCAGCATATACTGTAAACCACAACACGGATCATTGTCAGCAATCGCAATAACGGTCTTTAGGCAACTTTTAGTATCCCAGTAGATCGGGGATCTGAGGTAACACTCATCTCAGGGTAGGCAGTATAAAGTCTGGGGGTGCCACTGCGCTTCGATCACCGCTGTTTGTCAAAAATCAGGGCGACATTGCAAATGTACTGCATTACATATCTACTGCAACATTCTAACATTTAATTTAGCGTATGTTCTAAACACATTGACATTGGCAGTGCCAGGTCAATTATTTTCATCCAAATATGAAAACACATCTAGGATTAGCAGCTAGATTATTCTCAATATTATCGGTTCAAACGAATCGTTCGCATCCTCGGAGCCCCATGTCTCAAATTGTGCTAACAAGTGAGAAGTCGACTCCTGTCATGTCGCTTCATGTGATCCAATCAGGGAAGTTCAGCAAATACCGAAGATGAACCCCACTTGTATCCCAAAGCAAAGAAAAAAAAATTCTGGAAATACTTTCTGGACACAACACAATGGCCGAAGCGAAATAGAAAGGATTAAAAACCTTGAATGCTCTAAAATCCGATGGCATTGAGTTGCGAAAATGGTCTTCCCATGATTAAACGAAGTTAACAGCAATACCACTCGGTAACGATCAAAACTGAAAGCATTGGCTTCCACAACGGGACTGCTTCACTTGCAAAGAGCAAGCCGACGGTTTATCACGTGTAACAACGAAAGCAATTTTGTTGGGTTCGCTCGACTATTGGATCCCTTGGGACTCATAACCCTGTTATAATGTCAGCAAAATAATAATAATTGGGACGACCCGGTTCCGGCAATAAAATTATTGCTTTTTCTATTTATTGCCTCCCAAAGTGGGAGGAATTTCGTGAAAATTTGGAGAACTTTGATCAGATCAGGATCCCTCGCAGCTTAAAATGTTCACCATCATTTAGAAACGAGGTTCAACTTCACCTCTTTTTGCGATGTATCTACCACCGCCTACGCCGCTGCAGCTTACATTCAATTCAGTTCAGTATTTTTATTTACTGGATAAAGGGTCAACAGATGGCAAACGTTTGTCTCAAGTCGAGTAGCGTTCATATTACAGCACATTGATGACACCAATGGAAGCATATCAGCACATCTAAAAGCCCAATGCAGCTGGTTGTGAAGCTTGGGGACTTACACCTGTCGAACCAGGTCAGCTTACGCGAGCCTGATTATACATGGCCAGACTTCAGAATACCATACATGGAATAAAGATAGCTTACTCCCCAATTCACACGCAGCAAACAAAGCTACATTGACTGATTTTTATTGATACACCAAACTAGTACAAGTTGCCGCTTATGTGTTCAGATTTTATCTCAATATCGTTGTCAAAAACATCGGAACACGGACCACTATCAACCACTCAGTTTATTCACAGATTTGGTAATTCAAAACTCATATCAGGCAAATCTTTATGACGGAGTTTAACTGGTCATGACCCACATACCGATTTTGTTTTCTCAACAGTAGACGAGCAGTGGAACGCGTTATTAAGACATGCGTCATCTGTTTCCGCACAGCACCCACGGTGGAACATCGATTGGCAGGTGACCAGTGCCCCAAATCCAGGAGTCGACGCCCAAAATGGTGCAAATGAAAAGAAAACGTTAAGGTCAATGATCTAGCCATTATCAAAAACGGCAATCTACCACCAGCGCAGTGGTCTCTGGGCCGTATCACGCACCTGCATCTAGGACAGGACTCGCTGGTTAGAGCTTTACAGCCTACTGATTGCCAATTAACGACACCCACTCGTGGTCCCTCTCGTAAACCAAGTTTCACATGTACATAACTTTGCTGTGCCTTTTTTTTAGGTCGTTATCTAGTACATGAGAACATCACACGCGTACAGGATTAACTCATAATGCTGGACCAGCATTGGCGGGCGTTCTTTTTGTATGGATAGCTCAAAAACAAGATTTATTCTTTGAAGCCAACATTCGTGCCGATATTGCCGCTATATCACCAGAAATGCTGGCTATTGTATTGAAAACTGCCGAAAAAAGAGCAAAAATTTTTTTTCTATGGAGCATCAAACAGCAGGAAATCCTTACAATTAAAATAACACACAAAATCTCCACACATAAACTTTTACACCAATCGGTATAGCCTCGGTCAGAGAACACATAAGAAACACAAACCCCAGTTCGTTGATGTTAATTTTACTTATTTATCTATTTTTATTTTATTCGGAAAGACGACTAAGAAAAGTCGACATTAGAATCAATCATTATATTAAAATTAAAATTAAAAATCATTAAATTTAAAAGTAAAAATAAGTAAAAAGTAAAGAAAACAAGAAAAAAAAAAGATGAAGTCTGGGGAAAATAAAAAATGATTTTAAATTTGAATATAAATTTAAATTTAAATTTAAATTGTCCCAACATTTGTTGCGAGGATTGGGAAAAATCCAATCAGAACAATGAGTATTAGTATTAGTAAAGGATTCACCGAAGGTGGTTGAAAAGCAAAAGTTTAAAAGAACGAAGAGAATGTTCTGAAGAGAAAGCATGAAAGTGTAAATTGTAAGCAAAACATAGAATGCGAAAAGGATTATTTAAGGCATAATCAGTGACGCATACCGGAAGATATAGAGGAAGATAGTTTCTAGTAGGTCAATAAGGAATGGAAAAATTTAAGCGACTTAAAAGAGTAGAATAGTCAATGTTGCCGTTTATTAATTTATGAATAAATAAAACAGCTAAAGTTGTTCTACGGTTAGTTAAAGAGGGGAGATTTAGTAGAAGAAGTCTGCTAGAATAGGAAGGCAACCGAAGAATGGGATCCCAATTAAGACCACGAAGGGCAAAGAGAAGGAATTGCTTTTGTACTCAATGCGGGCCTTATAGTTGTTATATTGAGGGGACCATACACATGAGCAGTTTTCAAGAATAGGCCGAACTAGTGAAACGAAAAGTAATTTCGTGGTGAAAGGATCGTTGAATTCCTTCGACCAACGCTTAATAAAGCCTAGAACGCCTTTGGCAACATCAACAATAATAATAGCCTGATATAATGTGTAAGTTAAAATTTAGCTTAAAATCAAAAAGGACACCTAAGTCTTTAACGGTGAAAATGCGTTCTAAAGGAAGATTACCAATGGTATATGTACCATGGTATGGCTTTAATCGGCTAAACGTCATAAACATGCATTTTGAGCAGTTTAGAGGAAGATGATTGGCTGAGTACCAAAGTTGCCTGGAGTTAAGATCATGTTGAAGAAGACCAAGTTGAGAAGGCTCTTTATATGCTAATATAAGTTTGACATCATCAGCATACATTAGTATACACGAGTGTGATACAGTGGAAGGAAGGTCGTTGATGAAAAGTATAAAAAATAAAGGATGAAGGTGGCTGCATTGAGGTACGCCAAAAGTAACATAGTCTGGTCTGGAAATTGCTGATCTAAGTACAACTTTTTGGGTTCTACCTTTCAGGTAAGTAGAAATCCACGGTTAAAAGGAGGACGGGAACCCAATACAACGTAGTTTAAAAAGTAAAAGATTATGGTGTACAGAGTCGAATGCTTTACTGAAATCTGTGTAAATTACGTCAGTTTGCATTTTCTGTTAGAACGCATCGTGAATAAGAGATGTAAATTCCAACAGGTTAGTCGTAGTGAACCAACTCTTTACAAAGCCATGTTGAGAAGAGGAAATTACAGATTTACAGATATGTTGCAAAGTTGCCGTAATGATATTTTCAAATAATTTTGGAATGGTAGACAATTTTGCAATACCTCTGTAATTAGAAATATCTGATTTACCACCTTTTTTATAGAGAGGTATGATATATGGGGGTTTCCAAAGAGATGGGAGGTCAAGATTGGAGCCAGACATCTTAATTTTTTTAAAACATTTAGACTTGATGTTTCTTAATTTAGAGAGTCTGGCAGTAAGCCAAGGTGGCTTAGAAGAATTAGATTTACGAAAAGAGTAAGGAATACAGATATCTAATAGGGAGTGAAGTGTATCGTAGAATGAGCTTATAGCCATATCGATGACAACTGTGTTGTCAAGAAAGGATCAACCAGTTCCAAGGATTAGTTGATTTAACAAAGTAAAATTCCCTTAGTGAAAACAACGATGCTGCTCAGAAGAAATAGGTGAAGATAAGGTAGATAGATTAGACATACAGAGAGAGATTTCAATAGTGGGATGATAAGGATCTTCAGGCAGGGTTAGAGGATTAGACCTGGAGATGGAAGCATAGGAATAGTGGTTTATAAAGACAAGATCTAAGAAACTATGTTGGTTGTTAGGATCAGAGTTTATTTGATAAAGAGGAAGATCAAATAAACAATCTAAAAAGTCATGTTGAGAAGAGGGAATAAGATAGTTTGCGCAGCTGAAAAATGACCAAGTTATGGCGGGCAAGTTAAAGTCACCCAGCAAAATAAATTGATCATTATCACGCGCAAGAGAAAATACATCATTAATTTAACTTAAGTGTTGCATGTAAACTTGTATGTCAGAGGCAGGAGGAATATAGGATTAGATGATAAAAAGAGCTGATGATGCAAGAGTTACTTTAACAGCAACTATTTCAACATCAGAGGAAGACTGCAACGTTACCAATTCTGATTGTAATAAGGATTTAACGGCAATTAAAACGCCACCGCCACGGCGTGTTGACCGGTCGCGTCTAAATATTGAAGACTTGTTTGACAAAACTTCACAATCAGATATGGTAAGGCTTAACCAAGTCTCAGAAAAAGCAATAATATCGGAATCAAATGAAATACTATTCAGATATAGTTGTTGGAGCTTAGGAAGAAGACCTTTTAAATACTTATATTGAATAGTAATATAATCAGACAAATAGCTTAGTTTTTTGAGACAGGAAGAACTACTGGTAAAGGCTGCGCTCGTTTTTTTGGCCTAAACTCATGAACAATCATGTCAGGGGGCCAGAAATTTGAGTCACAGATAGTAATAAAGAAATCTGAAGAAACATTGATTTTAAAAGAAGAGATTTGTCTAGGAACAGAAAAGTTAAATTTGGTCACATATACATTTGCAGAAGATCTACTAGCTATATATCTAACTATCGACTCGCAAGTTGTACCAGCCGATAGTCTAGACACAAAAACTTGTCTACGAGGAGCAATGACAGATAGAGTAGGGAGTGAAGAAGGGGGACTAACTCCTTTAGAAAGAGCTGGGATAGGGGAGTGCTTATTTTTACATCGTGTAGCTTTCGCCACAGCTCCAGTAGATGGTGATGGATCAACTACTGGAGCAGTGGGTGCCGCAACAGGCGTAAATAGCGGAGTGGAGTTGGCGGAACTGAGTTTATTAAGTTTGTTAATTTTATCCCAAGCCTGAGCCATTAAAACTAAAATAATCACACTATCATTCTAATTTCAATCATGTCTCTTAATATAATACAATGGAACATTAAAGGCTTCAAAAATACCCACCACATAGAATTGCGCTTCAAGAAACTTATGTACAGCCACCCCAAACTTTTCAAGCACCTGTCAACTACTCAATAATCCTAAACACATCACATTACACCTTTGTGTAGCACTAGTTATAAAAAAATCAATCAAGTCTAAACAAATTACAACCAATAACGATATTGAAGCGGTTGGAGTAGAAAACGAACGAAATTCCAAATACTCTCAATTTACATACCACCAAACAAAAACTTCAACACCAAGAACTTAGAAAACGAAATGGGGCAAAACCATCCTACAATTGTAACTGGCGATTTCAGTAGTTGGCTCCCTACATGGGGATCTCCTACACATAGCACGAGAGGACAAACTATGCACAAATTATTCTTCAAAATAACTTCATTCTCCTAAATGATAAATCACCTACCGATTTCACTACACAGAATACTTTCACACATATAGACCTATCTTTTTGCTCGCCAAAACATACTGCTCTACACGACATGGGCTTGTATTGAGGACCTGAGTGGAAGTGATCACTTCCCAATAATAATTACCCTTTATCAGAAATCACAAGCATAAACGCCTTCCAATTGCAACAACATACCTGAGAAAACAACGAAATGTTCTCTTTTGGAACAACAGGCAACAAGTCTTTAAAAAAGATAAAAACAAAGCATGGAACAAACTAAACACACAAATCAAAGAAAATATAATAAACTTTAGAAAAAAGAATGCACTCTTTAGATACGATCTCAAGTGTGCCAACAGTAACTGTCGAGTTTACAGCACAAATAAGTCCAAAAACTCTTAAAACTCTAATTTAGACAAGCATCCGAGCCTTTCATGGCCTCAACACTACCAAATCCATTCACGCAATTACAGATCCATACACAAACAATAATTCCACTGATCAAAAACAAATCGCAATTATCTTTGCCCAATTTTGAGCTGACTCTGCACAATACCACAAACCACTTTTCGAATATATTCAATCTAAAAAATAAATTTATTTTTTAGCTTTCTTATTTCGCGGAAGTTGGAGGCGAAGGTTTCTTGTGCTCTGGCGGCGCCAGTTCCTCCTCGATGGGTGTTGCTGGCTCTCAGTCGGGAACTCCATCACGGTGAGAACTGTGCTTGCTGGTCTTCGTCAGCATTGGGCTTCCATACGCCGGCCCATGTCAAGTGCATCCTTGATGGATTAGGTTTGCTGCTTAAGATGAGCACCGGATACGTAGTTTCTTGAATGCCGGCAATGAAACAGTGCACCAGGATACTGTTGTACGTCGAGCTCAGCATTTCGCTGAGAACTGCGCGACCCAAGCACTGCAAGTCCATGGCGAAGTCTTCAAGGGATTCTCTCGAACCTTGTACACGATTATGGAACTCGTGGTATGCGACGTGTGGGCTTGGCGTGAAGTTTTCCCATAAAGCGGCTGTCAGAGCTTCATACGAGCGTAGGTCGGTATCCGGCAGTGTCGCGTAGAGTCGCTGCGCGCGGCCGCGTAGACTGGCGTATAACTTCTGACATTTGGTCGAACTAGCCATACTACTCGGTCATGTCATCGAACAAACGCTGGAATTCCACCCAGTTTCTGGTTCCGTCATATGTAGGTGGCAGTTCCAGCTCTGGAATCGTTACGAACTGCAACTCCGAAAAGCTGGCTGGCGCTGGCTCCGTTATTACGCCATACGCACCGTCCACGTTTGGAGTCCTGGGAGCAGACAACGGCCTTGATGGTACTTGCTGAATCCGATGTTAAGGCGCTGTCCTCCTGTTGGGCCACTCGGACAGCGTTGACTGGCCGTTGGTTATCCGTGGCACATGCCATAGCGTCAAAACGGGTCAACTCTCCTGTCCGTGGCGAACTATACGTCATCCTGTGGTTATCAACGACACTCTTGCCAGCTGCGTCTGTGGATGCAGTGACGGAAGCTATTGCAGGTGGGCCGCCTGCGCCTCCTAACACTGTACGCTCGAACGAGACCACATCTGCGCGTAAGCGGCTAGCAAGTGTCTCCAACTTCTGCTGCGTCTCCAGCAACGTCACAGTCAGTTGCTGGCTTCGGAATTCTGCAGCCGCGACAGCCGTCACCTGTTGCTGGCGCATTGATCCTTTAGTAGACATTTTGGGTTGTGTTTTTGCAAATCACTAGTGTACCCCACACCTGATACCAATGTAGCGAGTTTTATCTTGTAACGCAGTGGGCGCTTCGCTAAGTCAGTCGAGCGGTTGCAGATTTTTTGTAGGTGCAGGGAAGATACTACCAGCAAGTGGTCACAAGTCACGTATGCTTTTGGCGAATCGCCGTCGAATGTTTATTCTTCACTGTTTTGGGTTTTACGAACAGCTTATTGATAAAAGTTAAAAGTGGTAAAAGGCTAAAAATGCAGTGTGGGAAAAAGAAGACTGAATGCACTCTATTTGACATTCACTGCGTGGGGGCAGGGGTGTTTGGGCGATTCGCACGGTCGCTCGCGATCGTGGGCGGGAGAATTCAATTTCGTTACATTATTTAGTACTATATTTTATAACCTCTGCACTTCTGCGTGAAATTCTATGTTTGCTGTAAGTTGCGTGGCGTTGACCAACGCGCTCTCTACCCCAAACTCACTCCAAACTGACTCATTACTCTCTAAGTCCAGCTTACATTCTAATACAGAAGCTCAGCTGCTATCTTAAAAGCTGTGTAGCGGTAACATAAATCGCTGCTAAGTGATTGTCTTTATATCTACAAAAAACAATCATTATAACTACCTCATAATAACTCACCTCACCTCGCGATACAATGGAACATTAAAGGCTTCAAAAATACCCACCACATAGAATTGCGCTTCAAGAAACTTATGTACAGCCACCCCAAACTTTTCAAACACCTGTCAACTACTCAATAATCCTAAACACATCACATTACACCTTTGTGTAGAACTATTATAACAATAAATTATTAGTAGACACAATTTTCTTAAATCGAAATTATACTACTGTGGGCAAAAAGTAAGGTGAATTTGTTTGTAAAATTAAAAATCTTTATTTATTCTTGTAAATCAATTTCATCCTCTTCAAAGTAATCCACTCCCGATTAAATACATGCCAACGTTTTTTCCAATCCTCGAAACATGCCAAATAGTCTCTTTCCGGTATAGCCATCAGCGCCTTCTTTGATTTAGCTGTTATCTCCTCAATTGACTCGAAACACGTTCCCCGGAGTGGTCTCTAGAGTTTTGGGAATAGCCAGAAACCACACGGAGCCAAATCAAGCGAATTCGGTGGTTACGGAATGATAAGCGTCGCATATTTCGCGGAATGGTCACGAAGAACGAGTGCTGTGTGACGGTGCATTATCGTGATGCAAGAACCAAGATTTGGTTGGCCCATAATTCTGGTCTTTTTAGACGAATTGCTTCACGCAAACGACGCATAACGCTCAAATAGTATTCCCTATTAACAGTTTGGCGAGGTGGAAGGAATTCATTGTGCACCACACCATGAAAATTTAAATTGCAAATTAATTCATTCATTTAATTAATGAACGCCATGCAAAGCGAACATTTCTTATAACGAATTAAATTGTAAAGCAAAAATTGATTCGCTTAGCGAACTTTAAAAAAATTGCGTTCAATTGTTAGAGTTAAAAATATTCAATGTCAACGGCGAAAAATGAGGCACACATGGCCTGTAATCTGTTTTTCTTATTTCGGCTGGTGGCTTGCTTGTGTGTTTGGATAGTTCTGGGAGGCGCTACTTGCAAAAAAGAAGTGACTGAGCCGCGTGAGATATGCAGCTCCCCACTTTTGCTTCAGTTGTATTCTAGTTTTACTTTTCATTTTGATTTGTAAAACTCAAATTCGTTCAATACAATTACATGTTTTTGGCGTACCTGATATTGTGCTTGTATTAAGCCTATCAAAGTCAACGATTGCCACAGTTCTAAAAAATAAGGACAAAACTTCACCAGAAGCAACATATATTACATACATACATTAAGTAAACAAATAATGTCTACACTTTTTCTTACTATATATTTATTATTATATTTGTAAGGAGCCAAATTCTCCTTACATAAACTAAAGACGACAAGAGGCATGAAACTATGAATGGAATACATGAATACATGAATAAATGAATAAATGAATAAATAAATACATAAATACATAAATAAATAAATAAATGAATAAATAAATAAGCAAATAAATAAATAAATAATTAAATAAATCAATAAGCAATGAGCACGCGAGCGAAAAGGGAAACGTACTCATGCGCCCAACAACAACAAAAGGAGCATGCGGTCTTATCTACCGAGCTCAGAAAACATATTAGAATAAGGTCGGCTAATTAAAAAAGGGGAATGGGAGTCTAACTAGAGCATTGCAACGGAAAGGATGTGGTCGGCAATTAACATGAAATGTTACACATGGACTGTGACGAGGAGCTCGTGACCTCTGGTAACTAGCCACGAATCCCCCGGATTGGAACCTCACACCCGTGGGCACCCAATAAACACGAGAAGGCGACTGAGACAAATCCCAGTATGCCTCAGGGATTGACTACTGGACGCCCCTTACTGAACTTACTCTCCTGACCAACGTGGATCCGGCACTGCATACACGACCCCATAAGGGCGGGTGTCAAGCCTTCGCATGACCTCACTGCTTGCATAGACAACCATGGGATCTTGTCGCGACTGTACTACGGCCTACGACAACGGCTTGCGAGTTGGGACCGAACAGCTATTTTTTTTAAACTACCACAGCAGGCGAAAGGAGCAATGCCGACTCAGCCGGCGATCCCCCAGAGCAGCTTGTCTCTGTGTGATCTTGGTACACAGATCGCGTTGCTAGTAGAGATGCAGGATGGATACAAGCGCAAACCATCCACACTCCCATGCGGGAGTGCATAGAGAGCATCAAGGCCCTGTATGAGTTGGTAGCTATTCAGCTAAACGACGACAGAGCCAAGGCCACTGTGAGGACGCACCAGTCGTTACCACTCAAAACAGTGGCTACCGCAAAAGGAAGCAGGATGTTGGTATGCGGAACCCGCAAATGAAGAGTTGCAAGGGACCGCCGGCTACGCAGACCTCTAGTGGCCTACCACCCACACCTCACCCATCCCCGAGTCAGGCGGATAATGCCTGTGCTTTCTGAGAAGACTCGGCCTGACGCCAATGTAATAACGCCAATGTAATAAAGCAGGGAGCTACTCAGCGATCCTGAGGAATGTTTAGGGAGAAGAAAAGCTTAAGGGCGTAGGACAGATGGTAGCCAGAGTAGGGAGAAAAAGGGGAGCTCCTACTCCAGCTTAACCAGTCAGGTGAGGGGACTTTAGCGTTTCGTACGCTCCTAGGAAAAACCCTGGCCGACCAGTTGGATGTCCGTTCACTCTCCTATAGTGTTATAATAGAGTGCAGGGGTCTGGATACGGTAACGACCAAAGAGGACATTCTGGAAACTCTCAAGGCGCAGCTTTCTATTGCAGATATGGCACTGGAAGATATACTCCTTCGCACTGCATACGGGGGTACCCAATCAGCGTCTATAAAGTTGACAGCAGATACTGCCAAAAAGGTCCTGTCAGTAAGTAGCCTAAGAATGGGATGGGTTATCTCCAGACATCAGGAGCGTATACCCATAACCAAAAGCTATAGGTGCCTTGAATTCGGACACCTACCGAAGCAGTGTAGGAGCGAGGTAGGCCGATCCAACTTGGGTCGGTGGTGCGGAACCAAGCTTTATCTACTGTAGGGAAAAAAGTCTAGATGCGAAGCACATCGCAGCCAGTGGAAGGTGACCTTTTTTTAGGAGCGCACTTTCCAAAAGAAAATTAAATACATACAGTTAAACCTCAACCACTGCGCGGCTGCAGATGATATTCTGATGCAGACAGTGAGAGACAAAAATACTGATGTCGTTATAACCTGCGAGCCCTACAAGCCTGTTAGAGATAGCGGGTGGGTGGGTAGAAATTGTAAAGCGGCCATATGGTCTCTGCGAACCCTATCTTAAGAAACAGATACTAGCCACGTGGCGTATGTCAGGGCAAAAGTACAATAGACGAGATTACCGTATATAGCTGCTACGCACCACCAAGCTGGGAGCTACACCAGTTTCAAAACATGCTTGAGGAGCTCCCCTCATCATAGTCGGCGACTTTTACGCCTGGGCGGTTGAATGGGGAAGTAGGATAACAAATGTTAGGGGGACCTGTCTCCTGGACGTGTTTTCGTCACTTGACGTTGGACTTGCCAACGGTGAGAAACACTTTACGTAATGCAAGGCAGGAAGAGGATGAGACATAGACCTCATCTTTGTCAGCAGCTTAATTTATAGAAATACGACGTGGAGAGTCGGGGTAGAATTCACTTTCACTGACCATATGGCAATCCACCTCGAAATTGCAAGTGGAAGAGCAAGTAAACAGGGACGACCACGAACAAATGGAGGAATAACCTATTAGATGAGCAAAGTTTTGTAGTCAGTCTTAGCCACAGCGAGTGATCGCCTGCCACTGACATGGCCAAGCAGCTTCCAGATAGCTAATAAGTGCACGTGATGCTTCAATGATAAGGCGTACACAGGCAGGGAGCACCCTGCTCCTGGTGGAACGAGGAGATCAGTCAGCTGCGGAAAGCCTGCTCTATAGCAACAAAGCAATCCCAAAGACCTCGAGGTTTACCAGATTTCTTCTGCCTACAGGCCAATCTGCCTTCTCGATACGGCTGGGAAGCTGCAGGAGAGGATAGTTCAAAACCGACTTGTAAATCTAGCCGAGGAAAGAGAGGCACTTTCCGAAGCACAATATGGATTCCGCAAAGCGCGTCTTACAGTGGATACTATCAAAGCAGTAGTCGACATAGCAGCCAAGGCGATTGAGGGAACTAGATGGAGGTGGGGCGACAAGGAGTACTGTACAGTTGTCACGTAAGACATTCGAAACGCGTTTAACTCGGCCTGCTGGACTCGCATTCAAGCAGCTATCCACAGAATCGGATTTCCAGTCTACCTCTCGAGGATGATATCAAACTATCTGTCGGACAGGGTACTGCAATACGATACAGAAGATGACCCCAGGCGTTACAAAGTCACGGCAGGTGTTCCACAGGGGTCGATTCTAGAACTCCTATGGAACTTAATGTATGATGAAGTACTCAGACTACAGCTTCCAAGTGGTTGTAGGTTAATCGGGTTCGCAGACAACTTGGCCCTAGTCGTAGTAGCCAAAGAAGTAGCGAAAATTCAAACGGTTACCAATGAATCCATTAAGGTAGTACGTACGTGGTTGCAGAATGCCAGCATAGAGCTGGCCGCACAAAAGACAGAGGCGGTGCTTATCACAAGTAGGAAAAAAGTAGATTTTATAACCATGCGGATGAGAGGTAGAAGGGCTCAATAAGATATCTAGGAGTCCCGATAGATAACAGGCTTAGGTTTAGGGAGCACATCAATTATGTCAGTAAAAAGGCATCAAAGATACAGTCAGCTCTCTCCCTGGTGCTGCCCAACGACGGGGCCCCAGCCCCAATATGGGCATCGGCTTTAGACGGTAGTCAACAGCTTCGCAGGAATCTAGGAGCACCATACTACCTCAGTGCGCTTAGGGTAATCTCAGTCTTCAGAACATTCTCTAGTGATGCTGGCCTTGTTTTAGCGGGTATGCTCCCCATAGATCTTCTGGTTAGAAAAATGAAGGAGCCATTCGCTTGGCGCACCACCAAGTGAGGCGATCCGTAGGACGGAGAGACAGAGATCATAAGCAGGTGGCAAGTTAGATGGGGCGCGGCAACCAAGGGAAGGTGGACGCATTGGCTTATCCGTAGAGTAGACGAGTGGCTGAATAGACGGGGATGGGAACTAACATTCCACATTATACAGTTCTTTTCAGGCCGTGGATGGTATAGCAAATATTTACATTAATAATAACACGAAGAGACCCCAGTCTGTCCGCATTGTCCGAATTTCGATGAAGACCCAGAGCATGTCCTCTACCAATGTGTGAGGTATAGGGCATTAGGTCAGCTGGTTCCTCCAGTAATTTATTTTTTCATGCTGGAGGAGGAAGGTAATTGGAGAGCTGTGACACAGCTCATTGTTCATATTCAGAGTGATCTGAGACGATCCGAAAAGGAACGTCGAGGTAAAGGCTAAGGCCACCCCTCCCTATGAAGTAATTCTTAACGGGAGTACCGCAAGGGAGTGGAGGTGTGTGGGGGGTCGGTTTATTACGCAGGCGTCTTGTCATACCAATATCTGACATGGCGGCCACTATGCATGCCGGTGAGCAAAAAAAAAAAAACACACACACACAAGGCGGAGAATCTACGGCGCACCTCACCCTAAGCAAAGCATGCCGGCTATCTAGGAAGGCTACTAACAGTCGTCAATATTAAGTATTTGCAGCTTAATTTCAACCTCTGCAGAGTTTCACAAGACCTCCTCGTGCAAACTGTGGGCGAAAATGCAATTCACCTCGCCATCATAAGTGAACCACATCAGAGCAAATCTGATGGTACCTGGTCCACAACCCGAATTCAGGAGCAGCAATTTTGAGTTGTTGACACTCTGCGCTGCAGCTAACTGACATTGCATACGCCAGCGGACATGTCAGGGCAAAGTGAAACGGGACATACGTCTACAGTTGCTACATCGCTCCTAGTCTCTCAACGGAGGACTTCGCCGGTCTACTGGTGGAATGCAGATATCGCCCGATTTGAGTGCATACGAGCGCGGCACCTGGTGAAACGCACTCTTGGAAGACCCTGCTTTGTGTAATTGTTGTAGAACTTTCGCACCAAGAGAGGCGCGCTCTCAAAGGCGAACAAGCGCAGCGAGAACTAATGCTGGAGGGACCTTGTGACGAGGCCGAGTCCCAGCTCTTTGGGCTGGCATACAAGGTCGTAATGGGGAAGGTGTGCAGACGCCCGATACCAGTCGAATCAGTGCAACTTACCACCATTGTTGACGCGGTATTTCCTGAACATTAAAATTGGTTAAGCGCCAGACGGACTTCCATCGCGAGTGGTGACGACATTTGTCACCATGCAGCCGGCGATACTCACTAATCTCTATAATGTCTGCATAGAGAGACGAACACCAGAAGATATATTTAGAGAGGACGATACTCAGAATAATAAAGTTAAATAAATAGACAATCTAAACAGAAAATGTAGTAATTATGAAGTTAACACTAGTAGATTTAATCAACCAGGCTATCATGACAAACAACTTTTCCGCCACTTTTACATACAATCAAATTATTTTATTACTTTAAAGATGGATTAAAAATAAATAAAAATAAATAAATAAATGCACACACACCATTAGTGACAGCGAAAACAACAAACCTATTCAAGAAAACAGTAGAAATAAAATAAATCGATAACAAACATTTTGAAGAAACAGACAGAGATAGATAAGTAAAAAATTAGAAATCAAAGTTTAAAAGGAAAAAAAAAAGAAAACGAATGCAAACAAATAATTTGAACCATTACGACTCAAACGATCGGAATTGTGGAACAACAAATCGGCATCCCAATAATGCACCAGCTCACAAGTCAATGTTGATGAATTTTTGGCCAAGAACAACACCGTTATCATGCCTCACCAGAATTAGTTCCAAACGACTTTTTCCTATTCCTAAAACTTAGAAGACCAATAGAGGAAAGCGTTTTGCCACAATGGATGAGATTTAGACGGAATCGAAAATAGAGATGATGACCATACCGAAAAGCGCATTTCAGAAAAGTTTCGAGGATTAAAAGAAGCGCTGGAATAAATGTATTACATTTTATGGGGTTTCATTGAAAGGGGGCAAAATGGATATTGATAAATAAATAATAATTTTTGAAAAAATTCAAAATTCACCTTTTCTTTTGAACAGACCTCGTAAGTGGATTAAGAATAGTAAAATGTGGTATAAGGGGCTTGATAAACATTATTGGAACAGCTTATAAGTATCTATAGACCAAAACGATAAAAAAGAAATAGATCTAACGATCAATAATCTAGAAAGGAATGCCATCCATGTGAATGAATAAAATCAAGTTATAGAAACACTCAACATAGTAATTGAAATTATAAACCGAATAGAACAAGAAAAATAAAAAATACAAAGTGGATTATTATTTTTCACATTCCTCGAGAAATCACACTTATCTATGAAATTCTCTCTTATCCTGACGAAAATTATAACATTTTAACAAAAACTTCTCATGAAAGTTATTATACAAAGTATATTAGTAAATGGAAATTATCTAAGCCTTAATTAAATTCAAATTTTATAAGTCATGAAATAAACATAGAAAGAAACAATCTGATAATAATAAAAATATATAACTGCTCATTACAATTAATTTAATTTTCAATAACCAATACTATGATAGACTACACACAGAATATGTATGTCACTAATAAGGTTACGAAACTAGAACTATTATCTTATATTCAAACAAAAGAAATAATACAGGAACATGCAACATAATATTATGTATTTAATATAATTACTGTAGCCACACTGTAATGTAATACACCTACAACATACCTACCACATACACTGTACCTAATTTACAGGTTCAAAAACTTACCACAAAACTAATTGTAATTCATAAAATCTAAGCGGGAAGAAGCAATGAATTATAGAAACGAAAATATAAAATTTAAACTTTTGTTGAAATCGAAACATCCCTTACACAAAGCAAAACAAGCTGTGAAATAAATCCCATATTATACCCCAAACTAACCACCTGAGGACAGGCTAAATTTCATAGGTTAGAAGAGTAACATATCCATTCTCAAAAATGTTGAAGCAATATCTGTTGACAACAGCAACATTGGTGAAAAAAACATAAAGAAATTCCCCATAGTCGATGTTTCCTTCAGTTCAAGATATAAACAATCTCCCCCGTCCTGTAAAAGTACAAAGCGCATAACTCAGCTGATGCTATCCAGCAACTTTCCCTTTTAAAGTTAAAGCTACAAAGTTTAGGCGTCCACTACCCAATCAATCAGAGAGTTCTTATTGGGCTCATAATACGAACAGTTTAAGTTAAAACTTGCATAAGCTCACAGTGAAAATAATTAAATAAAATCGTTTTCTTTTAATGAACTGTGCGTGATGTATCTAATTATATATCTTTCTTATTATAAATATCATAAATATTTGTACATATACACATATAAGTGACACGTAAGATATAAGTGACAACCGGATCGACTTCATGAAATAGTAGGGTAATCTAATAATGTTATGAAAATTTAAAAAGGTATTTATATTGGTTGACCAAATAGCGCTATTTTCCATGTTGCTTAAACACCATTATTAGTTATGTTTCAAGTGAGAAGTATTTATCAAGCTATCTGTATTTAAATATATGTGAATATCGAGATTTCACTCAAGGGATCTCCGACTATTAGGCCGTCAGTAGCATAGCTTTTGGACAGTTTAACACTAAGAGACCCATTTGTAAATATCTTAAGCTACAAAAAAAAGGCTTATCCGATTGTAAATTTTATTAAGCTTTAATTTATTGATGAGTATACCCCAGATTTGACTTGTAATGTTAGCTTAACGTCATTAAGAAATCATTTTTTTTGTATAAATTAAGGTTGTTAATACATATTTGTATTTGTAATGATCCCATCTACTTATTTATCTTGTAACTTTTTTCCTAATTTCTCATATCCGTATACCTTGCCGAAATCTAACTGGATTTTTAGTCCTGTGATCTTAGAAAGTTCGATACTTAAAGAACTAAATTGAATCAAGCCAGGCCCAGATGGAGTACCACCATGTAAACTTAAGTACTGTGCTGATGCTCTATGTAAGCCCTTGCTTAAATTGTTTAAATTGTCTGTAAACTCGTGCGTCCAGCTATTTGGTTTATAATTCCGCTTCACAAAAATGGTTCAAAGTCCGATGTTAAGCCCTATAGTATTATTTCCAAATAATGCGCGATGCCTAAGGTGTTTGAGAAGCTGATAACATCTCAACTACAACACTCATGTAGCTCTATCATTTCACCCTGCCAACATGGTTTTATGAAATCGAAATCTACTACCACTAACTTACTTGAGCTTACCTCCCTTGTTATCAAAGGTTTTCAGAACAAAAAGCAGACTGATGTCATTTACACAGCAAGGCTTTCGATTCCGTTAACCACTATCTCTTGCTTAAAAAACTTAGTACTATCGGATTTCCACACAGCCTCTCTGTCTAAAACTGTCTTTGTTACCTCTGGTGTACCCCAGGGTAGCCACCTTGGGCCTTTACTTTTTAATTAATTTATTAACGATCTCCCGTCTATTTTCCTTCACTCCTATGTACTAATGTACGCCGATGATGTGAAGCTGTGCTTATCATATAATGACAACAATTGTCCTTATTTATTGCAATCGGACCTGGATTTGTTTTTTGCTTGGTGTAAATGCAACTTGTTGTTTCCGAATTGCTCTAAATGTAAGGTTATGTCATTCTATAGAAGTACGCCTCACACATTTAATTACATGCTCGACCGGGTTTCTCTTGAGAGATTAGACTGTGTCACCGATTTGGGAATTCTTCTCGATCATAGACTAAAATTTGACAAACATATCGCGCTTACAGTCAACAAGGCGACTCAATCTCTTGGATTTATCAAACGATGGTCTAAGGAATTCGACGACCCTTATACGACTAAGCTGCTATATACTTCTCTTGTTCGGCCTATTCTGGAATACGAATCTTGTGTGTGGTCTCCTCAATATTCGGTACACCAAGACAGAATTGAGTCTGTTCAAAAGAAGTTCTTCTTTTTGCCCTTCGCGGCTTTAACTGGGTTCCAGATACTGATTTGCCTCATACCACAGTAGATTGCAATTAATTAACCTCCCATCTCTTACTAACCGCCGCATGATGCTGGGAGTTCTATTTTTACATAAATTAATAATTGGCAAAATTGACTCATCTCTGCTATTGAGCCAAATTAACTTTTCTGTACCTTTGAGACGTACTCGTAACTTTACACCGATTTCTCTAAATACTTGTAATACTAACTATTCTCTTCATGAACCTTTTCGAGTTCTCTGTGTTGACTATAACAGACTTTTCCGAGTCTTCAACTCAGAGTCCTCTTTCAAAGATTAAGAACCATATTCTTAACTTTTTAGCACGTAGTAACTAGCACTAATTTCTTTCTAATCATAGTGATCTGATTAAGTCTTTGGGTTTTTCCCAATCCTCGCAACACATGTTGGGTCATTTAATATTTTCATTTTGAACACCCCAGATATTAACTTTAATTTTATACTTAAATATTTAATCTTATTTTTAAATTACATTTCAATTATATTTCAATTTTACTTTATTCTAAACATAATTTTAATGTTATCCTTTTGCTCTAAAGCTTTGGTCGACTGATAATAGTTGACATTAAATAAATAAATAAAAAAAAAAAAAATTAATTTTTAGCCATTACAAAGAATGATGTGCCTCCAGTTTCTTAAAGAATTTTTTCTTTATATGTATAGTGACGTATTCTCGTCCACAAATCGAATCCGCAAAGTTAAAAAAGTTTTGTTATTTTAAATTGGAATGTAAATCCAACTCACTTGTCTTATAAAAGTAAAAACAAATAAATAAAAATAAAAATAAAAATTAAGAAAATAAGAAAACAAAATATGTGAAGTTAAGAAAAATAAAAATGAACAAATAAATATAAAAAGAAATTAAAATAAGTGAAAGAAAAGAAACAATAAATATAATAAGTGCAATTAAAATAAATAAAAATTTAAAAAAAAAAGAAAAATTAAGCAAGACAAATAAATAATAGTAGCAACATGGCTCAACCAAATATCGCCGCACCATGATTAATATCCCGAATTAATAACAGCCTTGCTGAGGCTCAAAGATAATTGAGAGACATCCCCGCTTTCAGTGGAGAGCCAGCAGCACATTTCACTTTCATAAGTCGAGTTGACTGCATACTATCACTATACCTGACGGAAGAAGTATGACAATAACGAGTTGTGCTGGAAGGAAAGGAAACTGGATGGATAAGTTACATAAGCATTGGGTCTACCAAGCATTCAGGTTTGGCCAACATTAAAAGAAAAACTTATCACCGAATACAAACCACAAACACCAAACTACAAACTTCTAGAAAAAGTTCGCAAAACAACCTATAAAGGCAACTTGAGAGCATTCTGCCGAGAGAAAAATTATTGTTTTCAACCATTACAACCTATGTATAACTACCAACCCATGACACACAGACAAGCTTTTACACAGTCAATGTATAACAACCAACCCATAACGCATAGACAAACTTACAACCTATGTATAACAATCAACCAATGTTTTATTTTTTTTCAAAAATTATAAATGAATTAAAACTGATCCAACGTTTGTAACCTAGATTGGGGAAAACCCAGAAAAAAACCAATCAAATCAGTAAGTTTTAGTATGTTAATTTTATAAATTTAATACAAGATTTTAAAAAGGAAGGATAGAAAGAAAGAGACAAGTAAGCTGAAAAGAGAATCGAAAATATAATACAAATTAAAAAATAAAAAGATATAGGAAAAGAGAAGATTTTAAAGAAGAAAGAGAAGATTCATTTGAGAACACGTTGTATAGATTTTTTGAAGTTTACACATTAAATGCGAAAACCGTTGTGTAGAGCATAATCAGTTGTGCATGTAGGATGGGACAATGGGATATAATTCCTAGTACACCGACGAGGAATAGTAAAACTAAGACGACCTAAAAGAAAAGGAGAGTGCATATTGCCAATAATCAATTTATATAGAAAAATAATACCAAGAGGTTTTCTACGTTTTATTAATGACGTTTCATTACTCTTACTGGAGTATGACGGTAGACAAAGATTGGGGTCCCAATTTAGTCCAAGTAAAGCGAACAGCACAAATTGCTTCTGAACGGACATAATTCGATCCTGGGTGGCACTATAATGAAGGCACTAGACGCACGAACAGTTTTCCAGGATCGGCCGAACAAGAGAAATATAGAGGGTTATTGTGGTAAAAGGATCATTGAAATGAGATGTGCGATAAAATGTCATACACATACATTTTGCATAGTAAAGATGCAACTTATTGCTCAAACACCAGCTTTGCAAAGCACTCAAATCTTCTTACAAATTGTTTTAATTGGGAACAGCGTATGAACAGATAAGCTTATCTGAGATACATGAGACAATGGGAATGAGGAAGAATGATAGGTGAAAGCGTGAATAATAGAGGTCCCAAATGGCTAGCTTGAGCTACACCAGAAGTGACAGATATTTACCTCGAAGTAGAAGAACTCAGTAACACTTTATGGGTTCTACCTTTCAAATATGAAGAAATCCAATATAATAAGGAGGGTGGGAAACCCATGCAATCGAATTTAAAGCTTAGACATAATTGACAGAGTCGAATTTAAAAAAATCCGTGTAAATAACATAGATTGAGTATTTTTATAAATGCATCATTTACCATGGTGGTAAATTCCAGAGAGTTGGTCACAGTGAAGCGACCCTGTACAAATCCATATTGGGCAGGGAAAATAATTGATTTACAGCAATGCTGTAAAGTAGAAACAGGAAATTTTTCAAACAATTTAGAATTGCAAATTTTTGCAATGCCTCTGTAGTGTGATGTGTCAAACTTTCTTTCTTCTTATGAAGTGGGATTAGATATGAATCTTTCCAACGAATTGAAAACCTAGTGAATTCAAGAGATAGAGTAAAAAGCATTAGCAACGGTTCAGCCAGAGAAGAGCAGGTTAACTGGTTTGTATCGTAAATTCATTCCAAATTACGCTACAACCATAGACACGATATTAAAAGAAAGGAGCAAAGATAATACATAGAAAATCCCGGCTATATAGAGTATTTTGAAAATTACAGTTTCAATAACCAGTGAGCCCATTCTCAAACTCCCAGGATTTGAAAAAATATTTTTATTTCCTATAGTAATCTGGCTCTTGGAGCTGTCCTTTCCCAAAATAGCCATCCTACATTTTTCATTAGTAGAACTCTAAACAAACATGAAGTTAATTACAGTGCCATTGAAAAAGAATTACTTACCATTGTTTTGGCTACTAAAATGTTTCGACAATATCTGACTTGCAAGACATTTCCAATAGTTGGTGACCATCAACACCTCAAAAGGCTGCATATCTTGAAGGAACCGAATGCTAAACTAGAGAGGTGGAGAATTAAACTGGCCGAAATTGATGCTAATATTGAATATATGATATCAATCCCATGGAAAACCTCTACATCCTGGCATCCAGATAACGACTATATTATTCAAGCAAAATCATGTCATAGCCAGTTGTTAATTCAGAATATAATAAATGCATGCAAGATATATAATTTAGCTCAAACAGAACATAGAGACACGAAAACCTAAACATTGTCGTGATAAATTCGTAATAGATATATATTCATTAATATTTACTCAAAATTTGTCACACTTGAACAAATAAAATCAAAAAACTGGATAGAGATGGTGCACTTTCTAGTTTAGATCTTAAGCGATGGCTCGAGAGTGAGCGAATAGAATTACAACTAAACACATCAAAAACAGGTATAGCTAACAGAGAAAGGTTATAAATGAGAAAATTCGTGTAATCAAATGTAATATACATTATGTCGGGTTAACATTAGAATTATTCTGTTCAGACACTATTATATATTAACTCTTGTGCTTTCTTGTAGACGGTTGTGTTTATCTGTACTCGTGGTATATTTTTTTTATTTTGTTTATTTGTGTTAAAATAATTAATTTTTTTCCTTATAAAACTATTTTATTTAGTGCGATACATCGTCCGCCTATTTGTGCTATTATTTCAAGTGCTTAAAGTAGATTTTAACTCTTTTAATAATAATATTTTTCTCATCTGTAAGTTTTGTTTTTGCTTTTCTGTTTTAGTGTCGGTGCACTCTCGCGCAAACGTTAGTTGTTGTTACTGTCAGTTAGCTTGCTCACTAACAGTTTCGTTTTAGCGCTCTTTCTTATTTGCATGCAGTTAAGCATACTAACACTGTTTGTTGTAGCTGCTTTTTGTGTTTTCCGCTCTCCCTCGGTTTATTTTTCTCCATTCTTGTGCTAACTGCATAGCTTGCGTCCCAGCGCTAGTTATTTTTGTTTGATTTTGAGTATTCGTGCATAAGTTTTGTTTCTTGTTTTTCCCTTTCTTGTGCAGGGCATTTGTTATTTTTGTCTCGTTTTGTATTACTTTTTTTTTAATTTTCATTTCATTTATAATTATGTCGGTCTGCATTTAAAATTGTAAATGTCAGTCCGATTCCAAGGCTGAACTCATTTATTGTTGATTGTGTGACAATATAGCACATTTTTAATGTGCTGGTTATGCCACCAAAGTGATGGACTATATTTTCAGTAAGTCTGAACTTAGGTGGTGTTGCGAGTCTTGTCGCGAGGCTGAATTAAATTTGCGCAGCATTTACCAAACTACATGGTGATTTCCAGAGCTTGGGTGATAATTTTAATAATTTAAAATTGTCATCCATTCCACCTGAGCCGAAGAGTAGAATGCAGTCTACACCAGTCTCTTCGGCGGCACCACCTTTCGCCTACACCTTGTCCGATTTCCCCAAATTATTCTGATACTGTCGAGCCTACGAGTTATTATTCGCCTGCTCTTATGAGGGGATCTAAGAGCGTGATTGCAACTGATTCGTCGGTCAGCAATACTGCTCTTAGTTCTCCCAAGACATTGTCCGAATCCATTCCCTTTCATGCAATTAGGGCTGCTAAGCCCATGATAGCTGTCCCAATTGAAAAACAAATTTTCATCTCTAGGCTTGCCCCCGAAACTTCGATTGATAATGTTAAGTCCTACATTCAATTGAAGTCAAAACTATACGATTTCTTAGTTAGAGGGCTTAACTCTTAACTTAATAAGCTTTATGTAGACAGTATTTCGTTTGATGCTAACTTTATTATCTTTACTGAAACCTGGCTAAGGCCCGAAATTACAGATTTTTCGTTATTTTGCAATAAATACACATCTTTTAGATACGATCGTTTGTCGCGTATAGGAGGTGGTGTCCTTATTGCTGTAGACTCTGATCTTCTATCAGAATCTATTTTTTCTCCTTGCCTAACTAACATTGAGTTGATTGCCGTTAAAACTATATATAAAAAATTATATATATATATAACATGCTCTTATATTCCGCCACAGTCCGATTTATCTGTATACCTAGAGCATATTTCTGCTATTGAGTCCATTTCGTCACTACTTTCTAGTAGTGATTACCTCTTTGTATTTGGTGACTTTATTTTGCCGGATGTGGTATGGTCTGATTCTCCAAGTGTTTTGATGCCATCCACATCTCACGAATTTATCAACTCGCTTTTAGAGATGTCTCTCTCTCTCTTAAATTAATCCGGTTAGAAGCTGTAATGGTCGTCTACTTAACCTTATTTTTGCATCGGATCCTTTTTCTAGAACTGTGGTACAAACTTGTCCTTTAGACCCCTATCATCCAACTTTAGACTTAGTTTTTGAACTGCCTACATGTGAGCATATTTGTTCTATTAACCCGGTCGTTAAGTCACGCTGTTTTCGTAAAACAGATTTTATAAAACGTAATTCATTAATTTTAGAAACAAACTGGTCGCAACTGTACTCTTGTACTGACATTAACAGTGCAACTTCAATCTTTTATAATATTATAAAATCACATTTTGACCAATGCGTTCCAGATGAGCTTCCCAGGAGAACTAATAGACCTCCATAGTTCTCTAAAGAATTGGCAATGCTTAAAAATGTGAAGTCTAGATATTATAAAAGATTTAAGAGTTCGAATAATCCTTCAGATTTTTCTCGTTATGTTATAGCCAGAACAAATTTTGTTGTTTGTAATTCGCGTTGTAACAATAATTACCTAATTTGTTGTCGTTTGCAATTTGCTCAGAATCCTAGGCAGTTCTATAATTTTGTCAATCCTAAACGCCTCACACATTTAATTACATGCTCGACCGGGTTTCTCTTGAAAGATAAGAATGTGTCACCGATTTGGGAATTCTTCTCGATCATAGATTAAAATTTGACAAACATATAGCGCTTGCAGTCAACAAGGCGACTTAATCTCTTGGATTTATCAAACGATGGTGTAAAGAATTCGACGACCCTTATACGACTAAGCTGCTATATACTTCTCTTGTTCGGCCAATAGGCCGAATACGGATCTTGTGTGTGGTCTCCTCAATATTCGGTACACCAAGACAGAATTGAGTCTGTTCAAAAGAAGTTTCTTCTTTTTGCTCTTCGCGGCTTTAACTGGGTTCCAGGTACTGATTTGCCTTCATATCACTGTAGATTGCAATTAATTAACCTCCCATCTCTTACTAACCGTCGCATGATGCTGGGAGTTCTATTTTTACATAAATTAATAATTGGCAAAATTTTCTCATCTCCGCTATTGAGCCAAATTAACTTTTCTGTACCTTTGAGACGTACTCGTAACTTCACACCACTTTCTCTAAATACTTGTAATACTAACTATTCTCTGCACGAACCTTTTCGAGTTCTCTGTGTTGTCTATAACAGACTTTCTCGAGTCTACAACTCAGAGTCCTCTTTTGATACGATTAAAACCATATCCTTAACTTTTTAGCACGTAGTAACTTGCACTAATTTGCTTTAGTAATCATAGTGATCTGATTGGGTTTTTCCCAATCCTCGCAACAAATGTTGGATCATTTAATATTCTCATTTTGAACACACCAGATATTAACTTTAATTTTTTACTCAAATACTTCATTTTAAATTTAAATTATATTTTTTCAATTTTATTTTATATTTTATAGACGGAACAAAGCATACTCACGAACCGTTCGAGTGTAAGGAGACACATGCCAAATTAATTCTCATACACTAAAAACTATAATTTTAAATCCAACACGGCCATTCTGACACTTACACGTCCTCGTGTAATAATTTCTATTATTTCAAATGTAAATTACAAGTCTTTTGTTGTATCTTTTGTTATTTTTTTTTTTTACTCTTTAATACCATTTAATAACATTCATTTATTCAACATATTCTCATAAATTTTACATTTTTCTTTTACTTCATAATCATTCATTATTTTATATCCAACTCAAATTTATAAATAAATTCGAATTTTTATGCTCGTTGCATAATCAGATTCATTTTAACATTTTATACATTTGCATCTTAGAAGTTGAAAATGCGACTCTAGTTATTTTCGCTATGGTTTCCATTTGATTATGAGCATGGTCCCGTCAAGAGCGCCACACGCCATGTTCCAACTCACGTCTTTCACTTGTGCTTGCCCAATGATGCAGGCATCTCAAATCTCAAAACTATATCTTTAATTCATACATTTTAATCAAATATCGTCATACATCAACTTTGCATCAACTTTGCATTCGCCAGGTTATTTCCATTCGAATTCACAAACACCATCTCCATAGTCTCTGCCATTCTCAAACATTTTCTTTTCTAAGACTATTGTAACTTCATTGCAACCATTTCGCATTGCATATGGACAATTTGTCTTCACATCACATATCCTCTTTCACGGATATTTTGTAACAATTTTAACAAGTCTTAGGCGGGTACTCCAATTCACACGGAACATAACCAACTGGTCTCTTTCTCAAATCTTCATGACAATATTGATAAGTTCTCATATTATGCAATGACTTGAGGATATATAAATCTCCTTCTAGCACATCACTTACCAAAAATGGTCCTTTAAACTTTGCATTCAACTTAGTTTGATGCCGTTCTTAATTTTTCAATAGAACGAAATCTCCAATTTTATGTCTCTCAACTGCTGCTTTATTTTTATCGAATCTGCTTTTGTTATAACTAGCCTGGATATTCATATTTTCAATTGCCATATCTCTAACATTTTTTTTTGTCTACCTCCATCTCTGTATCATACGGTCGAATCAAGCCCAGAGGACGAGCCTCTTTTCCCATAAGCAACTCTAGAGGACTTGCTTTGGTTGCACTACTAACTGTGCACCTCACCTAAAGCATCCTGCCAAGATCGGTGACTTGACTCAGCCGCAGATAAAAGATTCTTGAGCGTGCTCAGCACACGTTCAACTTGGCCGTTTGCACGGCTTCCTCCTCTCGCTATTAGGTGAAGCTTAACCTTCTGTGATGCACAGAATTCTGAAAATTTCCCACCGGTAAGATCATCTACCCTGATCAGCTATTATACGGTTCGGTATGCCGAACAAAGAGATAGATGATTTCATCGCCTGTATGCAACTATAAGAATCTAATCTCAAAGTATGAAACAAGTAAACGAATTTGAATAAGCATCGATTTGTACTATCACATAATTCTTAAAATAATTTTTCCCACTAAATTTTCCAGTATAATCGATATGCACAGTGTGCAACTCACCTTTGGGATTGGATGTAACTCAGCTTGTAGATGCACCCTTCACAGTTTTACATGCAATGCAACTATCGACAAACTTCCTAACATTTTTATTTATCTTAGCAAACCAATAATATTGGTAAGTCTTATCGAGCGTCTTGTTCCATCCCAAATGCATGATGGATTCGTGCACTTGATTTATCACTTGATTTATCACTGACCTGATCACTGAACGGGTCCTATCGTTCCTCTGAACTTTACGAAACAGGACACCTTTTCTCAACTCATAAGTCTGTGCAACATCATCTTCCAATTTTTTGGAGTTAAGTTTGTTAATGATATCAGTAATTTCAGAATCCTGGCGCTGTTCAGCAGCAAGCCAATCACTTGAGAATTCTGCTAAGTTTATACGCTTTTCAGGGACTAAAGACTTATCAACTTTTGTTGCCTCTTAAACATGATTTCTGGATAAAAAATACACGTGCGCCATGCGCTTTCCTTATCTACATATACACTATTGTAAAATCAAACGACTGCAAATATGCCCACCAACGATGCACCCTTGGCGTTAGATCAATCTTCGCTAGTGACGCGTTAAGAGAATTACACTCAGTATAGACTATAAAGTCACTACCAACCAAATAATGGCGAAACTGTTTAACAGATTCTACTACTGCCAAAGTTTTCAATTCGTAAGAATGGTATCTAGACTCTGCAGGGGAAGTAGTTTTACTAAAATACTCTGTCACGTGAGGATTACCATTAATTCGATTCATTAAAATTACGCCATAACCACGAGAGCTTGCATCTGTGTATAATTCTATCGGATTCTGTGTATCGAAAATAACAAGTCCAGGCTCATTTGTAAGGATATAAATAATATTCTTTCTAATTTCTTCGATATCGTTATTCCAACTAAACACACTTTTGCTCGAAGTAAGTGAATATATCGGTTTCATAATCTGTAAGAATCGAGGCACAAATCTTCGAAAATAAGACGCCAATCCAAGAAATTGTCTTACGCTAGTGACTGTCTGCGGTGGTGACAAGGATTGTAACGCAAGTATTTTTCGCGGATTAGGCCTTAACTCTCCAGGTCGTACCTCATAGCCCAAATATTGTACAGTAGTTTTCAAAAACCAACATTTTGCTATATTAAATGAGAATCCAGCTACAGCTTTCAGCTCCATTTGAAGTTGACGGTTGTCGTAGTTGGCCATATGCGCACGCACCGTTGATACAGCTATCTCCTCTGCGCCCATGTTTCGCCATTTTATGGTCAATGACATCACCATACGGCTTGCATACACTGCATGGCACTCGTTGTGGGCTGGACGGCTGTTCAGCAGATTTAAGAACGTAGCTGCCGGCGTTTCCTTAATCTCGAAACGCTGCATAAAGAGCTCCTTAAATTGCTCCCAATTGATGCCAGGATAGCAGATCTGTGCCTACGTGGCTGGCACTACCCTGCATGCAACTACTCTGCGTCATAAATGCGCTGCCATCGATCTGCTGCTCATCGATAATAATGCTTGCCGTTGCACCCCATTGAGTCGCACAGTTCCATTTACATATGGGTTAAATTTTGGCAAAGCTACGTGATTTTGTGAACGCGGCGACGCTTGCATAGCTTTGCAAATTTCAACGAAGTTGCGATTCTACAATGCCACAATAGCATGCCACTGATCTTCAGAAAAAGCAGGAGCTGGCACTGATCCCTTTTCCGATGTCGGTGAATAGACTTGAGTGGCCCGCGGCCAACTTCCGAATCTGCCAGCATCCAGAATGCTGCACAGGCAACCCCGGCTTTAGCTGTCCTCTGCCTTCTACCCGTCTCTGTCTCTCGCAGGGACACAAGCATACACGCACGACAATCGTGTAGTATGTAACTCTCTCAAACCTCTAACCTCACGCAACATGTTCGTTTCGCACTATTCTGGCAATCTGGCGAATAGACGCAACAAAGCGTACTCACGAACAACCGTTAAGTGGAAGGAGACACATGCCAAATTAATTCTCATACACTAGAAAACTATTATTTTAAATCCAACATACACAATCACAAAACCAAACATGACACTACTGGCCAGACTCCTGCTCATATTTTTCTTAATGCCGGACAAACAATGTTCAAAGGGTATTTAACTTAGAACAAGATTCCGCGGATGATAATATGTATGAATACGATGACCTAGCTGTAGCTGCAGCTGACGACGTGAAATTTTTAGATGAGGTTGAAAATCTTAATTCCTAAGTGGACACTCCTGGCTTAAACTTTAAGAATTCGCGTTTATACTTGTGCGGCATAAAACTATATATGACCCAAAGATGGTCTTTAACATGTAGCACCCGTCGCATCCCCATTAGCCGTGGGATCTACCGCGGTGCAAGCAAAATATCTGAGAAATGCAAATTTTTATATTCGGAGTTACATCCCCATTTTTTGACGGCATAATAGACTAGGACTTGGTAAGACAAACTCAGGTCGAGGTCATTGGTAAAACTGAGGCCATCAACTTTGGCATCACTGAAGAGATATTGAAATACCTACCCTGTCGCAACGTATACTTCATAATTATTGACAATATACCCTTCCGCACATCAGTAAAATGCGAATTCAAGAAAGTGATTCTTAACAGAATCAAGGCTATTTACTATCGAGGAACTTATTTCGTACAACACCTTTGCTATCTTGAAAATACGCACGAAAACAAACGTCCCCGTGTATTTGTATTTTATATTGGTACCCACGTCAAATGGGAGTACAGGATTTTGTCAACAACAAAATGAATGACGTATTACGAAACAACATTATCCGCTCTTGGTATCCCCTAAAAACAACCCAACAAAGGTAGTTGACAAAAAGGTCATCACGAACACAGAAACAAGCTAAATGAGATGACTGTAGACGACAAGTACCCAATGCCAAGCATTCCCATGATTCTATCCAACCACGGTAAATACTTCACAGCTCTGGGCTTGAAGTCCGGATTTCTTTAGATCAACCTTGCTGAAAGCAATCGCGAAAATATTGCCTGAACAATGTATCTAGCATCTTTCAAAATGGAAATGATAATGTTCTTTGTGAACAAATAGGTAAATCTTGCTTTGTTTACGTGGACGACGTAATTACAAAGGCTCTATTTGCCCTGAGGTCATCTTTGCACCTGGTCAGCTGCTACATGTGCGTCATAAAAGATTTTTATGCAATCGCAAGCCCCCTCACCAACCTTTTAAAGGGTGAGAACGGGTTTGATAGCAAGCACGTCTCTAAGAAAAGATCCCAAGAAGGCAGACCAATCTCAATCATTTTTCAAACATTAAAAGACAGAAAAACCAATTACGCAACAAACGAGAGGCAAGTTCTGGCCATTGTCTGGGTCTTAGGCAAACTCCAACAATACCTCGGGTATACGAAATATTCACTTATATACCGACCACCAACGACTTACCTAAGTGGTTTCTGGCAAGAACCCTAATGCCAAACATAGATGATAGAAAGCATATATCGATGGAGATAATGCCAAGATGCATTACAAGCCCGGAAAAGAGAACTTCCTAGCTGATGCTTTACCAGGATATATACCATCGAATTCTCTGATAAACTACTTATTTGCTATAGGATTCAATTTAAATTCGGGGAAGCTCGCTCTCCTTTAACCACGAAGTTCATCATATTTGGCACAAAAACTTGAGACGCACTATCCTTCTTTGATTGACATAATTCCCTGATTGATATAACTCTACCAGATATCAACTCCAACGTAGTCAATGCAATTCATTGTGACCATCCCACTCTCGTGGATATTAAACATGAACTAGTGAATAAAGAAAGCTAATTTTGAAATTGGCACGGACGTGACCAAGGCTACCGAGCGCTAGCGAACATGAGATTGACTCAGGAGCACAATCGTGACACAGGGCAGCCCAGGAGAACTGTTAACAAATTCGTAACGTGTATTTCTTCCCAAAAATGTCAATAGTGTCCAACAAAACCTTCTTGAACTGTAAAACTTGCATCCAAGTAAATTATTTACATATCATATATCCAAAAAAAAAAAATATTCTCAGCACAAACGTTACATATTGATATATTTACCTTTGACAAAAAACAATTTTTAGCCTGCATAGACTAATTTTCAAAATATGCCATGGTACAACAAATATCATCAAGAACTATTATTGACCTAAAAGGCTTACTCATACAACTCATGAACGTGTTTTCAAACGCAAAAACCATCTATTGTACTACAAACCATCTTTAAATTCAGAAACAATTTCTTCATTGGTCAAAAACCAATACAGTTTAGACAAAGTAAATGACCCCTCTTAATAACTGCTTTAATGGCCAGGTAGAGCACTTCCACAGTACTCAAACGGAAATCGCTAGATGCATAAGGCTACAGAGAAAAAATGAAGATACAGTCGAACTTATTCTGCGACCCACTGTTGAACACAATCGCTCTATCTATTCAGCTACCAACACGGGACCAACATAATTTCGACCCACCTACCAATGGAAACAACACATAAATGAAAGAATAGAGAAGGCCCAAAACTTACAACTTTAACGTTGCAAGGATTTTAAGGAAGTATAGCATATGTTATGGAGCTATATGATTTAATAAGGGTGAAAATAAAATTAAAGGCAGTGAATAAACAGGAATAATTTGAGTTAAAGGAAAAGATAGGTTAGTAAGTAGTTTAGAAAAAGTTGGCAAATATATAAACTGTAGCTTTCCCTATCCCAAATAAAAAAAGAAGAGCGTTAATTTGAAGCTTTACGTTTCCAATTTACAAAATTAAGGAATTGCTTAGGGTCAGGAAAAAACAGTATTTTAATACGAGTAAGATAATTCTCATAGCATTCATTGGTTAGAAAGGAACAATTAACATAAGAGCCAGATTTCTTATACTTTTAACGTTATGTAGTTGGGGATACAAACATCCAAGAGTGAATTTAAGGTGTCATAAAAAGTGCCAAAGGCAATATCAATATCAGTGACTCTTTACTAAGCAAAGAATAGTTACCCTTGCGAAAGCATTGACATGATACTTGCTGACGTGGTATTTGTGTTGTGAAAAGAACAAGTAGTGAAATGCAAATCTTAATATCCGTGGATCTTCAGCGACTGTAATTATCGAAGATCTATAGACGCATGAATTTGCATAGTTTTTTTTTATTTATTATTTTATATTTATAGTTTGCTGTTTCTATTAATAATAAATTAATAATTTCAACTGAATATATATGTACGGTTATTGTATATGGAGAGGTAAAAGTTATAATGTCCTCCTTGGCAGATCTCTTGGGTAAAGTCTCTGGAGCCTCCTTCTCACTCTTATTCTAAGAATTCTTCTCCGAAGCCTTTGTGTCAAGAGATTCGCGTGATTTTTGAGTTTGTCTAGGTATGTGGCAGCTTTTGGTTGACCATATCTCCAATCCTTGGTATCAGGATATCTGGCTCGATGGTTCTATTGCGTATGTACCAGGCCGCACCGGACATTCTTTGCAAGATTTGGGAATCCACTACTCGTATTTTGTTAAAGTTTAATTTTGCTGCAATGCCGAATACTTGGTTACCATAACCCCATATAGGTGCCAGAATATCTTTATAAAGTAATTAGTCTTATAACTGAGCGATAGCTTGTTTCTGAGCGAAAACTTGTTTCGTATACAAGCTGTATAGAGTTAGCTCCAGCACGCTACCTTGAGGAACAATAGCTCTCACCCTCTTGGCTTGGGAGGACAGGCCATTCTGAATAATTTTGAAAGACCGCTCGTGCAGAAAGCCTTTGACGATAATTTATTTATTTATTTATTTATTTTATGTCAACTATTAACAGTCGACCAAAATAGAATACAATTTTTAATATAAATTAAAACTGAAAAATATAATTTAAATTTAAAATGAAATATTTAAGTAATAAATTTAAGTTAATATCTGGGGTGATCAAAATAAGAATATTAAATGATCCAACATTTGTTGCGAGGATTGGGAAAAACCCAGAAAAATCCAATCAGATCACTATGATTAGTAAAGCAAATTAGTGCAAGTTACTACGTGCTAAAAAGTTAAGGATATGGTTCTTAATCGTATTAAAAGAGGACTCTGAGTTGAAGACTCGAAAAAGTCTGTTATAGTCAACACAAAGAACTCGAAAAGGTTCGTGCAGAGAATAGTTAGTATTACAAGTATTTAGAGAAAGTGGTGTGAAGTTCCGAGTACGTCTCAAAAATACAGAAAAGTTAATTTGGCTCAATAGCGGAGATGAGTCAATTTTGCCAATTATTAATTTATGTAAAAATAGAACTCCCAGCATCATGCGACGGTTAGTAAGAGATGGGAGGTTAATTAATTGCAATCTACTGTGGTATGAAGGCAAATCAATACCTGGAACCCAGTTAAAGCCGCTCAATTCTGTCTTGGTGTACCGAATATTGAGGAGACCACACACAAGAACCGTTTTCCAGAATAGGCCGAACAAGGAGAAGTATATAGCAGCTTAGTCGTATAAGGGTCGTCAAATTCCTTAGACCATCGTTTAATAAATCCAAGAGATTGAGTAGCCTTGTTGACTGTAAGCGCGATATGTTTGTCAAATTTTAGTCTATGATCGAGAAGAATTCCCAAATCGGTGACACAGTCTAATCTCTCAAGAGAAACCCGGTCGAGCATGTAATTAAATGTGTGAGGTGTACTTCTATAGAATGACATAACCTTACATTTAGAGCAATTCAGAAACAACAAGTTGCATTTACACCAAGCAAAAAACAAATCCAAATCAAGTCCGATCGCAATAAATAAGGACAGTTGTTGTCATTATATGATAAGCACAGCTTCATATCATCGGCGTACATTAGTACATAGGAGTGATGGAAAATAGACGGGAGATCGTTAATAAATAAATTAAAAAGTAAAGGACCAAGGTGGCTACCCTGGGGTACACTAGAGGTAACAAAGACAGGCTTAGACGGTGAGGTTTAAAAATAAGTTTTTGGGTTCTACAAGAAAGATATTCGGAAATCCACATAAGAAAGATGTGTGGAAATCAGATAGTACTAATTTTTTTAATCAAGAGATAGTGGTAAACGGAATCGAAAGTCTTGCTGAAATCTGTGTAAGTCTCAAGTAAATGTAAGCTCAAGTTAGTAAGTGGTAGTAGATTTCGATTTCACAAAACCATGCATGGTGAAATGATAGAGCTACACGAGTGTTGTAGTTGAGATGTTATCAGCTTCTCGAACACTTAAGGCATCGCGGATAGTTTGGAAATACCCCTATAGTTTTTAACATCAGACTTTGAACGTGTTTGTGAAGAGGAATTAAAAATAATTCCTTCCAAATGGTTGGGAAACTGCACGAGTTAACAGACAATTCAAATAATTTAAGCAAGGGCTTACATAGAGAATCAGCACAGTACCTAAGTACACATCCTGGTACGAACTTTCCAGGATCACAGGACTAAAAATGCAGTCAGATTTCGGCAAGGTATACGGATAAGGGGAATTAGGAAGAAAGTTAGAAGATGAATAAGTAGTTTGGAAGAATTCTGCAAAAAGATCGGCTGAAGCCTGATCAGTATTTGCTTTCATGTCTTCATAAGAAACAGCTGAGGGCAGTAAGGAAATTTTTCGTTTAGTATTGACAAAGTTGTAGAACTGCCTAGGATTCTGAGCAAATTCCAAACGACAACGAATTAGGTAATTATTGTAACAACCCGAATTACAAACAACAAAATTTGTTCTGGCTATAACATAACGAGAAAAATCTGAAGGATTATTCGATCTCTTAAATCTTTTATAATATCTAGACTTCACATTTTTAAGCATTGCTAATTCTTTAGAGAGCCAAGAAGGTCTATTAGTTCTCCTGGGAAGCTCATCTGGAACGCATTGGTCAAGAAGTGATTTTATAATATTATAAAAGATTGAAGTAGCACTGTTAATGTCAGTACAAGAGTACAGTTGCGACCAGTTTGTTTCTAAAATTAATGAATTAATTTTAAGTTTTAAGTTTTATAAAATCTGTTTTACGAAAAAAGCGTGATTTAACGACCGGGTTAATAGAACAAATAAGCTCACATGTAGGCAGTTCAAAAACTAAGTCTAGAGTAGGATGACAGGGGTCTTCGGGGACAACTAAAGGACAAGTTTGTATTACAGTACTAGAAAAAGGATCCAATACGAAAATAAGGTCAAGTAGACGACCATTACAGTTTCGAACCGGATTAATTTGAGAGAGAGACATCTCTAAAAGAGAATTGATAAATTCATGAGATGTGGTTGGCATCAAAACATTTGGAGAATCAGACCAAACCACATCCGGCAAATTAAAGTCACGAAATACAAGAGGTAATCACTACTAGAAAGTAGTGACGAAATGGACTCAATAGCAGAAATATGCTCCAGGTATACAGACAAATCGGACTCTGGCGGAATATAATTGTACGTTATATATATAGAAATATTTTTATGTATAATTTTAACGGCAACTCAATGTTAGTTAGGCAAGGAGAAAAAATATATTCTGATAGAAGATCAGAATATACAGAGTCTACAGCAATAAGGACACCAAGGGTTGAGTAGCGATTTAAGTTTCATGCCATACCCTATCAAATAATTGCTGTATATCCAAATAAGCTCCAACGACATGTACCTTTCCGTAGAATCCATATAGTGCAAAGTTTACAACTCGGTGTAGTTGCTCAGGCGTAACGTGTCTGATTCTGAAGCCTCCTGTTATTCGGGTAGTAGATGGGCCTGTTAGTGGCTTGTATTTCACTGCCAATAAGCAAGTCATGAAGTGCAGTGCCTCTAGCGTTCGCCGTCATACTGCCCCATAGTTGATGTTTTGCATTGGGGGCGACTTCATAAAATTTTTGACAAAGCTTGATAGTAGACTGCCAAATTCAGGGATACTCTAAGGCAAGCCTGGTGGAAGGTATACAGCAGCCACCGTGCTTTTGCCCAAATTGGTGGATACGTTTACAGTTGCCGACTGTAGTTGAAGAGAATACTGTTTTCAGTAATACGAGGTCGAAAATCATGGAGTTACCAGTGCAAAGCGTGTCCGATTGTGAATTACGTTCGGTTATTCGTTTTCTAACTGCAAAAGGGTTAAACGGTTATGAGATTCACAGTGAATTGGTGTCTATTTAAGGTGAACACTGTATGAGTGTCCAAATGGTGCGAAGATGGCGCACAAATTTTTTCAATGAACGCGCAGAAGTGCACGATGAGCAGCGTGCTGGACGCCCAAAAAGCGTCATTACGGACGATGCGACTGCAGCGGTTGAAAAAATTATTCAGGAGGAGAAACGATTGACTATTGACGATATTTTGGAAATGATGCCTCCTGAATTTCAAATTTATCGAACTTCAGTCGGAGATGGGTCCTACGCTTGCTTTCCCATAATCACAAACAACAACGACTTCACGCCGCCCAAAAGTTTTTTGAAAAATACTCTCCAGACCTCGCACCAAGTGACTATTTCCTTTTTTTTCAAAGTTAAAAGAAAGCTTGGGTGGCCAGCATTTCGTTTCAAATGACGAAATCAAACAAGTCGTCAAACCGTGGCTCAAAAAACATGGCACGCAATTTTTTAAGGAAGGTTTACTTAAGCTTTCAAACAGATACAAAAAATGTATTGATGTCCAAGGCGATTGGGTAGAAAAATAGTTTAAGAGGTAAAGAATAAAATATATTTATGTTTACAACCTAGCACTTGTCTTTTATTTTTTCCCCAACACAGGGAAACTTACTTTTTATAATATAATACCCCTCCTAATTGGTTGAAGGTGATAGTGCATAAATTCCTGCCAGACGAGTACGTACGCTCTGCATCTTGGGCACCTCCTGGGTGATCTTCTTGAAAGCAGGTGTAACCTGCTGTGTTAAAGTAGGAACCATTGTGTAAGAGTCTCAGAGATTAGTATGATGTCAATTTCATGCTTGCATAGAAACACTTTAAGATCATTACGTTAACGATGATGTTACGAGCGCAAAAGCCATTATTTCGCTGATTCCACGGCTTAGAACCTCTGAGTTCCTTGATCTTCTCAAGTAGCTCATCGATAGTTTTCTGCAATCCCGCAAAAGTCTACTGCATTGAAATTATGATCTGTGTTAGTGAGCCATCAATAACCATTTGATCCTAATTCTGTGGTTGTTTTGTACTCGCCATTTGTTCATGGAGTCGGTCAGTACCTTAAAATGCTGATGGCTTATATTAAAAGGAGAGCTCCGCTGCAGATGTGAGCCCTTACTTTCAAATCTTCTGCACTGTTAGCCAAATCTGCGTACGATTAGCTCCGTCGTACGGTTGAGGTTGGAATAACCTGCTGCTTGATTGTGCGTGCGGACTGGGGGTAATCTTCACGAACCAGTGGACCAGTGTTGACACCGGTTCTGCGGCTTTTGAGCCATTGGATATATATTCTGCATCCCTTATTACTTCCATCGTGGCATCCATGATTATTAGCACCAGGTCATCATAAGTCCTTGTCTGACATTGGTTCGAATGAGTGCAATAAGACTCACTGCATCTATCGCATCTGAGGTTCTTGGTGTAATAGTTTTTGGTGTGAACGGAACCAAAACGGTGGCCTCACGATTATTGTTGGCCCCTTTAAAAGCAAACATTCTGGAACTTTGGATGAGTATGTTTCGGACGGGTTCTTAGACCACTGACATCGGATTGTTCATATTCACAAGAGTGTGACCTTGAGATGTGAAAACAGTTTAAATTAGCTCTCTGGTGGTTGAAGGAGCCAAGTTGCATACATCCACTCTAAACGCTCTGTTTTCAGGGAGGCACAAGTGCGTGTTTTAAAAGTTTTCTTCCGAAAGTTGAGGCTGAGGCCGGCTTAAATAAGCGGTTTAATATTCTTGCGAAGTTGTCATAGTAGGCGACTAGTTCCAGATGGATATTGGCTTTGTTTAATTGCTTCAATTGGTTGGCTTGTTGACTGGTTGTTTATTAATTATTGACTGGTTTCTGTTAATGTAAATACTCCTCCAGATGAACAATTAGTGACCTGACATTCTGCTGAAGTTGAAACTACCGAGAATGTTACTGTTTATGTTGTGGGAGTAATATCATGTGAGGCATGCTTTGGGCGGTAGAATTTTCTATAAGCGTGAATCTTAGTTTAGAAGGTGTAAGACCTGCCAATTCCTTTATTTTGTGGAAGTCAACCTGACGAATGTCTCAACTCTTCACTAGGCTTAAGGTCAGATAAATTTATTCAATTTGAATTTTCGGAACGAAATAGTTTTGTCCCTACAGTAGTAATGTCAAATTTACACTGACTTTGCATACGTGTTAATAAAGATTAGAACGAACATTCTAATCCAATGATTTTTTAATTGGATTTATCTAAAATATTAAAAAATCAAGAATGCAATCCAATCGTGGTCACTAGAAGGCGCAGGATAATTTAAATGATTGGAATATGACCAAGAAATGTTGGGTAAATTAAGATCAGCCAGCACAATGAAACAATTTCAACATCTGGAGGCATACTAAAGGAGATACGATCAGACTGAAATGTCGATTTAACGGCAATTGCCACGCCACTACCCCGGTGAATCTATCAATCCTGCTTCTGATCAAGCGATAATGTCGGAATAAAAGGAAGTACTACTAAAATAAAGATTTTTGAGCTTCGTTAAGAAGCTTCTAACATCTAATAAAGAAATCTAGTTTTTTGAAAAATTGCAAATATTGAAAACAAAAATTTTAAAATAGCTTAATAATAAATTGAATACAAAATTTTCATAAAATATATGAAATTTGTTTTAAAAGTTAGTTATTTTTTTAAGTTATTTTCGGTATTCCTTTTAACTGTTTATTTCTATTTGCCGTGCTTAACTTTAGAGCCGTTCCAACAATAGGGAATGATAAAGATGATATTCTTATTTACTGTTTAGTTTGACTTAAATTGTTTTAAATTGAAAAATAGATTACGTAAGTAATCAGTTTTGTTTTGTTTTATTTGTTGTTGTTTGTTTTGATGCGTTCTGCGTGCATTTCCATTTAGTTGGTTGGACTTTATCTTTGACCCTAATTTTATTTTTTTATTTATTTATTTATTTTTTCAATGTCAACTATTAACAGCTGACCAAAAAGTATTTGGAAATAAAAAAAAATTACATTACAATTACATTAAACATAAAATACATTTTTAAATAATTAAATTAATAATAATTAATTAATGAATTAGACAGGCTTAGATATTGGGGTTTTAAAAATACCTTTTTGGGTTCTACAAGTAGGATGGCTGTGTGGAGATCCGATAACGCTAAGTTTTTTAAGTAAGATATAGTGGTTACCAGAATCAAAAGCCTTCTGCTTCTTGTTCGGAAAACCTTTGATAACACGGGACGTTATCTCAAGTAAGTTAGTGGTAGTAGACTTCGATTTCACTTAACCATGTTGGCAGGGTAAAATGATAGACCTACATAAGTTTTGCAGTTGAGATGTTATCAGTTTATCTTTAAATAACAAACTTTCTAAAGATCACAGAACTAAAATTGCAGTTAGATTTCGGCAAGGTATAAGGATAACAATAACCAGAGAGAAGTTAGACGATGAATAAGTTGATTGGAAGAATTCTGCAAAATGATCGGCTGCAACCTGATCAGTATTTGCTTTAATTTCTTCATAAAACACAGATGAGGCAGTAGGGAACTTCTGCGTTTGGTATTGACAAAGTTTTAGAACTGCCTAGGGATTTGAGCAAATTGCAAACGACAATGAATTAGGTTATTATTGTAACAATGCGAATTAAATAAAACAAAATATGATCTGGCGATAACATAACGAGAAAAATCAGAATGCTTATTCGAACTTTTATAATTTTTTCAATATCGTCTTCACGTCTTCAGAGACATCTCTAAAAGCGAATTGATAAATTCGTGAGATGTGGATGGCATCAAAACACTTGGAGAGCCAGACCATATCACATCTTGTTAATTAAAATTACCAAATACAAACAGGAAATCACTACTAAAAAGAAATATGTTATATATTATATATGAAGGTGAATAAATAGGTTCCGATAAATACCGCCTCCAGTACGCGACAAACGTTCGCATCTAAAAGATAAGTATTTATTGCAAAATAAAGAAAATTCGGAGATCTCAGGTTTTAACCAGGTTTCGGTAAAGATAACTATGTTAGGCTCAAAAGAAAAACTGTCTACATACAGTTTACTAAGCTTAGAGTTCAGATCTCTAACAACTAAGAGCAGAATTGTTCACCGTCGAATCAGTTTCAATTACATTCTTAGAGGCCCCCATTGGAGCAGGCGAGTAAAAACTCATAAGCTGATGGATATGATCAGCTATGTTGTTAATAGGACAAGGACCAGATGCAGGTAAAGGCTGTGGTGTTAAAGCTTGTGGTGTTGTCAAGATATCTGATGTTGAAAGCATTACAGTCTTCGGCTCAGACGGCATTGATTGATGACAGTTTCAAGTTATTAAAATTTGTTTTTTTTTTGAAAATGATGCTTGGAGGGTATTAAAACCTTACGTTGTCTGCCTCATGAATTAAAGTTTAAAATTCAGTTGAGGTCACGACAAGACTCGCAACAGCACCTAAGACCAGACTTATTATACATATAGTCTTTAACTTTGGTTGAGTAACCAGCACATTTAACATGTGCTATATTGTCACATGATCAATAAGAAAGAAGTTCAGCCTGAGAGTCAAACTGACACTTACAATTTATAATGCAACAGACAGACATGATAAAATAGAAATAAAAAAAATAAAAAATAAATAAAAAAAAATAATAATAAAAATAAATTAATATGTTCAAAGTTAGGTAAAAATACAAGTGCCCTGCACAAGAAAGGGAAAAACAAGGTGTAAATTACAAAGCGTAGCTTTTATCAAAACATAATCACAACAAACGCCAATCCAGTATTTATGGATTGACTCAAGTTAGGCAAGTTAGAAAAAGAGCAAGAGAGAAAAACTGAGCGACAGCGGCATGCAAATGCGAGCAATCAGCGTTAGTGCGGTTAGATTCAACAAGTGAATCTGAGGGAGAGCGTTAATGCAAAACAGGCATATAAAAAAGTATAATATATTATAGTATATAAAATTATTTTCTCGCATTTATTTTATTTTATTTATTTAATTTAGTTTAGAGACGAGTATAAATAGTCAAATACAAGATAAAAGTCAAAATAAATATAAATTGTATAATATAAAATTTTAAAAGTAATCTGTAAACTAAAAAGGTAAAAGTAAAAAAGTCTGTCGGGTATTATAAAATATGATTTTAAATTTGAATTGTTCTAACATTTGTTGCAAGGATTGGGTAAAACCCAGAAAAACCCAATCAGAACAATAAGTATTAGTGTTAGTATTTACATCACCGGTGATAGAAAAGCGAAAGTTTGATTGAACGAAGAGAATGTTCAGAAAAAAAGCATGGAAACGAGAGTTATAATGAAAACATAAAATGGGGAAAGAATATAGGAAGATATGGAGGAAGATAGTTTTTAGTAGGCTTACAAGGAATAAGGAAATTAAGGCGGCTTAAAAAAATAGAAGCATCTATGCTGCCGTTTATTAAATTCTTAATAAATAAAACAGCTAGAGTTGTCCTACGATAAGTCAAGGACGTGAGAATTAATAATGAGAGTGTACAAGAGTAGGGTGGCAAACGAAGTTTGGGATCCCAATTAAAACCACGAAGTGTAACAAGAAGAAATTGTTTTGAAGTGACTCTACGCGGGCCTCATTATATTTATATTTGAGGACCATACACATGAGCAGTATTCGAGAATAGGACGTACTAGTGATACGTAAAGCAATTTCGTGGTGAAAGGATCGTTAAGTTCCTTCGACGAACGCTTCATGAACGCTAGAACGCCTTTGGCAGCGTTAACAATAGATGCAATATGTAAGTTAAAATTGAGCTTAGAATCGAAAAGGACACCTAAGTCTTTGACAGTAAATATACGTCCAATGGTATATGTACCAAGGTATGGCTTCAGACGGCTAAAAGTCATAAACGTGCACTAAGAGCAGCTTAGAGGAAGATGGTTGGTTGAGCACCCAAGTGTAATGGACTTAAGATCATGTTGAAGAAGACCAAGTTGAGAAGGCGCTTTATATAATAATATTAGTTTAACATCATCAGCACACATTAGTATACGCGAGTGTAATAGAATGGACAGAAGGTCATTAATGAAAAGTGTAAAAAATAAGGGACCAAGGTGGCTCCTTTGAGGTACGCCAGAAGTAACATAGACTTGATGCACAGCCTACCTCTATCAGTTGCACTGAAAACTACATGGCCACTTACAAAGGCTGTTAATGGAATCAAAATTATCTTCATCGATCCCTGGGGACAGTTACAAAATGCAAGACGGACAAATCATGCCGATGATGCCGTGGCTTTTTACAGATGCATTGCAACTTTATGAACGTCGGTTGGATTGACATCATCTCAAATCCGACAATATTGCATGTTTTCATACACGTTTATCGAAAAATGGGCTTCGTCACTGAAGATGATTGTCTTAGAAGAAATTCTTCTTTTATTTTATTTTGTTTATTTTCTTTTCATAATTTGCACGTGTTGCTCGGTAACGTAATTTGCAATGTTGATTTGTTTTATGCAAGTGGATGTAAAGGAAAAAACGCAAAATTTGAAAATTGTGGCCTCACAGACATGGCCGCAATAAACTATAAACATCTTCCCGTCTCTATTTGAAAACCCTGTAAAATTGGTTTAATTTTCGCTTACTCTATAATTAATAAGCAATTTAATTGCAGCATATCCAGCTATATAACTATTTGTTTTTCTTATTATGATTTCTTGTGCCTTATTGAATTAAGATGGTAGATGGGAAGGACAACCAAGTAAGCTGATAAGTTAATAGTATAGCTATCCCCTTCCTAGGATTCGTTTTAACGTGGTGTTATGGTTTGTATTACTAAAAAATATTAATTAAGAACTCATGGTATGGTGGGCGGTTGTGCAGTGTAGCTCAACAGCTAAAAAACTATTGGTCAATTGGTATCTCATTCTTTCGACTCTTTTTTTTTTTTTTTATTGTATAATACCTTTATTTCCTGGATTCAATTATAAAAACAAAGAATGTATATTTAATAAATAATTAAAATACAATTGAAGCATATAACAAGGCGGTGTTCCCTTTTCCAGTCCATAACACTTTAACACCATACACACCTTAACACCTCAAAGCACTGTTTGTGGATGTAATTGCATATTCATTTTATTCCTTTCACCTTTTTCCTTATACGTATAACAGTTTTAAGTTAGAGCTTAATGGCTAAAATGGCTATTAATGTAAAAAAAAAAATAAAAAAAATAACCAAAAAAAAAAACTGATGTGAATACATTAACTGCAATAGTGAATGTTACTAGAAAATATAAAGGTGCGGTTGGATGTAGGTATTATATGGATTTATAGAACGGCCTACGCGCAGACAGAAAAGTCGTCAGCATTAGTAACGTTTTTGTTTCAAAACTAAGTATACTACAAAGTTCCTCTTGACTTGGCAGACATAATACACAGAAATGATACTCCTTGGGGTATTGGCCTAAATGTCTATACAAGACTTCTCTCCTAATGCAATATGACCATTTTTTAAGCTTAGTTATATTCAAAATGTTTCGGCGTAAATAAACAAGCTTAAATGCTACGAGTATATACCAGAAACTATAACATTGGCGCTTTCTTATTTATTTATTTATTTAAATAAACTAAAAGCAGCATTTAAATTATAACATTAATATAGGATTTAATTTTAAAATTAAATATAAAATAAAAAACCCAGAAAAACCCAATCAGTTCCATAAGTATTATTATAGAATACAGGAGAATTAGAATATTGACGTTATACTAATTTTAGAATATTATGACGATATACGTCTGCATACATGAAAATATTACTTAAATATTACTTAGGAGCAATAGTATATAGAAGCATAGTATATTAATGTATTAATGTATAAGAGATTTAGTAAAAAGGTATTACACTGTTACTAATTAATATAATATTAAAAGTAATAGTATATAAAAGTAGCAGTATAATGAAGAAATTAAGGTTATAAAAGGAGGTAAAATAAATTGAAGTAATGTAGCTAGAAAGGAGGTTAATTTTTTCTACTAAGATATAGAAAGAGAGAAGATTTTAAGGAAGAAAGAAGAATTAGAAGTAAAAGATTACTGGAGTATGACGGTAGACGAAGATCGGGGTTCCAGCTTAGTCCACGTAAAGCAAACATCAGAAATTGCTTTTGATTGGATTCAATTCGATCCTGGGTGGCACTATACTGAGGGCACCACACGCACGAACAGTATTCCAGAATCGGCCGAACAAGAAAAATGTAAAGGATTTTTGTGGTAAAAGGATCATTGAATTCCTTTGACCAACGTTTAATGAATCCAAGTACTCCCTTGCCTTCATTAGTGATAGTAGAGATATGCAAATTAAAATTTAATTTGCAATCAAATAAGACACCCAAGTCTTTAACCATGGATATACGTTGCAATGGAATATTGTCAATCGAGTAGGAGCCTTAATAAGGTTTAACGCGACTAAATGTCATAAACATACATTTTGCACAGTTATCATAAGATGCAACTGATTGGTCAAACACCAGCTTTGCAAAGCACTCAAATCTTCTTACAAACAGTTTTGAGTGGGATCAGTGTATGAACAGATAAGCTTAACATAATCTGCATACATGAAACAATGGGAATGAGAAAGAATGGTAGGTAAATCATTAATAAAATGAGTGAATAATAGGGGTCCTAAATGACTATTTTGCAATTTACCAGAAGTTAAATTGACCTTGAAGTACCTCAGTAACACTTTTAAGGTTCTACCTTTCAAATATGAGGAAATCCAATATAATAAGGAGGGTGGGAAACATATGCAATCGAGCTTAAAGATAAGAGATTTTGATTGACAGAGTCAAAATTTGGATTTTTGTGAATTGAATTTTGAATATTTGAATTTGAAATATTGAATCCAGCTAAACACTAACACCGCTTAATAAGTCTCAAGCCTAACTAGGAGTTTAGTTTTATTCGTCAATATAGTTTCCATCTAAGGCTACATACTTAGTCCAGCGCTTCTCCAACTTTTCGATGCCTTTTTTGCAGAAGGATGAATTTTTAACCTCAAAAAAGGCATCAGTATCGGCAATCACATACTTATCTGACTGATATTTTATGCCCTGGAGGTACTTTTTGAGATCTGTAGTAGTAGTCGCTGTGGGAGATTTGGCCCACAATTTGGACAATAGGGTGAATGCGGCAGTAATTCGAACCTTAATTCATTCAATTTCACCATTGTTGCCATAGACTTGTGGCACGGTGCATTATCTTGATGAAACAGCGGTTTCTCCATTGCCATATGTGGACGTTTTTCCTTGATAGCACTAGTCTAGTCGATCCAGCATAGTTATATAATATTCGCTGTTGATCGTTTTACCTTTCTCCAGGTAGTCTATGTACAAAATCGCATACGCATTCCAACATACGGACGCCACAACCTTACCCGCCGATATTTGTGCTTTGGGACGCTTCGGACGGGTTTTACCGTTTACCAACCACTCAAAAGACTGACGACTGGATTTTGAAGTATAGTGATGTATCCATGCTTCATTCATGATTACGTAACGGCGAAAAAAATCGGACCTATTGCGCTCTATTGCGTAAACAATTCTCGGAAACAGCGATGCGTTCTTGGTTTTGGTCCGGTGTGAGCTGTCGCGGCACCCACTTTGAGCACTGCTTTGTCATATCCAAATGTTCATGCAATATCGTAAACACACTGCCTTCTGATATCTTTGAGGCATCAGCTATCGCTTTAAATTTCAGCTTGCGATCGGCCAATACAATTTTTCGGATTTATACGATATTTTCTGGTGTAACTGCTGTGTTGGGGCGACTACCACGTTCAGCGTCCTCGGTGTCCACACGACCATTATACCAGTCTTTGATGGTTGATTTTTCAAAGCAAGATTCCGGGTAATGCTTCTCTCCATATTGAAAAAAATCCTACTTTAGCGTTTATAATTTAAAAACACGTGGTCGCAGAGCTTACACAGAGTTTACGATAATCGACAATATCAATAAAAATATCGATTTTTGTTCACTACCGCCCTATATATGTCAGGCCGGGGACTTATTGACCGGTGTGTTATTTTCATAGCGTTTGTTTTAATACTAGAGCCTGTAATCGAATATACTCATAGTGTAGATCAAGCAGTAATGCGAACTGCGTCACAAAGTTAGCCTAAGGACACATTTGGTTCAAAAGATAGCACCGAAACAGGATCTGTCGACAGACAAGAGTCTAACCTAGATAACGTAATCTGTCACGTTCATTAGCAGACCACTTACTAGATGTTATGGCTAATGTACCTGAGAATGGCCCCACTAGCAAAATAACTAACAAAAACCTTGGAATTCGTTCCAACCATTTATAGAATTACAGTAAAATTCACCAGCTCCCAACTAAACCCGATTCTAACCTGCTCCCGTAGTCTTATGGACAACTTTATTGATTTCCTACCCAAAAGTGACAATTGCGGCATGTCGTTCGCACTCATGAAAGGTTTAACCAGAAAGTACAAGAAATCACAATAAGCTGATATCGAAATTGAACCTGATGTAGATCAGAAACAAGATGGCAAATTAGAGGTAATAGCCCTACACTATAAGACTTATGGTGGCCTTTGGCAACGATATCAAGACTGAGTGGGTGAACGAAAAATAGTTTGTTATTGTGTCAAACCTAATATCTTTAGACCCACATGTAACAAATTTAGTATTCAAGAAAACGGAATAGCTGTGCACCGTCAACCATTACACGCAACCTAGATAACAAACTCAGCAAGTTCGTTTTCTTTTAATTTCCTGAGTCAAATACAATTTTCACATGATTGTCGCCATTATGGTCCGCGACTTTCTCGATCTTATTGTATTGTCAGTTTAAGAGAAAAACCAGGCTAGGTTCAGTGGTAAATAATTTCGAAAAATGGCCATATCCTGAAATCAATCTGCTTGGAAAATTGCTTAGCAGTCTAATTGTCACTGGCACCTCAATAAATTACATAGGTTGTGACATTGCACAAGTGTTGAAATTTCTAATTGAATTTTATACTGTTCCTTCAATTACACAATAACTTAATTTAGGAATAGATTTATGGACAACTCCTATTGCCTATTTACTATGTTCCTAGGAAATAAAATTAGTAACCAGGACATACATAATAATGTAAATAAATTTCCAAGATTCAGTCCATAAATAACATCAACAACAGCTGATAACTGATTAAGCTATCAAAACTCATTTGCTGAAAAAAGGCTTAGAAAAACCAGTTGGTTGCGTCACGACATCGATGGGTATGAAGCAAAACCAATACGACACCGTTGAAAAACGACATTGTCTACTGTGAAGAAATTAAATGATTTCTTAAATGCCATATGAATGAATCTTAGACTCTGACCAAAACACACGTACAAGCAAACCTAATCTATTCGGATTTCAATGCAGACTCCGATTAGTATGATATTAGAAATTCGTTCAAAGCAGTAACAATTATCAATGCATTTATCATTACCCTAATACTCAGCAAGTGTAATGGAAACTTTTTGAATGTAGTGTTTCATTTTGAAACATAATCTATCAATTTTGCTCAAAGAATTATTACTAAAAAAAAGTAAAGAATTTACTTGCACCGAGTCCAGCTTGAACTTTAATATTTGTATCTGTGAGCTTAGCTTGTGCAAAGCAAGCATTAAACTTTAAAGGGTACAGCCACAGTATACGTCAATGGCAGATCTTTCATGGGGAACTTGCTGTAAATGATATCTTATTATTTCTTTATTCCTCATAAATCCATATATAAAACTTTTAAATAAAGTTTACGTTGAATTGTAAAGAAGCGGTTTCTTTGTTATATTATGGCAGTTTATATTCCACAACGACTTATTATTTATTTTATTATCCTAATATGAAATAGAGTTAAATTTTAGTACGCCAATTTTAAAAATATTTAAACAAACGTTTAACCATATAACATAAAAAGGATTTCGCCTATTGTTATCCACCCCAGCTGAATTGACAGCCGCAAGCGCGGATCTTTAGTACAATTAATGTATTTGCTCAGCCTTGCACAAAAAATGCATAGTTACTGAACTGCCACTGTGTCAGTTACAAAATTAAAGTTAGCCAAGCCTCGTGAAATGGAAACATTCAACTTGGTTGACTCCTATCATATCATACCAAGCCACTGTTCCGTAATTAGACATTATCGACTAATTCATCTGGGTGGAATAGTAATTGTCATTTCATCGACACTTCAGTCAGGTGGAATGTTAGTTATTGTGACTTCCTTTAACGTCACCCAGGTTAATCATTATCACTTGTTGTTACATTGATTAATTGATTGATTTTATATACAACATATTGATTTTATATACAACATATTGCTTGTATAAAAGACATTTATTTCCAAGTGAAAGATTCTGATCTTTTGTTTTTTTTTGCTTTTTTGATTTAAACTTATTGTAACTTGTTTTTTTGCTTTCGCAAGTGACCGACATTGAAATTATTTGTATCCCCAGCTACATCTTGTGGGCTTTAAGTAAATCTTCTCCTTTATGAATTTTCTTGTATAAGTTTCCCGCCCTCCTTATTATATTGTAGAAAAAGTTGTATTATAAAGTAGAAATAAGGTCGGCTACTTCTATGTAAATTCACGTAAGTTCTGGTCTGTCACAAAGGGATACAACTTTGTACAGTCTCCGGAGGGTTATTTGATTGCACATAAAATTGCAATTTGCATACCTCCACCAAGAAAGTCATAAAACCTTGTTCAAAAGAATTCAATGATCGTTCGTTATGTTTGACTTGTTCTGCCAATCCTGAAATACTGTCTGTGCAACTGATACACAGTATAGTGCCACCCAGGATCGAATCGAGTTCGTTCAGAACTAATTAGTACTGTTTGTCTTACGTGGCCCAAAGTAGCATCCCAATTTTCGTTTATCATCGGACTCCATTCGGCTTCTTATTCCAAATCTTTCGTCATTAAAAAATCGTGAAAAACTATTGGTTTTGGTTTTCCGTATTATTTGATTATCAGCAACATTTACCCTTATTTTCTATTAGATCGTCTAAATGTTTCTAGTCGTCTACTTTTCTACATTTATTTAGAAATAATTATCTTTCTTCTATAAACTAATTTATTTATTATTATTTGGTTCTATTCTTCTGTAGTCTGTCATTCCCCACACACAATATTTCCTGCTTTTTTCAATCTTTATTTCTATGCTTTTAAATTTGTTTTTTATTTATTTATATAATTTATCTACTAACACCTATTGATCTGATTGCGTACACATGCAACAAACGTTCGATTTTTCGTATCAGTTTTCATTTTCCAATACCTTTAATACCTTTTATACATTTAATTCCAAATTATTAGCCAAATTTAATTAGCAGAATCAATAAGCTCAAGCAACGCGGTATTCCAAACATACCAGCTTAAGCAGGAAACGTCTTATAGGAAAACCTACACCACATCACTTCTCCACATCCGCAGTGGCCTACAAAATATTGATCTTACCAACATCATGCGCAACATCACCAACAGTAAAATTTACATGATAGCCTTCAATAGCGATGTGCTTTATTGACCTTAAGCCGGATTCCAAAAAAAATAATGCTATCCTGCACCGCAATGGTAGCTACCAAGCCTAACACGCTGAACTCATGCCTGCCTAGGTTGCCTGATTGCAGTCCGCATTGCAGCTGCCTATGCTTCCAACCGACACCACGTCACTTCCAAAATGTTTATGGAGGCTGTAACTGATGTTAGCCCCAGATTCTTTATTAACGGTGAATTTACCAAACCAAATGTTGAGGTTTCTGGATAAAAAAATCGAAGGATATCACCCTGATGCCGTGAATTGGAGTAATTTACCTGACTACACACAGTCGACCTTCTGTTATACAATAATATTTACGAGTATAATTAAGCCCCAATATGTTAACACATATGATAAAATACATATAGCACGGCCTCTTTTTTCTACATTAAAGGCTCCAAAACAAAATTCTGCTCGTAAGTTTGTTAAAGACTGTACGACTGTACGGTACGAGCTCCGTTATCCATAGGGACCTCAAAGTGCCCTCCAGCGCGCATAAAATCCAAAAATTCAGCCAGCGTCACCGGAATGGATAGGCTATCAAACAGTATTGTGCTGAACTTGTTGGACAACAGCCTTCCCATGCACCAAATTAAAGAAGTCACACTTTGGACCTGCTTTTATGGTCTCACCACTCAAGGTGAGGTGTAAGCCACAGAAGGATTGCATCCTGGTAATCAACTGTTCCACAACTTTTAATCAAATTTTAATCAAAATTGCCTCTTTATCTAACATATCGATTTTAAATAAAATAAGAGAAAAAAAATTAAAAAAAGGGTTCTGCGTAAAATAGATATACAAGGGCATACAATAAATAATTACCAAGAAAAAATAATCATAGAAAAATATCAGTGCATAAGTGCACAAAATGCAAAAATAATTTGTATTTTGAATGTAACCTCGCGAGAGTGTGCATTAAAAATGCAGAACATATGATGTGCAACTTTGACAAATAACGAACTATCTTAGAAAAACTAAACATTTTATAAATTGCTTCTGGGCCGATTTTGATCAAGTGCTTTGAAAAAAAAGCCAGGATAACGCGTGAGCTTTTTTAACAATGAAATTCATTAGTGGATCATTGGGCTGGTATTCGGAGCATTAAAGATAATCAGCGCATATCATTCCGGTCCACTATTCTACGAAACTCCACGAATTGAGCTTCATATTGTTGTTGGGCAATTTTATGGGCTTCTCTGTATCGGCCAGATAAAGCTAGTTAAAAAACTGCTACTTTGCAAAAGTCTCGTCTCGCTGTATTGTAGATGGAAATATGCCAAGTGCAAAGAGTTAACGTCCAACCAATATCGCACATTCAATTAGCCCATCAGAAATCGTTGTCTGACATTGTCATGCGATTTTGGGAAATAAACCACTTCTGTCGCTCTACAACTTCTTTATCTGATAATAACTTGTGGTATGAGCACCTATATAAATCCTTTTAGCTCCTTTGTGAGTTAAAGCTAGCCTTAACACCCTAGTCTTTGCTTTTATGCAACACAATCACAACAATCGGCCAGGCCGAAGAGGTTCTTTCACTGTTGTGGATATCGTGATAATCATGTTTTACATAAACATAAAAATTGTATACCCGTCCACAAAGCTATATCACAACCTTGCTGTAAGAATTCTGACCAATTGGTAGACTTAATACTGTTACCGTTATCAACAACTGTGTCCCATTTGTAACGAGTTTTATCAAAGCAAGGAACTAATCCCAAGAACTTTGGAATGTCTTAAATAAGATAAAAATATAATAATATAACAGACAAGGTAACATTGAAATGGAACCAACTGCGCTCTCCTGATTTTGGCGTTCTATGGGAGGCTGGAGTGAAATCGGAAAATTTCATTTCATGTTGTTGGCAACACGATCCTGACATTTAATGACCTTCATTCTCCTATATATCATACTTGATGTCACACGCTTTGACATCAGTCGCTCTAGTCGTTGGAGCCGGTTTTTTGGCAAGCCGAAGCTTTAACTACTAATCGCATAATATAATATACGTGGTAAATGGAATAATCTCTCGTTCAATTGTTCCCCTTATTGAATGGCTGAATTGTTCGCGCAAGCGCATGAATACATAATACATTTTTTCCTGATCCTGCATTAAATAAATAATTGAAAAACAAATAATTAAAAGCAAATATCCTGCAACTATCCTGCAAATATCCTGCAAATATAGTAGAAAAAAATTTTTTCCTTGACAAAAATGCCTTCGCTATACATTATTACATATTTTCAACTTGGTAATCGTTAAACAATACAAGTTGTCTAAGGCTGTGGCGTCACCAACAGACTTTGATCTATAGAATGCAAAATGTTACTCTATTTTTTGCCAACTTATAACAATATATAAATTTATTTTAAAATTAAATGAAAATTTAATGTTGATAAGTGTGATTTCACCGCACGTATTAATCATGTGCGGATCGGCTTAGAATTGCATGAGATACTCGTATAGGTTTGAATGCGCGAGTGCTTAATGATGTTCAAGCTTGTTAAGCGCAAGAACTGCATTGTCAACGCAAATTATCAATACCACATTCGATTGCCATTCGGAGCAGCAGTCTACGCTAATTGAGTGACAAAATAAATAAAAACATCACTGTATTGTTGGTATTATTTCTGCTGCTTATGGGGTAGTCAAAAGAGTTGCAATCAAGATTGCTGTTCTGCCAACGGGAGAGTATGTCGGGAGAAAAACTAACTTAGTATAAATCAATGTTGAACACATTGAGCTTTAAGAAATTAAGTTTTGCTCTCAGTGTTTCACTTGTTGTTCATATACACATGTAACCAAATCATGCATGTACAAACACATTCTAATTCAAGCTTTATGACCATGCTTAACTGTGACACTCTGTAAAAGAATCTGTGCAACTATTCGAAAACCAAATACATTTAGGGTTATTTACTTATTTATTTATTTAATTAATTTAAGTCAGCTAAGAACAGCTAACTACAAATATTTACAATTTAATATAAAATTTAAAATTAAAATAAAATAATAAAAAAAATAAAAAATTACAAATTTAAATAAAAATTAAAAGTTTAAATCTTTAAATCTAGGGAGTAATAAATAAGGAAAATTAATTTAATTTAAAACGACCCAACATTTGTTGCAAGGATTGGGGAAAACCCAGAAAAACCCAATCAGATCAGAAGTATTAGTAATCGAATATTAGAATAGGAGTGGCTAGAAAATTTACAATACACTACTACTTACATATATACTATTAGGATCAATAGTATACAGAAGCATAATATATTAAAGTATTAGTATAAAAGTGAATTAGTAAATAGGGCTTACACTGTTACTAATTAATGTACTATTAGAAGTAATAGTATATAAAAGTAGCAGTATAATAAATAGGTAAAGTTACGTATTAAAAGGGAAATAAAAAGGCGTAAAGAAAGGATAAAAAAGGTTTAAAGAAAATTTAAAGACATGTTAGTTGGTGAGAGAGGGAGGATGTCTAGAAAGGTAAAGGAGAATAGAGGATTTTATAGAAAGGATGGATAATTCTCTTGAGAAGACGTGGTACAGCGAATTAAAGCTTACACATAAAGCATGAAACGAGCTGTGTAAAGCGTAATCAGTTGTGCACGTAGGAAGGGCAAGTGGAATAAAATTCCTAGTTGTTCTACGAGGAACAGAAAAATTGACCCGAGCTAATAAATAGGACGAACTAATATCACCATTAATCAATTTGTACAGAAAAACCACACCAAGAGCTTTTCTGCGATTGAGTAACGATGGGAGATTAAGAAGGAGAAGCCTACTAGAATACGAGGGTAAACGAAGATTAGGGTCCCAATTTAATCCCCGTAAAGCAAACAATACAAATTGTTTCTGGACGGACTCAATGCGATCCTGGTGAGAGCTATAATGTGGACACCAAATGCACGAACAGTATTCAAGGCTCGGTCGAACAAGAGAAACATACAGGATTTTTGTGATGAAAGGATCATCAAATTCTTTCGACCAACGTTTAATAAAGCCTAGTACTCCCTTGGCCTCATTTATAATAGTCGAAATGTGCAAGTTGAATTTCAATTTGCAATCAAATAAAACACCCAGGTCTTTCACTGTAGATATACGATTTAAGGGAGTATTATTAATCGAATAGGTACATAAAAAGGGTCTGGTACGACTAAACGTCATAAACATGCACTTTGCGCAATTGAAATGTAACTGATTGGCCGAACACCAAAGTTGCATGGCGCTTAAATCTTCTTGTAGGAGATTGTAAAGAAGGGGTCAGAATATGAGAATATTAGCTTCACATCATCTGCATACATGAGAACATGTGAATGTGAGATAATTGAAGGTAAGTCATTGATAAAAAGGGTAAATAACAAGGGGCCTAAGTGACTACCTTGAGGTACTCCTGAAGTAGCATGAACAGACTTCGAAATAGACGACCTAAGCAGTACTCTTTGAGTTCTACCTTTTAAATAGGTGGAAATCCAGTTAATAAAACAAGGAGGGAAACCTATACCATAAAGTTTCAAGAGTAAAAGCTCATGGTTTACAGAATCAAAGGCTTTACTGAAGTCCGTATATATGAAATCAGTTTGCCTTTTCAATAAAAATGCTTCATTTACCAAGGTGGTAAGTGCCAGCAAATTGGTCATGGTGGAACGACCCTGTACAAAACCATGTTGGGCAGGAGAGATGATTGATTTACAGAAATGCTGTAAAACAGAAACTATAAGTTTTTCAAACAATTTAGGTATAGCAGACAATTTTGCAATACCTCTATAATTAAAAATATCAGATTTACTACCTTTTTTGTGTAGAGGAATGATATAAGAATCCTTCCAGCGATGAGGAAATTTTCCAGATTCAAGGGATAGATTAAAAAGTATTTGCAACGGTTCAGCTAAAGAGCTATTGCAATTTTTAAGAACACAACTGGGAATATTATCAGGACCAGGTGAAAAGGTATATTTTAGTGAGTTAATGGCGGACATAAGGGAACAATAGGAAATACTAGGGATGGCTATATGGTTAATAGGTAAGATATTATAAGGGTAACTTGAGTTAATAGTGGAGACAGGGGAGTAAGTGGATTGGAAAAAATTCGCAAATAACTCAACAGCAGAAGCGTCGTTGCAGGCATCATCTTCGCCAAGAAAAAAAGAGGAAGGTAAATTTGAGGATTTACGCTTGGAATTTACAAAATTAAAAAATTGTTTGGGGTCGCGCGTAAATTGTATTTTACAACGAGATAAGTAATTCTCGTAACATAAAGTATTAAGAAGGACAAAGTTAGACTTGGCTACAGAATATTTGTACCAGTCAACACTAGATCCAGATTTCTTAAATTTTTTAAAAAGTTTGGACTTTATGTTTTTAAAATAGCACAATCTACGCGAAAACCAAGGGGGCTTTGTTGTGCAATAAGATGGGGTATAGATAGGAATACACTCATCTAAGAGTGTATTTAAAGTATCATAAAAAGAACTGAGAGCAACATCAATGTCAGTCGCATTATTAAGGAATGACCAGTCAGTTGCTAGAATGCCTTCATTCAGCAAGCGATAATTTCCCTTGCGAAAGCACCGGCGTGGTAGCTGTTGATGTGCCAATGACAAATTATGCGACGCAGGAAGTGAAATAAAAATTTCAATAGCCGGATGATGTTTGTCCTCAGGGGCTGTAAGAGGAGAAGATCTAGAGACGGCTGATTTAGCGAAGTCGTTAATAAAGACAAGGTCAAGAATTCTATCCAAATGATTTTTGACTGAATTTATCTGGACTAATGATAAATCCAGCATGCCATCCAAAAAATCATGATGATTAGAAGGAGAGAGGTAGCATGAACTATTAAGAAATGACCAAGAAATATTAGGTAAATTAAAATCACCTAAAACAACAAAAAGATCAGTATCTTTCACCTGTAAAGATACTTCCTTTATACAAGCAATATGTTGCACGTAAACTTGTAAATCAGAGGATGGAGGTATATAGGAGCAAGTGATAAAGATCGAATGGGAAGGAAAAGTTACCTTAACAGCAACAATTTCAACACCGGTAGGTAGAGAAAGTACAATTTGATCAGACTGGAATAAGGATTTGATGGCAATTAAAACGCCGCCACCTCGGCGATTGAAGCGATCATGTCTGTAGATAGAAAAACAATTTGACAAAATTTCACAATCAGATATGGCAGCAGTCAGCCAAGTCTCTGATAAAGCAATGATGTCCAATTGATGGGCAAAACTATTCAAGTAGAGGCTATTAAGCTTCGTTAACAATCCTCTAACATTCTGATACTGAATGCGACAGGATACGGGGCATGAAACTAGTTTTTTGAAACACTAGATGAGGCTTGTAAAGAGGAACTATCTGTTGGAAGAGTGATGGGTAAGGCGTCAGTTCGTTTTTTTTGTGTGAACTCATGAACAACCATATGTGGTGGCCAAAATTTTGGGTCACAAATGATTGGAAAGGCGTCAAATGGAACACTTATTTTAAATGACGCTATTTCGCGAGGCGTAGAAAAATTAAATTTAGTGCAAGATACACTAGCAGAAAACTTGCTAGCAATATACGCCTTAATAGAATCACAAGTTGTGTCTGAGGATAATCTAGACACAAAAATTTGCTTTCTAGGTGCTACAACCGACAGCATAGGGGCTGGAGTAGTTGCAAGTGCTACATTATCGCCACTATCGGCTGTAGCGGAATTACGTAGGGGTCTACGTTTCCTACTAGAAACTAACTTTGGGGACGACACTAAGTTACGGACAGGATCTAAGATAGGCGAGGCCACATCAGCCGACGGTGCAGGAGAGATACAAATTGCCTGGAGATGGCGATAACGAAAGTATGGGCGAAACATCCAGATGACGTGAAGTCACCGGTGATGTTAAAGACGATAGGACAGAATTAATTGAAGAGGGAACATTTAACAACAAAGGTTGAGGATTTGGTGGGGACTCAAATTTATATTGGCAAAGCAACTCAGCACTTGAGTCAAAATCACTCAAGAGATGCTTAGCCACTCTATTCAATTTTAAAAATGTATTACGTACATTATCATACATTTTAGAAAAGTTAAATTGCATGGTGAAGCAAGATGGACATGACCATCTCGAGCCACCGCAATCTTCTTTAAGCTTGTATTAAGTTTTAAAAACTTTTCAAAATCGCGAGTATTACATTTAAGGTGCATAATATTCTCGCAAAGCCAACAATGGACAAATTGCTGTTGGGGCGACTCATTAACGAGCTTGCATCCTATCTTGCAGCACGACATAGCGATTAAAACTTGACGAGGTGCACTCAAAAATATATAGAGTAAGTTAAATACGCTCAAGTTGCACTCAAAAGTAGCGAGAAAAAGAAAAAGCTTGAAAGAGCAAAGCACTAACAAACAACACAGCAATAAAGTCGAAAAATGGAATTGCAGAAGTATTGAACACTCAAACTAAAACAACAACACACGCAAGAGATTGGGGATCGGTTGAGCGAAAGCCACAAGCAAAACAAACACGCGCACAAAAGTCTTGTAAAGGCAAAATAAATTCGGCACTGATGTGCGTTTTAACAAGAGAGCAAAATTACAAATTGTGAGAGACAAGCAAAAACAACAAAGTACAACAAAAAAAAAAAAAAAAAAAACCGCAAAAGTAAAATTGTCGTAAATATCAACGCTTCGTGCGCAAACAAATGAGCAAGAATGCAATAAAATAGTCTGTGAGAGCGCAGTAAAACAAAGAGCACAAACAGAAACAAACACATGCACTGAGGATTACAAAAGCAAGCGCCAAAATTGTTTGTTTACACAAACAACAAACACCGCAAATAAGATTTAGAACAAAAAATAATAATATCACGGCACAACAGCTAGAACTTTACACTTCAAGCTAACACGCTTAATAGTAATAATTGAAGCTTATTAACACAGTTAATTAAGAAACACAGAAAATGTAAAAAAACGAAATTAAATAGCAGCGTTAATAAAATACGTCTGTACTGAACGAGTTCTCAAAGAGAATTGTTATCTTTGGCTTCATTTAGTGGGAATTCTACCCGTAGATCTCCTGGCTTTAGAAATTACAGAGATATACGCCTGGCGCATCGAAAATCATATGGAATCACCAACGAAAGCTTTAATAAGGTTGTTTGGAAAGTCGTCAATAAAAAACAGGGTAGTTTGTGGTGTGATATGGCGGCTAAGGCAAGATGACACATAAATTTATCCCCAGATTAGATGGGGTAGTCTAAGCCATAAAAAAAAATCCAACTTCAGCTCTTCACCGGTCATGGCGGCCTAGATAATACTTGTATAGCTTCAACTCCAACGAAACCTAAGACATTCCAATCTATCCGAATTTCGACGAGGGTCCAATTGGCTACCGGGCATCATATATGTATATGTGTCAGATGCGTTTAGTACGAAGGCGCTCTGTCATATCATTTAAGGGTTTGGCAACATGTTCTGCATGCCAATGCCTTGCATCACCCATATCATTGTTGATACCAACTACAAGGCTCGTACAAAAAAAATTTCAAAATAAAAACACATACAGTCAACCCTCGGTTAAAAAACGCCTCGCATAGCAAACATTTCGTATAATGAACTAAATTTTAAAGCAAAAATCGTTTCGCTGAGCGATCGAAATTTCGTAGAGCGAACTTTAAAAAAATTGTGTTCAACTGTTAGAGTCAAAAATATTCAATGTCAATGGCGGAAAATAAGACACACATTGCCTGTATTGTCTTTTTGTTATTGGGTGTCTGGGTGGCGCCACTTGCAAAAATAATGGACTGAGCCGTGCGATATATATATATATATATATTATATATTATATATTATATATTATATATTATATATTATATATTATATATTATATATTATATATTATATATTATATATTATATATTATATATTATATATTATATATTATATATTATATATTATATATTATATATTATATATTATATATTATATATTATATATTATATATTATATATTATATATTATATATTATATATTATATATTATATATTATATATTATATATTATATATTATATATTATATATTATATATTATATATTATATATTATATATTATATATTATATATTATATATTATATATTATATATTATATATTATATATTATATATTATGTTGGGTTTTCATTGATACACAGATATTTCAAGAAACAGTGCTGTCATAATATAATTTATCTTATCAATTAGGTTCTTATCATAAATGTGACTTTATCTTCGGAACTTACCGGCATGCCTGAATCAATCTGTCCGAATCTAGTATTTCTCCAGGATTCCAATATAAGAAAACCGGCATAAATTTTACCAACTGACAGTTTTCCTTTGTTTAACTGATCGATAGGGGGAACCAAAAGATTTAACATTTTCTTGGCTTGCAGAGGCCAAATGTTTGTGATGGTTTCCCTGAGCTCCATGTCTGCTTGATCCATTTCTTCAGCTATAAAAATAAAAGTACAACAAAATTATGAAAACACGCTTTATCTGTCTAGTCGAGTGTGTCCGACTAAAAGATACCAATTACTAACACGGTTGATACTTAACCCCCATCACAACTAAGCTTAGCTCACGCAAGAAAGTATATACACATACGTTTAGACAGTCTATGCACTATTATGTACAATGCTGCTATGACTCCAACTGTGCAATATACTATATTGTTCTGTAGATATCTTTTGTGCTCATTAATTAACCACTATGAAATTTACAGTATGGATAATGAGAGATCGAGGACAATGTATTTTTATTTTTTCTCGAACATTATTTATTTATTCAAATCTTTTTTGTAATACTATTTTATACGCCTATTTTTTTTTGTGCACATTTCGTTTAAACGGCTACCAAAAATAAAAAGCTATTGGTTAAATATTTTACTTATAAATCGTATTTATAAATTTGCGATTTGCAACAACGTGGAACACAGGACCCTTTATGCCAAATTTTGATATTTATCATAGTCTCTGATTTGAAGACATTCGGAAAGATGAGCACACGGTACTTAATGGTGCCAGGTATACTTTTTTTACATGTTAAATACCTTCGCACAACTTAATTAAACTTGTCTCACCTATTCGTAAGGCATTTAGGATATGAACACACATGGAAAATATATATAAAATAATTATCAAATCAAATCTTACTTACGTGCCCGCATTTTTATGCTAAGATTTTCCCGAATCAAAGCAAATAATGTTGTAGTAAATTGGACTCTCAATTCATCATCTAATGGCATATTCATACGTATAAGTTTCTTGTAAGCAAGACGGTTAGGACACTTGTTGCCAAATCCCAAAGGAGGATCCATGTTTTTCAGCATGTCATACATTTCGGTGTAATGTATTTTACCACTTTTTGTGAAAAGCCATAAAATAATCAAAAAAAAAAGAAAATACATCAGTTTTTTTACTTTTGTTAACATGGTACAAATGTAGTCAAAGCGGAAAAAATGCTTGCATGAAACTAGTACTTTACAGCAGAAAACAGCAAAAATATTAGTTGATAAAACTTTTCTTTGACAGAAAACAATAAAAAAAATTGTAAGGTATTATTTCTTGTTTCTTATATTTTTTAAAATCTGGTATAATTTTTTTTTTTAAGCTTTATTTAAGAGTTTGCTCACATTATTAGTATTTACTCGAGAACGTAACCACCTATTTTTAAAATCTTTTATTATTATTATATTCAATCACATTTAAGATTTGGACCAAAAAATTAGAACCCATTAAAGTCTAAATGAAAAAAGAAAGTACTGAGTTTTTTGCGGTATTTTGCAATTACGATTTTTCGCCTATAAAATTTAAGAAAAATTTAATACTGTTGATTTAACACCGTTTTGACTATATTAGTTTAATTTTTTTTTTTTTTTCTTTTTATTTATTTATTTAATGTCAACTACTAATAGTCAACCAAAAATTGAAAGTATATTTTCTTCGAGGGTACCGAAGCGGAAAAAATGCTTGCATGAAACTAGTACTTTACAGCAGAAAACAGCAAAAATATTAGTTGATAAAACTTTTCTTTGACAGAAAACAATAAAAAAAAATTGTAAGGTATTATTTCTTGTTTCTTATATTTTTTAAAATCTGGTATAATTTTTTTTTTTTAGCTTTATTTAAGAGTTTGCTCACATTATTAGTATTTACTCGAGAACGTAACCACCTATTTTTAAAATCTTTTTTTATTATTATATTCAATCACATTTAAGATTTGGACCAAAAAATTAGAACCCATCAAAGTCTAAATGAAAAAAGAAAGTACTGAGTTTTTTGCGGTATTTTACAATTACGATTTTTCGTCTATAAAATTTAAGAAAAATTTAATACTGTTGATTTAACACCGTTTTGACTATATTAGTTTAATTTTTTTTTTTTTTTTTACTTTTTATTTATTTATTTAATGTCAACTACTAATAGTCAAACAAAAATTGAAAGTAACATTCAAATTTTTAATATAAATTAAAATTGAAATAATATAATTTTAATTTAAAATGTAATTGAATATTTCAGTAAACAATTAAAGTTAATATCTGGGGTGTTCAAAATGAGAACATTAAATGATCCAAAATTTGTTGCAAGGATTGGGAGATACCCAGAGAAACACAATCAGACCACTATGATTAGTAAAGCAAATTATTGCTAGTTACTACGTGCTAAAAAGTTAAGAATATGGTTTTTAATCGTATCAAAAGGGGACTCTGAGTTCAACACAGAGAACTCGAAACGGTTCATGCAGAGAATAGTTAGTATTACAAGTATTTAGAGAAAGTCATGTGAAGTTACGAGTACGTCTCAAAGGTACAGAAAAGTTAATTTGGCTCAATAGCAGAGATGAGTCAATTTTGCCAATTATTAATTTATGTAAAAATAGAACTCCCAGCAGCATGCGACGTTTAGTAAGAGATGGGAGGTTAATTAAAGCAATTTACTGTGGTATGGAGGCAAATCAGTACCTGGAACCCAGTTAAAGCCGCGAAGAGCAAAAATAAGAAACTTCTTTTGAACCGACTCAATTCTGTCTTGGTGTACCGAATATTGAGGAGACCACATACAAGGTCCGTATTCCAGAATAGAACGAACAAGAGAAATATATAGCAGTTTAGTCGTATAGGGGTCGTCAAATTCCTTAGACAATCGTTTGATAAATCCAAGAGATTGAGTCGCCTTGTTGACTGTAAGCGCGATATGTTTGTCAAATTTTAATCTATGATCGAGAAGAATTCCCAAATCGGTGACACAGTCTAATCTCTCAAGAGAAACCCGGTCAAGCAATAAATGTGTGAGACGTACTTCTATAGAACGACATAACCTTACATTTAGAGCAATTCAGAAACAATAAGTTGCATTTACACCAACCAAAAAAACAAATCCAGGTCCGATTGTAATAAATAAAGAGAGTTGTTGTCATTATATGATAATCACAGCTTCACATCATCGGCAGGGGTAAATCAGAGGCAACAAAGACAGGCTTAGACAGTGAGGTTTAAAAAATAACTTTCTGGATTCTACAAGAAAGATATTCGGAAATCTAAATAAAATGATTGTGTGCAAATCCGATAGTACTAAGTTTTTAAGCAAGAGATAGTCGTTAACGGAATCGAAAGCCTTGCTGAAATCTGTGTAAATGACATCAGTCTGCGTTTTGTTCTGAAAACCTTCGATAACAAGGGAGGTAAGCTTAAGTAAGTTAGTGGAAGTAGATTTCGATTTCACAAAACCATGTTGGCAGGGTGAACTGATATAGCTACATGAGTGTTGTAGTTGAGATGTTATCAGCTTCTCAAACACTTTAGGCATCGCGGATAGCTTGGAAATACCCCTATAGTTCTTAACATCAGACTTAGAACCATGTTTGTGAAGAGGAATTATAAATGATTCCTTCCAAATGGTTGGGAAAGAGCATGAGATAACAGACAATTCAAATAATTTAAGTAAGGACTTACATAGAGAATCAACACAGTACCTAAGTACACATCCTGGTACTCCATCTGGGCCTGGTGAATAACCTGGCTTGATTAAGTTAGAGCAAATTGCAAACGACAACGAATTAGGTAATTATTGTAACAAAGCGAGTTACAAACAACAACATTTGATCTGGCGATAAAATAATGAGAAAAATTTGACTACGTATAAGGGTTTTTACTTTATTTTACTTATAAAAATTTGACAGTAGGAGAATAGTTTTGGCTACAGATTATAATAAATTAATTATTATATATATATATATATATATATTAGGTAAATATTGTATTAACAGTATGTATAGTTGCAAAAAAAAATAGTGCCCAACTATGACTGTTATATTTATTGATCATAATACAAACAATGGACCCAGTGTCAAGTAAGGTATTCAACATTTTAATTCGGGAGAGTAACAAGGTACAAGGCAAAAATATGATCTAATATTTAGCTGTATGTGAGTGTTAAGGTTGTTGATATTAATTTTTGAAGTGCATTGAATTGATGACAAATGACATATGTTGTCATATATGTCGAAATGTCTTAGAATTTTCAGTATAGTTATTAAGTTATTGTCGTTTGGATCGCCAAGTATGGAAATAAACGTTTTAGATTGATTTTTGTGGAAATTTTGAATGTATTGAAAAACGTCTAATTAGTGGCAAAATATAAAAAATTTTTGAATATAAATAATTTCGCAAAGCTTATTATATGATGAGGTTGAATACTTTAGCGAGGTTTTCTTCTGTCTGATTTCGGTCTGTTAACTGGAATGACAAAAGATGTTTCGTATTGTTGTAGTACATGAGAATTTAAAATATTGTTGAAGTATTTGGTTACTCTGTTTTTTAAAGATGGATTCGCATGGCTGACATGACATTTAGTCTAGACCAAGTGTGTAACTCTTCAGTGAATTGAGGGACTTCAATGGTTCAACCAGAGTAATGTCTTATTTTACTTAATTTGCTGATTGTATTGATGAGAGACAGAGACAGAGAATAATTTATTATTTCGATTAATTTGACGTGACTTTTTTAAGGTGTTTGTGTCTGTAATTTTTGGGAATACGTCATAATATAGGGAGGTGATCGCTACCGTTAAAGTCCTTGGTATATTTCCCCGCCATGTAAAGTTAAATTTTATAGATAAGTCTACTATATGTGTGTGACGGAATCGTGCGTTGTGAAATGGGTGAGAATAAAGAGAGAATAAAATCCCCATCGGATGTCAGCTATTGGCATCGCTTGTGACTTTTGTGAAGTTTGTTTAGTGTAATGCGTTTTTTAGGTTTTTGGTATTGAAGGGTTAGTTTATTAGTATATATACTTAAAGTTTATACAATTTTATTTCTGAAAGTATTATTGCATCCTTTTGACGGGGCTGATTTGTGAATTATCATTGCTAGTCCTTCAAATGTGTTGAGTGGAGTGCTTAAGATAATCGTGTAGTTGATAGGTATAGAGAAAACTTGGGATTTGAGAAGATGCATTTTTTATAAGGTCATGATTTGAATTGATTATTTATATTATGATAATTAGTTGTTCATTGTAGTTATTCATGGATGACAAGTCAGTAAGAGTCGTTAAGTCGATTTTGAATGTTAAAATTGTCTATAACTTTCTTAAAATTAGGAACAAAAGAATTAAGACTAGTTTCAAAGAAGGCGATACATACTTCAAAAGATTCATACGCAAGCATACATCTTGATATACAATTTTGAAAGAGAGGTTTTTGAGACAATAGGTGCATAGCGTATTCCAGTTTACATATTCGAAATATATAGTATAGTATACAGGCATCCCAGAAAAATGACTAAGTAGTATTTGAACATATTCTACAGAAACAAAGATTTTAAAAGAGGAAATGTTTCTACTACAGTATCCAATGGACTAACGTCACCAATTTAAGAGCAAATGTTGTTGTTCAACAAGCTCTGCACTATATGTAAGGATACAAATAGATAGATTTCCGCTGGGCAACATCTGTTAAAACAGGATGGGTTCCTTACTTACTTCTCTTAACTGATATACTACGGTCAGTACAAGCTATTGAAAGAATAAGAATCAGAACGTCGGGAACAGTAGTGAGAATACTAGCAATACTAGCAAGCGCAGTGGTAGCATCAACAACTGAGCCAGCGTTAGCTGGAATAGAGCAGTATGAACAAATGACTCCAGAGAAAAGTTGGAGTTGAAATTTCATCACCAGTTAGCAGAGACGGTTGTGGAAATAATCCAAAATAAGAAACTTAAGTCTTATTAAATAAAAAACCCAGCAAGACGTAAAAGCATAACAAAATGGAGCAAAACGCGATAAGCAAAAGTACACAAAAAAAAACAAATATTAGACAATGCGATCAAAACAAAACACAAAATAGGTCATAGTGGCGTATTATTTACCTTAAAGAATAAAATTAAATCAAAACATTCAGTGTAAATTGGTTCTCTTTCAAGCGTAGGCTTAAGAAAAAACAAAATAAATAAATAAGCAGCACGCGTAGTGAGTTTAAGCAAATTCGAAAAAAACCGTAAGATAATCTGAGTGAATGCCACAAGCAGAAGAGGCAATTAAATAATTAAAGGCTATTGAGGATGGAATACTTTCTTTTGACCGCAATTTAAAGTACAAGAAATTTAGCTAAAAAAGATAACGACATATTCGCATCCTCTGCTTAATTTTGTTGTAGTACATTATCTTGATCTTACATTTATCGCAAGCTAACCGTCAAAATGCTAAACAAAATGAGTTCCTTTGTCTGCATATATTGGTGCCCGATCCGCAATTTATTATTTTTTTTTTCTTTACATTGGTAAGACCTATGATATGGAAAAATTCATGGTTCGCATAACTAGCTTTGCGCGTTTATAAAAAAAGGATATTATATATGTCATCACAGGAAATGATGACAAAAGGTTTTCACTTTATGAGTTACAATTTTCCAGGATAAAAATTAAATGTCAAGCTATTTCGCAAGAAGTATTTAATGATAGCATCGCGGTTCCAGAGGCAAAATCTACTGAATAAAATTTTAAAGTAATTTTGAACAGCCATCGATCTCTTAATTTCTCTTCATTTTACTTGATAATGATTGGTACACGGTGTGTCCCAAAAACTTTTGGATATAGAATAAAATACATATTTTATTATTCGGTCCGTTTTTTTGTGTTTAAAAAATGGGTTTCTTTTTATTGAAAAAAGTAAAAAATACATCATTCAAAGTATTGTCCGTCGGAAGCGACTACTTTTTCCCATCTCTCTAGTAATTTTCAAATACCATCTTGAAAAAATGAGTCCTCTCTGGCCTCGATCCAATCATCGAGCCATTTTTTGATTGATTCAAAAGAGCCGAACTTGTGGCCGCCCAAATCGTTTTGCATCCGTCGAAAAAGCCAGTAGTCGCAAGGTCTGGAGAATACGGTGGGTGGGGTAAGACCTCCCATATCAGCATTTTCAGGTAATTTTTGACCTTTATAGCAACGTGGGGCCGAGCATTGTCATGTTGGCGAGGACGCTCTTTGTCTTCAACGCTAAAGTCACCACTTTTGAAGCGTCGAAACCACTCTCTGCATGACTTATCGGCTGGAGCAGATTCACCATAAACTTCCACAAGCATTCGTTGGGCTTCAGCTGCACTTTTCTTCCCATTAAAAAAGAAAATCAAAAATTTCGCGCAAATTTTGTTTATTTAACACAAATTCAGACATTTTCGAAGATGCAAAAAACAATGTTGTGGTCACAAACAGACGCTGATGCAGACTAATTATTATTCACAGATGTGAAACCTTTCCAATGGAATATATATACACTTCCAAGATTGGCCACAACTTACAGGTGGAGCCATCTATCGAAAATGGACCGACTTAATTTGTACCAATATATATTTAGAAGTTATTATTTATTCTAAATAGGCTCCATTTTACTCAATATAACGTTTATAACATACGCGTGTGCCATGAAAGCTATCAACTGAAATATGATTTCAAATCGTAGTTTAATCATGCATTCAACAGCAGATGCAACAACGCTCTTGATTCAGTAACAAGAGCAGCGCACTCTAGATTCAGTACATGATAATTACTATGCGTAGCATTCGTCTCTTTATAGTCTTATATTGTACTTGTATTGCCTATGCGAGCTATTACTTAAATTCGTGGCAACTTCGTACCAAATTAAAATACTGCTTGTAAATTTATAATAATAATAATAATTTACTATTTGCTGTGGTGGGAGTGGTGAACTAGAGGAAATGTAAAAATTTTAAATAAACTTGATCTGCCTAATATACAGGAAAATACACACCAACTTTGGTGTTTCTAATTTTTCAAGTCCCTGTGATCGATGCATTCTTGCAGTCGATTATGGCTAGATCCTATCGGATTTTGATCTTGAGCAATATATGTACTTATACAGTAAAATAGTTTAAAATAACACGGCTCATCAATAACAACTGTAACTTTTTTTGTTGGTCAAAAATTGTTTTTCGTATTTTTACACATATAATGGTTAAACTCATACGTACCCCTATTATGATTGAAGCCATACATACACTCATACATACACATATCAACTGCTTAAAACCTATTTCTGTTTTAATTAAATCTAATCTAAACACACTTGACCCGGACTGACAAAAAAAATACAAATCTTAATTATCGCCTTCAAAACAATCTCAATGCTTGTTCCTCTCAGCACATTTTTCAGTTTCGAAAGCAGAAAAAAATCACAGCGTGGCTAATCAGGCGAATACTGCTGACTCTCGTTTCATGTTTGGCCAAAAAGTAAATCACAATCATCGTCGTTTTTGCAAAAGATTCAAGTGTTTTGGTAAGAGTTTAGAAATAACACGCTTATACCCACAACTATAGCCAAAACTTATTTTTATATTTATTTTTTTTGGGAGTAGATTATGGCCAGAAGCTTTGGAACAATTAGATTCGCTGGAAAACATGTATGACTATATTGGTAACGTCTCCACGGAAAAGACGGAAAAGGTTTCGGGGATATCAATAAAAATTTGTCAATAATACATTTTCTGTGTAGTTTATGTGAGGATTCATAGCTAATTTTGTAACAGAATTCGACTTACAAGAAGTGCAACGAAGGACTTGCATTATTAAAATCAATGGCAACTTTTTTCTTAAATGAGAACCTATGCGAGGAAATATAACTAAGTTTTAGAAACATTTACATATGAAGAACTAAAAAAAACTTTAATACAAATCAGCAGATGCTTAATAAGCTATAAATTTAAAATAGAGTCAATTATAAATAAAAAGATATTAGGAATTGATTTAATTTGTTATCTTATTTGATTAATTGTTTGTTTTTCTAATAACAGTTCGGAAAGGAAAATATGGAAACGCCTCTGGCTTTGAAGTCTTGACTTCAATTTAGTCGAGCGTACCCGCGTGTCAATAAACGTTGATGTATGTAAATATGAACACAAGCAAATACACAGACATTTAAACGTATATCGTGCTGCAGAATGTTTATTATTATTATTATTATTATTATTATTATTATTATTATTATTATTATTATTATTATTATTATTATTATTATTATTATTATTATTATTATTATTATTATTATTATTATTATTATTATTATTATTATTATTATTATTATTATTATTATTATTATTATTATTATTATTATTATTATTATTATTATTATTATTATTATTATTATTATTATTATTATTATTATTATATATATATATATATATATATATATATATATATATATATATATATATATATAATATATACAATTGTATAAATATGTTTTCTATTCTCCAACAACAGCTGATCCTAATCAAGTCGCATTTGGTGTTATTTATTTATTTACGAGGGGTATTCAAAAAGTAAGTTTCCCTAGTCTGGCGTTTCACTCAGACGCCACCTAGCGGACTCTAGCTGAACATAGCTCCAGTGTAGGTTCTACCGAAAACAACGGAACTAGTTTTGGTGACCAAGAATACTGTTTTCAGTAATACGAGCTCGAAAATCATGGAGTTACCAGTGCAAAGCATGTCCGATCGTGAATTACGTTTGGTTATTCGTTTTTTAACTGCAAAAGGGTTAAACGGTAATGAGATTCACAGTGAATTGGTGTCTATTTAAGGTGAACACTGTATGAGTGTCCAAATGATGCGAAGATGGCGCACAAATTTTTCAATGAACGCGCAGAAGTGCACGATGAGCAGCGTGCTGGACGCCCAAAAAGCGTCATTACGGACGATGCGACTGCAGCGGTTGAAAAAATTATTCAGGAGGAGAAACGATTGACTATTGACGATATTTTGGAAATGATGCCTCCTGAATTTCAAATTTATCGAGCTTCAGTCGGAGATGGGTCCTACGCCTGCTTTCTCATAATCACAAACAACAACGACTTCACGCCGCCCAAAAGTTTTTTGAAGTGCTCGAAAAATACTCTCCAGACCTCGCACCAAGTGACTATTTCCTTGTCCCAAAGTTAAAAGAAAGCTTGGGTGGCCAGCATTTCGTTTCAAATGACGAAATCAAATAAGTCGTCAAACCGAGGCTCAAAAAACATGGCACGCAATTTTTTAAGGAAGGTTTACTTAAGCTTTCAAACAGATACAAAAAATGTATTGATGTCCAAGGCGACTGTGTAGAAAAATAGTTTAAGAGGTAAAGAATGAAATAAATTTATTTTTACAGCCTAAAACTTGTTTATTATTTTTTCCCCAACACAAGGTACTTTCTTTTTGAATACCCCTCGTATATGTTATATTAAATCAGCCGTGCAAGTGCATAAATAACACATCAATTGCATATTTCAATCGTATTGCATATTGACTTATAGTGCGATTATTAAGTATATTGCGCGTGCATATACGCACAAAATATAAGTGAAGGTCAATTAGGTCATTGGCTATTCTTACGCACACACACAAACACCCTATTAACCCCCTACATTTACATTTTACTTTTGTTTATTTATTTATTTTATTAATTTATTTTTATTTAGTGTCGACTGGTCTGGAAATAATATTAGTCAGTAAAAATCCAAGGTACAAAAGGGGGAGGGAACCCAATACAACTGAATTTAATAAGTAATAGATCATGGTGTACATGTAGAAAACGTCAGTTTGAATTTTCTTCGCATCGTAAATAAGTTAGAATTGTATACTTCGAGTTGCTCACTTATGAACACCGTTTCATTACAACTACATTTTATTAAACTTAAATAGTTTGGTAGCGTTTTGCATAAAACTGAAGATTTCTTAAGAATCTCTACATAAGCATATTATCGAGAGATCGATTTTCAAAGATGTCGTTAAACCGTTATCAGGTAGCAAAAAAACGGAAACCGCTTTTTGTCATATTTGTTAGGGAAAAAATCGAAAACACACAAAATGCTTCTGCTGAGCTTAAAATTTATAAACAACTAATTTTGAAGGCAACACAGTGCCAAGTTTAGAGGAAATACATACTTAATTAGATTTACGCAGGCCAACAGCAGTAAGATGAGAAAAAACGGAAACCGCTTTTTGTCAAATTTGTTAGGGAAAAAATCGAAAAAACACAAAATGCTTCTCTTGAGCTTAAAATTTATAAACAACTAATTTTGAAGGCAACACAGTGCCAAGTTTAGAGGAAATACATACTTAATTAGATTTACGCAGGCCAACAGCAGTAAGATGAGAAAGGGCTGCAAATATTGCAACAGTAAACTGAAAAAGTGCTCTCACTGCAAGTGACAGGAAGGAGAGCTGATTGAACCTTAGGATTTATTAGAATAAAATTAGTATACTTCGAGCTGCTCACTTATGAACACCGTTTCATTAGACAATCAAAAACTTATGCTGAGAGGAGGGAATCAGATAATTTTCTGAAAACTACCATGTGATGGCAGGACAAAGAGCTTAGTTTTTTGAGACATTAGTCGCAGATGTATTAGTAGGAAGTGATACTGACGGAGGGTGCGTTCGTTTTTTTGCTTAAACTCATGAACATCATGTGAGGAGACCTGAAATTAGAATCGTAGATAGTATTCAAAAAATAAGCCAAGCCCTAATTTCAAAGGATGAAATTTCTCTAGAGCAGAAAAATTAAATTTAGTAACAGATACAAGATCTGAAGATCTGCTAGCTATATATTAAACTAAAGATTTTTAAGTTCTGTCAGCAGATAGTCATCATACAAAAACTTGCCCACGAGGAATAACAGAGGAGTAGGAAGTATAGGATAGGAAGGAGCCGGGATAAGTTTATGTGTGATACCACGGCACCAGTAGCCGGTAGGGGACACATTGACCTCATGTAAACACACTCACACACTCACACACAACTTAAACACATACCATACATTAACACACAGGCACATAAGTGCTATTTTTAATTTCTTGTGCGATATTTTTTTTTTGTGTGATTTTATTTTCGTGTAAAAAATTGAGCCAGGCACAAAATTAAATGACTGGGGCAAACTTAGCAGACTTAGGAGACCAAAGCTCCATACTTTAGATGAGTTAGATCTTCAAACGCGTTTTAAGTACATGAAACGCTAAGTGCAGATTTTAATGCAGCACAAACAAGCCTAGAAAAATTTAATCTGATGGCGCTAACTTCTGGTACTCGCCTCAATTTTGACGGAAAGTTCTTTGAACTGAAGACCAAATTGTTGAGAAAATTAGCTACACACCATCAAAATTCAGGTAATGCTGATCAAATGTCAAACGTCGTGCAGAAAATCACGGCTGTCAAATCTCAGCTTCCTAAATTCGGCTAGAATACGCTGATTGGCCTGATTTTAATGAAATTTTATCAGCCACCGACAATGATCCAGCTTTGACTAACGTTGAAAAATTACAATACGTGAGTGCTCACCTTTCTGGCTCCGCGATGGATACCATTCGCTGAGTCCATCAAATGTTAACTACAAAAAGGCTATGGTTCTGCTAAAAAAAAAAAAAAAGGGTTTCGTCAAGGCTATGTACTTTCAATCTCATGTCAAGGCAATACTTGGCTTGCTAAGTGTTGAGTCAGAGTCAGGCAGTAACCTTCGCGAGCTTAACGAGAGGCTGAACTCACACTTATAAGTCACTAAGTCTTTAACTACAGTGAAGCAGAGTTAAGATAGACTCCTGACGGACATTGTGGCGTGTAATCTGGATAGGACGACTCAAGCAAGATGGAAATGCGGTGTCGCATGCTAGAGAATTTGGAAAGCTCCATATACACTTAGCCACATTGTGGGCAGAAATGCTCAAAAATGTAACACTAACCCAGTATACGCTATCCCATGTTTCGTATTTTGTAGTCCAAACATTCAATCTATTAATAAATTCTAGCGGTTCTAAACTTAAGCCCTTGTTTGATATACAAGGAGGCAAAGAAGATGCACATGTGCTTTTTTATTGTCTACGCAAAAGCCATGGTCGGATAAAGTGCAAGTCACCGCGCTGCAAGAAGTCCCACTTGAAGCATCATCCTTCGTTAAATGTGGCAAAGAGCTCTCCTGCTTCAGTACCAGTGGCTGACTTAACATTTGGACATTCGGTATTTGCGTTACTTTCGCGTACAACTTCATCATCATACCTTCCAACAGCAATTGCAAGCAATCCATTCAAGGACTACGTATTAATAGCAACTGCGTTAGTATTTGTGAGGGACCCCTCAGACTCGCTCATTTCATGCTGCACCGTACTGCACTCAGCATCGCAACAGAAATTCATCACATCACGAATGGCCAGCACGTTGCATCGCAAATCTTGAAAATCCAACGTTTCGAAATCAGGCATTGAAAAAATCCTCGGTAACATTGGATTGGGCTGCCGAAGTTACGAGATAGAAGCCTTCGGGCTGCAGTCTCAGCTATTGTAACGCACGCTATCACTGATTATCAGCCGCACTTTGATATTGAATCCGCAGATTAGAATATTCCAAAATACACAGCTCTTGCTAATCTGCTTCTTAAGAAATCTCAGCGAATCGATCTGCTAATAGGACCTACTCTCTCCACAGCACTAAACTTGCGTCGATAATTGCTGGGAGGCCGACAGGTTCGTCAAACAAATAATCCGCCGTAGTTTCCGTAGTTTTCTGGCAGATAGAGAACAATTACGCGTAGTTAACGCTAGTTTACTCTCGTTATGGTGCGAATTAAAACCGCAATTTGCAATTTTGCTAAAATTTAAGTTTTGTCGATTCGTCATATTGCCGCAGACATCCTTTCAATTGCACGGTTTATGTGATGCAAGTATGTCAGCGTATAGAGCATGCGTTTACTTGAGATCTGAAAAAAATTTACAGAATACCTGCTGTGTCTCTGCTGCGGGAAAAGATTTAGTCGCAAGTTTTAACCAACAACTTTCAAGTGAGAAGCATAGGAGTGATAAAATAAGAAACTCTGCCTACCCGCAAATGGCAACTGGGCAACGTGAAGGAAGGTGATCCCAAGGCCAGACGGCATTATCAAAGCCGCTATGATCCGTAATGCGCCGAGTAGGGTTACACGACCCATAGCCAAATTAGATGTTCTTCCCGAAAACAAGAAGACTTACTTGTTATCACTGTTCCTCAAAAAACAAGTATTTTGGGTGAAGAAAATAACAAAAAAAAAACCTTTTTTTAATAACAATCTTGTAATTTATTTCAGATTATTTCCAAGATGTTGTCTATTTCGACAGTTTATTCAGTAGATTATTCTTTATAGGCTTCCAATGTATCAAGTGTTAGACAAAGATCAATGCATAGTGACAACGGTTTTCTACATATTAAAAATGATAATATATCAGCGTATCCATAAACATAAACTTCATAGCTTAATATACATTTTTGCAAACTGTTTTCAAATATTTTATATATAATATTTTAAATCGTTGCATAATATATATTTTAATTTGTCAGGTTTCCGTTTAATTTCAAATTTAAAACTTGTTGAGCTCTTGAACCTTATAAATGGCCAGAATTAGGTATAAAAAAAAACTAAATTGGTAACAGTGCTTGTGATCGTTTACCAAACGAATCAGCTGTTAAAATCCATAATGAACAACTAAATATAATATATAAAAATACTTACTTTTTGAATACTCCTCGTACAAACTTATGTGTTCAACTAAATTATATATTAATGGGATCCCTCGAAACATATACCTTATATTTCTCAGTATGAAACCGATAGTAGTGATTCAGGTTCTAAGACTTTAGGTACAGAAGGTAGACCACTAAACTATGTTTGAACCTAAATTAGTATCCCAAAAATATAGTTTAACCATGAGGTGGAAGAATAATTGGACCACCGAAATAATATGGCTGTAACGTTAGCTTTTAACGTTAAGTAAATCTAAATCACACATAAAAAGATGCTAGTTCAATGTAATTTAAAAAAAATAAGCATTTAACATGACAGTGCTTAATGAATTGTCTTGATACATTTATTAGTAAGATTCGTTTTAAATCTATCGATATGCACGAAACCTTTTTCCCTAATCAAATATGGTGTCTGGTGAAAAGCATTTGAAAACTTAAAGTTTTTATAAGCTTACTGTGTACCTAAAGTGTGAAGGATATATTTGATACAGTAATAAAGAGCCAGGAACAACTGACTGACATATTTTATAATACGGCCCGGGATTCAGGTTATATCCCCGTTTATGCAAACGCAAACATAATAACACATGCGCAAAGAACAACAATTAGGTGCAAACAACAGCACATCGCTTTTTTATCGATTTTCGGATACACCCAATACAGTAACGAGCTTAAACCGAAACCGAACCCGAGCAAAGGAACAACAAATACACCCAATACATTAACGAGCTTAAATCGAAACCGAACCCGAACAAGACCAGTCATAGATGTATACATCCCTAAGTACAAATAGATACCCACGAAGAGCGAACTGACAGAAAGTTAAATGGACCGACGTTTAAATGCATTTGAAATGCACACATTTTAATTTTGAAATTTTAAATTCATAATTTAATTATTTCTCTTTGAAAAAGGTTGGGTTGAAGCGAAAAAATATAAAATCCATCAACAAGACAGAGAGCCCAAACAGTTGCAGCCAAAATATAAGCGGTTAAGATAGGAATGGTTATTTAGGAATGGTTATATATATGGCTATATAAATTTCAACATATAATATATAATATTTCAACAGACAATCACGAATCGCTCACTTGGGCACACTCAAGTGGACTACGAGAAACCCCATTGCTAAAAAATTTAATTCTTAAAACATTGCCCAATTTAACGTACCACCCATACACAAACATTAAGCATCATATGTTAATTTTTTTCTCATGTGTCTTCCGGCATCTTTACGTTGTATAACCCTAAATATATTTTGCTTTCAGCATGGAATGCTTCTGTAAATTTTTAAGCATTTTCCAAAGTAAGAAGCTATTTTTTTTAACAGTATTGCATTGCCCCCTTCATATCGTGCCAAGGAGGTAGTTAATCATTCGAACCACTTAAGCTCCTATTACTTAAAATATGCTGACAAAATAGTCATAATGCAACAAACATCTGCTGAGGAATTCTTAGATCGCGTTGAACATGACGCTTATCCATTTAAACAGGATAAGAGCCAGGCCAGGTTCTATTCAGAGCTTTGGAATCCCCAAGAAAACTAGCCAAGGAACAAGCTGAATTGCCTCATAAAAAACTTAGCAACTTCATCAAACTAGAGCTCATCTATGATAAGAATGCCCACGAGATTGCACGAATACCACAAGACTAAGGACATCCTGGAAGGTACACTGACTACTGATCAGTACGACACGCTCAAATACGTGCCAAGGAGAATACAATATTAGTGCTCCCCTTGCCGCGTAGCGAAGGCTTCGAGTTTTTCTTGCTGCAGCTTACCGCCAAAACGTTACACCTAACTCCCTTACCGGCCTATGAGACTCACCACGAAACGCGCCGAAATGACCCACATTGGTGCACTACACGGATATGGAGGACAACGGCATTGTATTAATGCGTAGAGAGTACAATATAAAAAGCTTAACCGCACAGGAGGCATTATGTTTAGCAAATGAGTATTCAACTGTATGTGCAATGTATGTTTTTAAATTATGTGCAATGTTCCTGCGAAAGACCCTCTCACCACGACACGCAACAAAATGGTAAATGTGTCTTTAAATTTTTTTCTGATTTGATATGATCTTTAAGATCATATGGGTGCCAAATACTAAATCTATCGGTTGGAATAAAGCTTGTTATATGCTCTGTTTTGGTTATTTGGGAATGTATGGAGGTAATACCTATATGTTTGGCGAGGCGTTTATTTTTACAGATTAACAAAATGACGGACATGGCTTGATCGATCCTAGCTAGATAAAACCTGTTCAAATTATATACACTTAATAGTGTCTGATATGCTTCGTTATGTATTGCATAGATTTACATTAAATTAATACAACCCTTGATCTATTATAAATGGGTAAGAACTACACTTTAAACATAGAAAGATATTTAGTTATTATTAGTAAGTTATTAAACTCATAATTACGTCGCGTTTGGATCATATTCCGCCCATATACGCACAAATTCATCTAAGTGATGAGCGCCCAATATACTGGAGTCTCTCGTTAAATAATCGAAGTTATCCATGATGACGGCCACGAACAGATTTAACATTAGGAAAGAACAAAAAAATATAAACGATACGAAATAAGCGTATGCTAAAGTTGATCCACAGTACTCTCCGGCACTTTTTTCGGCATCGTCGTCACAGGCTTTACCCTTCAGGCATGCCAGCATTATGTTGGGCCAAGCTTCGCCTGTTGCACATCTTTAAGGAGGACATCAATGATAGAGAAAAAAATTAGCAACGACAATATAAATAGATTATATATATTAAGTATTAATGTAATATACTAAATAATAGTCACATAAGTATAAAAATAGTGAAATAAGTATAAATGGAAATGGCACTTTCTAAATTTCAGTATAGCAATTTCAATTAACGAATACACATATATACTTAATTAAACATACTCCTATTATTAATAATGTTTGATTGCAACGTTAAATAAAGTGCATATACATATACGTATACTTGTACCAACCAAGTAGTCACACGCCCACTTATAAATTCATAATAAAACAGTATTACCATGCTTACAAAATGGCTTACGAGTTTACGAGTTCGAATAAATTGTAGGCAAAGGGTTTTCATAAAAATACGGACACAATTTAAGCATTTATGTAAATATATTTAATATACTATTAATTCTACAGTAAACAATCAATCAATCTATCAATTCTATAGCTAGCCCTAATATTTAGTTAAGTAGACTTTGCGAGACACTCTAATTGATAATACTTGTCGAAGATACCCTGTTCGCGAGTCTCGTGTTCCTGAATATTGAATTACTCAAGCGACAAAATGCGGTTTCATCAAATAAAAATGGTGGACTTGGTATATATTTTCCCCCCGATCTGGAGTATTTTTACAGTTTTTTTACTTCCGTACATTAATGGATGACACACACATTATGGTTTAAAGGTAATAGTAATGAAGTCAAACCTTTTATTATGCAAAAATGCTAATATAGTGCTTTTGGTTTTTTCCATACTAAAATAATTGGGGGACTCCCAACAAGTTTCACAACAACGCAAAAGAGTAATGTTCCCACTCCAATGACCTGACAATGCGTCTAGACATAAATACTCCTTTGTTTGTTATCTTTAAACTTTGTATTGTGTAAATTCGCGTAAATTATTGGTACGTGATAGCTTAAAAAGAGCTCTCACAAGCCTACGGAGGATTTTATTTTGAAATCTTTGTAGGATTTCAACGTTTGAAAAGGACGCCGTTCCGCATAGTTGAATACCATATGTGCACATTGGTTTTATAATGTAATTGTAAACAAGGACCTTGTTGCGTAGGCTGAACCTGTAGCCTAGGAGGCAGTTTAACTGCGGTCAGACTCCTGTCCAGAAAGAGACCCAGATATTTCACTGTTTGGCTGGAAAGCAAAAGTGCGCCGTTTAAACTGACAGGGGGCAGTTCAATCTTCTTGTTGAAAAGGTTATGTGTGTTAGTATTAACGGCAATGTCCCACATTTGCAACCACCGTTCACGAGGCGCAAATTGGGTCTGAACGATAGCGAAAGCTTCGGCTGGATCCGTCAACGTGGCCAGAAGAGCAGTGTCGTATGTGGCGATGAGTAGACCTTCGTTCTATAACACCGGGAGATCGGCCGTATATAATTTGTAAAGGAAAGGGCCTAGTACACTGCCCTGTGGGACACCAGCTTTGACGACACCGATCTGGGATTCAGCATTTACGCATCTAACGTAGAAAGTTCTATCTTCAAGGTAGGACTTTAGTACCAGGGAGTGGAAGCAGGTGTTTCAGATTGAAAAAAAGGCGTGGGTACCAGACAAGGTCCTAGGCCTGTTAATGGTCTAGAAATACTGCAGAACAGTACTTCCTCTCGTCAAATGTGCTTAACATCTACTGTACGACTCTGTGGCACTGCTCGGGGGTCGCGTATTAGCTCCAAAATGATCTGGACAAAAACAAAAGCATTGTTTAACCGCTTTTTTGTTCTTTACGTGTCTATTATAATGGTTGATTTTGGGTTTCCCTTCACAAGGTTGAGAGGAATCCTAATATATCAAATGGTAATGAAAGCTGTGAGCCACAATTCTTCTCTTATTCGTTTTTTTCTATGTGTATTCACGAGCTTGACTCATGTACAATGCTGGGCGTGGTCTAAGGGTGTAAAAAGCGCAAGTCGGGTGTGCCCGACTACGGCATACTTTTAACTCATGTATTTTACACCTAAATTAAGGTTTTATCTGAACTGCCTTTACGTTTACATTTTATGATTCCGCTAGTAAAAATTTTGCTATAACGCAGCTATTGACAACAACCGCAAAGAATATGTTAAATTTGTTTCTCTACTATCGTTTGTGTTTATTATAGGATTATTCAGAATCAGTCTAGTCTAGAAAAAAAGATCATATTAAGCAATTTAAGCGACACGCGTCAAAAAAACTAAGCAATCCAAAAATGTGCCCTGAAATCTTTTTGTCGACCTACGTAGATCCAAGGTATTAAAGATTTTAAAATAAACTTTATCTCATAATCGAATCAACAAAACAAATGCGATGTTTCTAGCTCTTAGGCAGACGGACATGTTACATCGTCTAAGCTATTGATCCTGATCAAAAATATACTTTACCATATGAGTCGGAGATGCTTCCTGCTGTATCTTACATACATTTTCGAAAGCTTTATTCATCCATTTTTAATGGGCTAAGAGTAAAAAAATGTTGTTATAAAAGTGTATTGGACCCTTTGTAAATAATGAAAAATGCGGGGCTGAGAATATAAAAACATTGTAATAGGAATCTTCGCCCCTTTCTAAGTTAGCACTGTACATATTATTTTTAACCCCAAACAGTATTTGCAACTTCTTCTGATATAGACTGCAAACATTGTAAGCTCAAGCTGTACTGTTGGTACTATACAATATTAAAACAAAAATTGAGAAAGTACAGTAATTTGAAGTATTTATTTGATAAAAAAACTTTTATTTATTGTATTCGTATATAAATTTAACTTATTAAAACCTGCTTGGTACAAAATATTTAGAAATTCTCAAAAGTATAGACTGAATGAAACCTTTGAAGAAGAAAGTCTGTGCATAAAAACTATACCAAAATTTGTACAACACGCAAATAGTATTATTATTTGTTAAAGTTTAAGTTAAGCTTAAACAATCGGATACAAAATAATTGTATAACTTTTTTGATTTTACTAACAGAAGTAATAAATTTATATTATTATTTTTTGATATATATATTATTTTTTATAATGTAATCGTTCTTTATAAATATATGTATACCATGTATAGCTACTTGACAGAAATTTAAAAAAAAGTCAATTTTTTTTTACAATTCTTATTATAATTAATTTTAAACCGTTAAGTTAGAATAATAATGTAATTAAAATAAAAGCTATTACGTATTTTTCAGAAAGTATGGGTGTTTTCGAACCCCAGTATCTTTGCGGATATTTGAGAATGAACTTTTCCATTCAACTGCAATTTTAAGAGTTTTTTTAACCCTGCGCTCTCGGTGTCACGCAACCATCTCTACTATACATATGTTACACTGCAAGTCTAAAATAATCATAGCTTAAATGTTTGCAAATGGAGTTACCACCAAATTTATAAATGCCTGTTAATAATATTTCTACTCTCTCTCGACCTTAATAACATATTAACATCAAGTATGTATTCAATAATCGTTGTTACTATTTTAATCTTATCCTATGTTAAGTACAACCTTATACAGTGAATTTTTATAATTATTATCTAGTTTCAGGTTCTACTGTGTTTATACGAAGGGTACTATTTATATTTCGGGCAAAACAAATAATAACAAACATTATTAATTGAAAATATCTGTTGTTTTTCAATATATGTATATATTTTTGAGAAGTAATTGGGTAACAAGTCAGGACTGTATGGTGGATGAGTCAATAAAATATTTTGACTTGTCAAAAATTCACCAGTTTGACGAGATGTGTAAGAACTCGCATTGATACGATAGAGAATGATTCGTCTTTAGCGGTTGGTTTTACGAATTTCTCCGACAACTTTCGGCAAACAAATGGTCGTTTACAACTGACAATTGACTATTATTCCTACGTTGTTCAAAAGGAATAGCGGCCACACGACCAGGGCTGCCAATTCCCGTCAAATCTGGGGGGACAAACTTGAAAATTGCGGGAAGCGTCAATTCTGGACTTTTAGAACTGTGTTTGGCTTTTTTCCGCTTTTTTTATGATTGCCACAATTCATAGAAAAATCTTGTTGTTTCATCGAACTTGTATCGATATTTACCATTGCCATCACCAATATTCAAACTAGCATTTCACAAACAAAAGCGCGCGTGAATTTTAACAATCGTTAAATAAAGAGCCTAAAAATTATAAACAAAAGTTCCGGGATGCTTGGCTAAACAGCGAGGAGTTCAAGGCTTGGCTTCGCAAAGCTACCACGGACGACCGTAGAGTATATTGCAGTTATTGCAAAACTACGGTAACAGCCAAATTGAGCGATTTGCGCGCTCATTCAACCACCAAAAAGCACACAAGTGCAATAAGTGGCTAAAAACAAACTAACAAAATAGACTTTGGCAACTTATTGCAGCTTGGCAGCTTGCCGCAGAATTGGATGGGTGATGGCAATTCTATAAAAAAAACCTTGAATATAAGTTACCAAATAAAATTGTTAATTCTAAAAATGCGATTTTTTTCCACTTTTTCCTGAAAATTTTCAGTTTTTTTCCCCTTGTCTTCTAGTTAAAAACAGCTTTTTTCTGACCAAAAATTGGCAGCCCTGCACACGACCCATTCGGCCAAAGAAACAGGCAACCATTTGCTTCGCTGAGCTGTTTTCACGATATTTCACGATATGTCACATGACGATCTTGCATTATCAGTTCATGCACTGATGTTTTTTCAATGCTTTTTGACACGACAACCGATTTTAGATGAAAACGATCACGACTGAATTCGCTATATCGACATACATTCTTCTCGAGGTAATTCCCGTCGAAAGTTTTGAAAAATAATCCAATGAAAACTTTTTGAAATTAAAATTTTTTTTGCCGAATTGATTTTAACTCACTGTAAACAAAACAAAAAGCACTTGTACATAAAATATTTTCTAGGTACCTTTTATATGGTGCTACCAGATTTTACGTATTGACAATAGTGTTTCCAGTTCCCGATGTATGAGTGATACCCGCGTATAATAATCTTACCAATCTTCCAGCAAGTTTTGTGTTTTTATAATATACTATTAATAAAATAAAACCTAATTGAGAAATTTGTGTGTATAGTATGTAGTAGTTATACAAAACTGTTTATAATTTTTATATATTAAACATAATTTGAAAAAAATACTTGATGTTGTATTGGTAGTTATCTTTCATGACATATAAACGATAATCTACTAATATGATACGTTCTCTTTAAGATCTTATATCTACTACATAATATAAAATATTTAAAACTCTTTTTTATTTTATGTGTGAATAAAACTATTTATTTTGAATACATACCAGAGAACTGCAACATGCCATCGGCACTTAGGGTAACCCGGGTAAATATAGCGTGTTTTGGACACCGGGTGTTTTTACCACCGGACAACTGAGTATAATCGCCTGCCTTACAATAATGCATGAGTCTTTGGTAACACAAGCAACAAAAGTGTGTAGGTAGGTTTTTGCATGCGTGCGTATGGAATACGTCAGCCCATCGGCGTTGACAGAAGGATAGGCCAAAAGGGAAGCACAAATATTGAGACAAAAAATGTGTGGATTGTTATGGGTATTAGGGTTTAGGCTTAGTGCGAAACGAAAGTTTCGACAAGAATAAAGCATGAACTTACTTTTTTAAGTTTATTTTTTGTAATTAAGTAAAGATATTATACTTAATTTATTTATTTCATTACATTTAACAGACTTAAAATATATAAACAAATTAATCCATTAACACTTATCAAATAATTTTTTATTGCTTCAATGCATTAAACATAGTTAAGTGACTTTGATTATGTTTTCTAGTTAAATAATACTCAACATGTAAATCCAAAAATATATTAGATTGCTTCAGGGACTTTTATTTAATTAAATTTAACATTTTTATAATTAGAATGTAGGCAAAGCAAATTGCCCACTTTTTTCGGCCTTAATCTATTTATATTTTTTGTTATTAAATTCTCCATGGGTTCAAAGTTCTCGCATAAATCTACTCTCTCAGTACAATAACAATATTTCGTTTTATTTCCTCTAGGGCGATTTATAATTGTTTGAATGAGCCACCAGTTGAGAAAAGAAAAATGTTGTTCTAGGCACAAATGTTTGGTTGTTAGATTTAGTTGCCAAATGACAACTTGGACTTACTGGACTTGATTAAACACTTGAAAGACTATTTGTTCGGGAAGTTTCATTTAAATAGCAATTTATATTTTTTATTTCTAAAATATTCTCATGTTCCATGATTGCAGTAGGTGGATATAAGAGAAACGCTGTTTTCTGCCAAATACCTGAATTATCTTTCCAAATTGCTTGTAAATTAATTAAAATTCTTTCTTTATGCATCGACATCGACGAAATGTCTTCAGAATCTGGTTTGCATAATTCCTTTGTTTAAGCAATTCTTTAAAAATTCTTTCGAAATCTTCGAGAAGCATTATTATTTTAAAAGTATTTTTTTAAAGTAGAGATTATGGTATTTAATTCCATTTAAATTGGAAGCATTTGTTAAAAAAAAAAAATTAAAACAATTTTTTTAATTTTTTAAAAAATCATTATTATAATCCTTGGAAAAATGTTTGAGCTCGTTTTTGAAAGTGATATCGCGTAAATGGCCGCCATTAGCTTTGGCTGTGAAATGTGCCCTTTTTTCGGAATTTTCCATCACATTTGCCAACGTATCGGCCGATATGGCTCTGATTTCGCGGCGTATGTTGACTCTGAGTAGAGCTAATGTCCTTGGCTTGCTAACGTTAACCTTGGATTTCAAATAGCCCCACAAAAAGTCTGGTGGCGTCAAATCTGGTGACCTCGGTGGCCAGTCATAAACGCCTCTATTCGATATGAGTCGTCCGCGGAACAATGGCCGCAATAAATCGATTGTTTCATGTTCTGTATAGAATGTAGCGCCATTCTGTTGAAACCAGAAGCGATCCAAACCATTTTACCAACAATTGGGATCACAAAATCAAATTAGCGAAATGTTACTAGGTTGCCTGATGCTTCCAATTTAAATGGCCTATCCTGTATGAACAGTTCTGAGATTTTGAAATAATTTTTAAATAAGAGAGACCAAAAAAATTTCTATTGACGTGCTTAATATCCACTGCTTCCCTAACTTCGTTGGAGATCATCGTACGCTTGTCTTCTGCATTACGGCTAAATGTCGTTGCGTCAGGCAATAAATCAATATCAACATTAGTTCCATATGTAGCACAAAAAATTTTACTAGGTTTTGAAATCCAGTCCCATTCACCGCAGAAAGCGGGCGACAATCTTGAACAACCCACACACTGCACTTCTTTGTAGCTGTTTTTTTGTCCAAGTAAGACACTTTTGTTGCTTCCGTTGGCTGTCGTAAGCTCAGTATTTGTGACGAAACATAATAGAAATTTGGGTGCAAACAAATTTTAAAACTATTTTGCATTTACTGCAATAAACCCAGCCTTTTGTAAAATGCCAGATAATATTGTTAAAATAACATTTTTTTCTTTGGGAATTGGCGCTACGGTATAAACACTACGATCATTTTTATTTTTAATTATTTCTGAAGTCATTTTTACAGAGAATCTGCTGTCAAAATCAAAGAAGAATTCGAATTCATGCTAAAAAGCGATCAAGTGAAAAAAATAGTAATTAGACATGCACACAAAGTCACCATGGTGCGTACAAGAAAACCGGGTGATACATACATATGTGTTTTGCCTACTTATATTTATTGCACATTGCCTTTTTTGCTTGCGCTTATTCCTACATCGTTTTGAGTATGAGTAACACCGGCACGCTTTACCTAAAAATTCCTGGTGTATGTAAAATAAACAAAAAACGGTACATTGTATGAGCGAGTGCGTGATATTGGCGGCACTCGCAGCACACAAAAAACGTTTGATAAGTGCGTGTCTTTGCTTGGCACCGGGACACACAATTTATTGGCTGTGAGTAGGATGGCAAAAATTAACACACTTGCAGTTCTCTGATACATAATCAAGTGTATCTGTTATTTATTTAAACTATTGATAAACAAAAATTTGATAAGGAACTTTGCGACTTAATATATTAAATGATCTAAAATGTACATACCTGAATAGTAACATGACGCCTTGTACAAACGACTGGAAGTTGTTGTGCCTAGTAATTGAATTTTCCACTGTACCTAGTTTTATATTTCCGAATACCTATGCGCGATTTAAACACCATAATTAATTTGTATTGTTAAACATTAACTATAAAATGAAGATAATATGAACACATTTAAGATATTATGTACACATTACAAATATTTTGTACACACTTTTGTATATGTCCTTAAAAGTTTTTTATTTTAACATTTTGTTTTTATTATTAGGTAGTATGTGCTGATCTATTAGAACCATTAAACTAAGACCCATGGAACGCAGGAACTTAATGTACCCTTATGAATTATTCAGTTAAGTTAAGCAATTTAAGTTCACATTTTTAAAATAAGAGAAGAAAGTATTAGAAGACATGTTCTAATACATGCATTAAAACTACAAATGAATAATCTATAATAGGCAATTAACACTGATATGGTGACGAAATCAGCTGTTGTTTGTTTTAGTTTTAATATTAAAGTAAAACACTCAGTCTATTCTTGAAAAATATGGTATAATTAATAACAATTCAGATCATACTCAAATAATGAGAATCAATTATTACTAATAATCTTGTAGAAAAATATTAATTATAGCAGTTAAACTAACTTGGGGCTGTAATTTTTCTAATTTCTTGGAAGTTAACAGTTAATTGGACATGTTTGTGTGCCCATTTTAAATTTTTGGTTACATTTATTAGCTGTTTTTATCGATTATTGACCAGCGATGCCACATCTTTATTGTATAGTGTTCAGCCAGTATCTACGCCAGTATTTTACTGCCCCGAGCTAGGGCCCATAAGTTTGAATTTAACTGACATGTTTTTGTATGGTAACGACCTGCTTACCGACCTCGCACCGACTTTTTTTGCTAATGACACCTTACCGGAGTCAGTGTAAATACCCTATAATCTATTTCCTGACCTGCATTTCCTAACAAATACAACGCTTACGACCGAAACATGAAATAATATGATTTGTCGTTATTGCTGTATCGATAAGCCTAACTTTGTTATATATGCTTAAAGTTTCAGTTCGATGTACGTAAAATTTATTTTAATTCAATTTAATTCAATTACAATCACAGTTTAATAAAATTTACTACTACTTTTTAAAAACACAAAATATTATTAAAACTTACACAACTACTGCAAGCTAATTTTTCTCTGCAATTCTATGGAAACAGCGGAATGGTCTACAAAAGCGACTCCAAAATATATAACAAATTAAGAGTATTTTAATATAGAATTATATAAGTAAATAATGAGTCACAATAACAGTAAGTGCTCAATCATTATTATAATCAACCGTGTGAAACAGTTTAATGAATGATGAAACAGGTTCTAATGTAAAAATAGCTCTTGTAATGACAATTGAGTATCTGAATAATAGAAATTAACATACAATCTAACTGTAGGTATTTTTTTTATATACATAGATACTTTCGTTATATTAGTATTTCTGTTAACGCCATAATTTAAAGCCACTATGGATACACTAGACGTTTATTTTTTTCGTTTACCGAAAAAGCAGCATAATTCCTCCAGAGAATGATTGAAAGTTATTGTGGCGATTGAGTTGTGTGTCCGGGTCATATTTTATGTTGCCAAAAACCTTACAGTTTGTGAGATATTATAATGAAGTTATGTTATTAGCCATTGTGTATCTAATTAAAGTTTAATTGTCCACACAAATCGTAGCTCTATGTATCCTAACCGCCATTTGTAAAAGATTAAACCAAATTAAGCCTTTATATAAAATACGTTGAGAAAAACCTACATTTCGTTGTGTGCTTTGATCTCTTCCCATGAATAGATAGCGGGGGAAATGGGCTAGTGAAAATATGTTAAGAGTGCTGATGCCTATGCATGTCCAGAAAAATCAAAATAAATAATAAAACAAAAACCTATGTCACCTTAAAAAATAAATATAAAAAACATTGACTATAGAAAAAAGCTGACTCTTCCGATCTGGGCATCGACGTTTACTTCCATTTGCACACGCTCCTTGCTGTTACAATGAACGCTAAAAGGAAATGTATCAATAATAAAGCTAAATATATCCTAGGCTAGAAATAAAATAGGCACTTTTCCTCCTTTTTTTAAGTGTATTTTGCATCATATAGATATCATAGATAAACGACCTCTTAAACTGAGTAAAACAGGTGATTTGTGTACATTATAAGGTGCTTAAAAACAAACCTTTTATCTTTACTCATAAAATTTTTAAGTATAATTTTATAACCATACATTAATATGATACTAAAATCATGATAAATTATTATTATTTAATCTATGATTAAAATAAATATATGACATTTTACCCTTTTTTAATATATATATATATATATCGAAAAAAATTTCCTCTGCTTTTGTTCCATTTTCTCAGGTATTTTTTGTCTAATCATTTACTTAGATCAACTTCCAAGAGCTATGCTATTTATAATATATGTGATCTGACATTCAAAGGTGTTGTGCTAAGCGAAACGGAAACTTACCTGCATCCCAATAATGGCATATATAAAAAATAGCATTGCTATAAGCAAACAGACATATGGAAGTGCTTTAAATGATTGTACAAATGTCCAAAGAAGAATGCGTATCGTATATCCTTGACGTAGTAATTTAATAAGGCGCGCCGCCCGAAACAAACGCAGAAATCCCACGTTGATCGAGTTCGACTGTAAAATATTATTTGCCAAAAGAAGAAAGAGGGAGAGAGAGAAATAGAATATGACGAAAGATGTATTAGAGTTGTGCTGCCCTGAGCTCAGAAATATTCGAAGATTACGCCTTACAGCTAAGTTCGAAAATGATCTCAGCATGTTTCTTCGCTTAATTTATTTATTGCATTGGTACTTAGTAGATGTTATATTAGGAGTATAATATAAATAGTAGGAAATTGTGCAGCGGTAACAGTTATTAGTAAGTTGTAGATAATAAGAGTATATAAACATTGGCTTAAGGTTAGTTTTATTATGATAGGGTAAGATAGCGAATGAATCATTAATATAATAATTTTGTTGAATTTCTGTTTTAACAACGACAATCAAAATAAATAATAGTCTCAACATAGCACAGTATTTATTTATATACTTAGAGCTTTAAATAACAAATAAATTAAAAAAAGTTAAATATTAATTGTGTCTCCACCTTTATTATAGACAACAAATGCAATAAAAAACTGATTTTGAAAAATCTTATATAAAGGTTTATTAGAAAATAAATATATACGGTAGTCCCTACATAGTGCTAGTAAGTAAGTATGTTTAAAAAGGTACTAATCGACTAATGTTCACGATTGAAATTTTGATTATGCAAAACATTATATTACATTAAAACAACTAATTACTGATAATATGTTTGGAAGGTGTTTACCTTGCAAATAAATCGTTTTTATGTTTAATTTAGTTTACAAACAAAAATAATTATTATGCTAAACAAGTACAGATAATATTGTTTGTATACTATTGAGTATATCCACAAAAACATTTTCCTCATGATATATGTTTTTTTAAAGGTTCTTTAATTTTTTTTTAGATCATTGACCTATAAAAAATGGTTAAAAAGGAGCTAATAAAGATGTGCAAAGGGAAGCATTTCATATGAATCATATTTTTATCTACTCCTCTATTGATCCTGATCAAAGCAAGTAAGCATGCTGAAGTTCAGTGCTCCCGACTACGTCAAACCCTTAACCCATGTAAACACATAAACAAATATACCTGTATACACAAAAATTAATGCACACCGTGGGCGGTAATAATATGTCATAGCTTGCCGTAAGAGGCGTCTTAACGACACGGATATGTCTAATTGGAGATTAGTCTATGGTAGGCTGAATAAAGCCATTAACCTGGGAAGAACTAGCTTGATTCCACTTCATAGTTAAAGCAGCTGGTACCTTTCGGTAATAGGCCAGTTATCCTCTGAATAGGTATGTACGCGACTGTATAACAAAAAACGGTAACGGCTTGTGATTTGGGGATCCTATAATATGATGTCTAATATGATATGCAACCCCTCGAGAAACTCCTCGCAAGAAGACCGATATTCATTTTCCAAAGGCGTCAAAATTTGCTAGTAAGTGATATCAAAAATGATGGTGCCAAAGGCAAAGCACTCTCAACCAACAACTGCATAGATTAGCTGTGCACTGAAAGCCATCGAAAAGCGATTGCCGTGCTAGTAGAAATGCAGGAGTGAGGCAAGTGCCGCTCAGTTTACAAGTTAATATGAGAGATCATAAATGAGATCGGGGCTCTATATGAGAAGGTACCGACTCCGCTATACGACGGCAATGAATTACTAATGAAAGCTATTCGGAGGTTTGTCAACTTGTCCGAGTTAAAACAAACACCCAGAGCATAGTCAGTACCATTATGTGAGGTATAACTATTGTACATAACCACACTTGGTTCCTCTTCCAGAATGTCTGATAAAGTTCCTGAAGAGACCGTGAATTGGAGGGTTTCCAATCAACTAATATTGATCCGAAGCCTAAGGCCATCGACCCTGTAATATTTGTGAGTAGGGTCGAAAATATATGTACGCGGATGGTTTGTCATACAATTTACAGGTATTGCAGATAGTTTTTTGATTCCTAGAACAAGCTTCCCTTAACAAGCAAAATAACACTTGCATTTATACACTTCATTAGCCCTTCATTTTACTCATTTTTCAATGGGGATCTAAAATTGCCGGAGAACAACATAAAAATTTCTTAAATTCGAGAAGATACAAAGCCAATAATTTAAAGTTAACATAAGTAGTTATTTTAATTGGAATATATGCATAAAATAGGCTTAATTACTAAAATATTAAAATAGAAAAAAATATGTAGAACTAAATTATTATTATTATTATTAACACCAAGATTAGAGTTAAAATTAAAAACTAGCTCATAAAGTTGTTTTCATTTACAGCCTTTAGCTATAACAAATTTTGTTACCTACTGCAATTGTCGAGCGTTTTATAGCGCTATATTGAAATAAAAGTGAGCTTAAAAACAAATAAACAAGTCGTTTTTTCAAATATTGCCCACAATATGTTGTTTTGCAAATACCATGCAAATTTTGGAATATTATTAAAAGACTGCGAAAATATATTATTTGTTTTCAGCAATATGTCTACACTTTTTTGCTACGACAAATCGTATTCCAAACGAAAGTGTAGGTAACCAGTTAACAGTAAAATTTATGTACTCATGTAACCTCATGTGAATTACATTGCCTTACTAACTTTTAACGTATATCTATGACATGGCTTTTTGGCGAATCAAAAACCTTTACCATTCTCAGTGAAAAATTAATCCACAGTAAATGCGATATTCTTTGTTTTTTGATTTGTCTCATGCAAGAGATACAAAGTCAATATGAAAGTTATGGTATTATTTTTGTTTTTTTTTCAAACGTTCGACTTAGTCCCGTTAAAGAGAATTCTGGTGCAAATCAGGTGCACATCGATTGAAATTACAATACAAATGTTTATGGAAAACTATAAGAAGGACAATCTGGTTTATTTTAAGAAGAATATTTAATTTTGATTTATATTTTCATTCCGAATGATGATCTCTACACTGTATGTTTAACTTAACTACTTTAAATGTATTTTAGTATTCAACATAAATCGTATAATCACGTCAAAGTGACTACGAGGAACCCTTAATCCATGTACGCATATATGTATACAAAGACATCCACAGACATCTACACGTATTATGCGCTACTATGTGCAAGTGCACTGCCTCCCCGCACTGCATAATGGTATATTTATTCTTGAATAATTTTTGTGTTTATAATCTGAATGATACTTGTATTTATAGCATGTATCAAGATTGATCTAATAACACCAAGCAACAATTTTTTTCTTTTTTTAGCGTTGATGAAAGCTATTTATTTTGACAAATACGGGGCTTCAGATTACAAAAAGCAGTCAATTTGGTTTTATGATAAGTTTTTGTTTTTTCTTTGTAATTTGTTCGATTTTTTGCTGGATCATCATGTCCGAAATCATCACAACTTTTGCTTAAGAAAAACATCTTAATCTGTGTGCGAAATAAAAGAACATATATTTGCTCAAAAAGTCTCTGAGATCGGCGCGTTCATATAAACGGGCATTGTATGTTGAAGTTATAAAAATTAAACTGACATTAAAAATATACAATTTTAAGAGCTGAAAACTGGGGCACTCGAAAACTATACATTGACCCAACATAAGAAATGTTGGAAAGAATTTTAAAAAAAAAGTAAAGTATAGTAAAAAGGCTAATATTAATTGCTATGTGCAAAAAAGCTATGAATGAGGTTCTTAATAGTTGGAAAAGAGCACTCTGGATTGGATCCCGCAATAAGTATGTTGTAGTTAGAGAGTTGTACCCACAGTGTAATTCAAATGGTTTATGTAAACAGTATTACATGTATATTATTTTGCGTTTATAACATAGGTATCAAAATTAACCATTAACTTATTAATAATTGCTTACAGATAACAGTCTAATCATTAAAAGTCTATTGGATTAATATGACAAATTGGTACCAGGAACCCAGTTAAAGACATGAAAAAAGAAATGAAAGAAGAAAATTTCCTGCACTGGGCTTATTTTGTCTTGATGTGCTAAACATTGTAAAGCACACACACAAGACACCTATACCAGAATGGGCCGAAAGTATTATCATGGTACAATGCTTTTGATGTCAGGAATTTGGACACACTAAAACTAACTGCAATAAACAATTTAAGAGTGACACATGCTCATTAGAACATCCCTGCGAAACTTGCCTTAAAGATAAAAGCCAGCCAGCGACTTGCGCTAACTGTCACGAGAACGATTCTGCGAGCTACAGAGCCTGCCAGATTTATCAGGTCCTCACTAGAAATAAAACGAATACAACCAACAATCGTACAAGAAATACAACAATATATGCCACCAATTTCTAACCCACAGCATCAACCACTTAAAACCAATACCACTTCGGCAATAATTTTCAACAATCATGACGCCAAATCGAATTAGCCCGGACATATCGCTGAAGACAAAGGATGAAGTTGACATTGCAATTGAAACTCTAACTAGCTCGATTCATACAGCTGGAGCACTTTTCATGCCACAAGCAATAAGCAACCCAATAAGTAAGCCATTTCTTCCTATGGATCTAAGGAGGAGGCTAATTGCAGTAAAACGAAAGCTACGAAAAACATGGCATACCACGCGGAGTCCTTTGATACAACAAGGTTTAATAAAGCAGCTAAAGATTTGAACAGAAAGCTACATGAAATTAAACATGAGGCAAACTATTTGGGCAACCTTAACCTTTTTACAAATTATCCAGATTACAGCCTCTGGTACGCAACAAGATATCTGAAGCGACCCACGAAAATAAGTACGGTAATAGTAGAAAGTAAAAGTCAACGCTGTAAGGGTAACGAGCAGAAGGTTGAGGCGTTTGCGCATCACTTGCACTCAACTTTCCACCCAAATATACAGCATGATGCTGCAACAGTAGGCAACGTAAGCAACACCACATCAGATGATCTTACCTATAAGCCAGACTACGATCGCAGAGGTGCAAGCGGAAATAAAATGCATGTAGCCAACAAAATCCCTGGGTACAATAAAATGTATGGGCACACGTTTAAAACTCTTCCTTTGAAATGCAAAAGAATGCTGACTTATATATCTAATGCCTTGCGCTAACTGGATTACTTCCCTAATCAGTGGAAATGTGCTGAGGTGATTATAATAATTAAAACAAATAAGCCGGAAAGTTCTATATCTTCATACCGTCCCATACGTTTGCAGTTTACATTCTCTAAGGTATTTGATAAAATACTATTAAGAAGAATGTTACCAGTGCTGGACGATCCAAACATCATACCCGAACACCAGTTTGGGCTTAGAAATGACCATGGAACAATTGAGCAGTACCATCAAATCATTAAATCGATTACAAATACAGCCGACCCTCGGTTAACGAACTTACTTCGTTTCAGAAACTTGTTCGCTATATAAAATTTTCGCATATTTTTCATATATAATGATTAATCCGTTCCAGGCCAAAAAACAATAATAATACAATAAAATAATTTATTTTCGAATTTTTTTCCTTTAATATAAATAATTTTGCCCTTATTTTTTAGAATTGTGGCAATCGTTGACTTTGATAGGCTTAATACACGCTCAATATAACCTTGCTTACTTTTTCTATAATGTTTTGTTTAATTTGCGCTATTATTCTTGTTATTTTATTCAAATCTTTTTGAAGACATCTTTATATACAATTTTTATTTGTATAGTTGTATTGAATGAAGTTGATTAAAATGCAAAGTAGAACTTGAACATAACTGAAGCAAAAGTGGCGAGCTATAAGCTCGCACGGGTCAGTCCGTTCATTTTTGTGGCGCCTCCCAGACACACAAGCAAACCGGTAGCCGAAATAACAAAAAGAGAATACAGGCAATATTTTTGACTCTAACTGTTGAGTCCGGATAGGAGCCTAAAGAGGATCTAACACGACTAAATGTCATAAACATACATTTTGCACAATTAAGATGCAACTGGTTGGTCAAACACCAGCGTTGCAAAGCACTCAAATCCTCATGCAAATAGTTTTGAGTGTGATGAGTGTATGAACAGATAAGTTTAATATCATCTGCATACATGAGACAATGGGAATAAGAAAGAGTGGTAGGTAAATCATTAATAAAAAGAGTGAATAAAACGGGTCCTAAATGTCTACCTTGAGGTAAACCAGAAGTGACAGAAATTGGCCTCGAAGTAGAAGACCTCAGTAACACTTTTTGGGTTCTATCTTTCAAACACGAAAAAATCCAATATAATAAGGAGGGTGAGAAACCTATTAAATCGAGTTTAAAGATAAGAAGATTATGATTGACAGACTCAAAAGCTTTACTAAAATCCATGTAAATAACATCGGATTGAGTGTTTTTTAAAAATGCATCATTAACCAAAGTGGTAAATTCCAGTAAATTGGTCACAGTGGAACGACCTTGTACAAAGCCATGTTGGGCAGGGGATATAATTGATTTACAGCAATGCTGTTAAGTAAACAAGACTCTTTTCAAACAATTTAGAAATTGCCCCTGCAATGCCTCTGTAGTTTGAAATGTCAGATACTTTTCTTATGGAGTGGGATTAGATATGAATCTTTCCAACGAACAGGGAACCTAGTGGATTCAAGAGATGGAGTAAAAAGCTTAAGCAACGGTTCAGCCAGAGAAGAGCAGCACTTCTTAAGGACACAACTAGGAATGTTGTCAGGCCCAAGAGAGAAAAAAGCTTTTAATGAATTAATAGAAGAGGTTAGAGAGTCATAAAATATAGTAGGAGTGAAGATAAAGTTGGAGTATTAAAGGGATTAGTTGAATTGAAGGAGGACATAGGTGAGTAAGTAGATTGGAAAAAGTTAGCGAATAGATCAACTGTAGCAGAATCGTTGTAAGCTTTCTCTAGCTCTAGAAAAAAGAAGAAGTTAAAATTTAGGATTTTCTTTTCATATTAACAAAATTAAAAAACGGCTTAGGATCCCGAGAAAACTGTATTTTACAACGAGCAAGATAATTCTCGTAACATAAAGAGTTTAGGAGGGCAAAGTTTGACTTGGCAACAGAAAATTTATACCAATACACACTAAAGTCAGTTTTGTTATACTTTTAAAAGTGTTTAGACTTAACATTTTTAAGTTACGAAAGTCTGCGAGAAAACCAAGGGGGCTTTGACAGATTTAACGACGGGATGAAGTTACAAACGTCCAAGAGTGAGTTAAATATGTCATAAAAAGTGCCAAGGGCAATATCAATATCAGTGACTCTATTTAAAAAAGACCAGTCAGTTGCAAGAATAAGATCATTAAGTAGGGAGTAATTACCCCTACAAAAGCAACGACGTGGTACTTGCTGACGAGGTAGTGAAGAAGGAACAAAAAGTGAGATACAAATCTCAATAGATGGATGATGAGGATCTATGGGGACAGTAAGTGGCGAAGTTCTATAGACGCATGAGTTTGCATTGTCATTAATAAAAATAAGGTCCAGAATCCCACTCAGATGGTTTTTAATTGGGTTCATCTGAAATATTGAAAAATCAGGAATGCAATCTAAAAACTAATGATTACTGGAAGGCAGAAGATAATTTAGGTTGCTGGAATAAGTCCATGAGATGTTGGGTAAATTGAAATCACCAAGCACAATGAAAATATCAGTATCCTTCACTAGAAGAGACACTTCTTTTATACATGTAATATGTTAAATATTAACATGTACATCAAACGATGTGGGGAATGTAGGAGCAAATAATGTAAATATATTGTGTTGAAGATGTTACTTCACCAGCAACAATTTCAACATCTGAAGGCATATTAAAAGAGATACGATCAGACTGAAATGTCGATTGGACGGCGATTGGCACGCCACCACCACGACGTATCTGTCGATCATGTCTAAATATAGAGTATCGATTTGACATAATTTCGCTATCAGATATGCTAGGAGTTAACCAAGTCTCTGATAAAGCGATAATGTCGAAATTAAGGGAAAAGCTAGTCAAATAAAGATTTTTAAGCTTCGTTAAGAGGCCTCTAACATTCTGGTAATGAATGTATAAAGAAACGGGACGCGAACCTAGTTTTTTGATTCAGTCTCAGATAGTAAGGCAGAAATAGGGGCTGGAAGTGCAACAGGTGGCACAGTTCGCCGTTTGGGCGTAAACTCATGTGCAATCATATGCGGTGGCCAAAATTTTGGATCAGATATGGTTGAGAACGTGTCATGTGGGACGGTAATCTTAAAAGATGCTATTTCCCGAGGCGTGGCAAAGTTAAATTTTGTGACCGACACACTGGCAGAGGACTTGCTAGCAATATAGGCCACAATCGCTTCACATGTAGTATCTGAGGATAACCTAGATACGAATACTTGCTTGCGAGGGACAACAACTGATAATGTTTGTATTAATGGAATATTAACACCACTATTTAAATTAGGCGTATTAGCCTCGCGGAAGGTCTACGTTTTCGAGTGTTTACTGCTCGAGTAGACGGCTCTGAAATAAGAGTTGGTTCTACAACCGGAGAGGAGATATAGGAGCGCCAACTAGAGATAACGCAGGAGAAACATCGATTATTATAATACCAGGTGATGGTGAAAGAGATAGAATTGGCGAAACGTCTTGACGACAATGAGTTGCCAACGAAGTTGAAGGCGAATGTGCTGACGAATTCACCACAAACGGAACGCTTAAAAATTGGGGCAGACAATCGGATTTGGACTCAAAGTTAAACTGACTAAGCAATACTGAACTTGAGTCAAAATCGCTTAGAAGGGTCTCAGCGACAACATTTAGTTTTAAGAATTGATTTCTCACCACGTTATACATACGCGAGAAATCAAATTGGAGTTTAATGCAGGTAGAGCAAGACCAACTAAAACGACCACAACCTTTTGGGGATGGCAATAACTCTATCGGAGTCGTGACCCGAAAGACCTGCACATTTGGCATGCATGACATTTTTACACAACCAGCAATGAACAAACGGCGGCTGAGCAGAATCATCCGCGCGCTTTATATTGCAAGTTTTCTTGCAGCACAACATTACTCCGACTGGCAACAACAAAACAAAACAAGAAGAGAGTAAAATAAAATAACAGCGAGTGTCACTCAAAATAAGCGCACAGCAAAAACTAAAAGGCAATAACAAACACTTCACTAGAGCGACAAAGGAAATATTGCTGTTAATATCAGCGCTCACGGCTTAACCAAGAGAGCGAGCCAGCAAAAACAACAAACGATCAGAGCGCAGTCCACAGTAAAGAGAGCAATGCAATCAAAACAATTACAAACCTTTATTAAAAAAATCACTATTATTAACTATAAAAAAAAGTAAAAAGGCGCAAAAATATCACGAATATTGAAATTAGGCACAGAGGAATAAAAAACGCGCCCGTACACAACGAGCTCTCAATTGCAAATGATGTAATCTAAATCAAAAAAGAAAAACATTTTATTTACTTTCATATCTTTATATATAACAGAAGTAGGTAGTCATGATTAATTAGATTAATTAGTAGATCTGTTTAGGATATTGAGCAAATTGTAAGCGACAGCGAATTAAATTGTTATTATAACAACAAGAGTTACACGCGACAAATTTTGATCTGGAGATAAAATAACGAGAGAAATCGGAAGGATTTCTGGAACCCTTTAAAAGCTTGTAGCAGCGCAATTTCATATTATTGAGAATTTTTGACTTTTAGAAGATTTGCAAGAAGGTCTAATTATTCTCATAAAAATCTTCTGGGGAAAGCACCGGTGAAAAATTAAATTTAGTATTTTTAAAGTCAAAAGTAAAATTGAGACCAGATTTTCAATAAAATTAATGAATTAAGTCTTAAAAATCAGTTGTACGAAAGCAACGGAATCTACCCCCAGAGAAGCTAGAACAATAGGCTGATATGTTATGTACCTTTGACTAGGAAATGTTGAAAGATAAGTGCTTACAAGAAAAACTAATCGATTAACTTTACAATTTTATAATTGTTATAAAAACTAGGAAATGTTGAAAGATAAGTGCTTACAAGAAAAATTAATGGATTAACTTTAGAATTTTATAATTGTAATATGATAATTATATATCATAGATGTTTACCTTCAAATTAGCAGTCATGATTGGAGTCTTATTAGAAGTGATCCATTAAACCCTATATAGTAAAATATATTACTATACATATTGTATTACTCTTGTCCCCAAACCGCATATATATATTTTAGGTATGAGGTATTGAGGTATTGGTATTAGTTTGTCAAATACTTTTGGCACTCGCCTGTACAAGTGTTTGTGCGGGTGTTTGTATTGTTCAGTCTGCTTTACTGCTGAATAGTAAGATTTGTATAATATGACTTGTGCGTCAGTTCTTTGTTTGTTGTTTTTCTTTCACGAGATACTGACTTTGCTTTTCAGTTTTCAATGACCTTTGCTTTTCTTGTTTACTGCTATGGTTTCCTGTTGTTGTTCATCTTTACAAGGTCATACTTATGCCTGTATAACATACACAATGTAACTTTGGACAACACAATCAAAGAAATATTGCAAAGGTACTAATCTATGACCCTAGGAAATATCGCAGGTGCGCCTTCGCATATGAGAAACTATGACATACACAAAGATTTAGATACACTCTTAAAATGACACCACATACTGGACCTACCAAATAGAGTTGTTATTTAACCTTATTTAAGCAAACAAACGCCATCTAAAAACGGTTCGATGAATTTCCAAATTCATATTTTCATAGTGAAGTACAATCCTTTCGGTTATTTACGAAATTTTATTTCATTCAAATAGCTGCCGCAGCTGGCCTTGCAGTATTCGGTCGGTTCCCACGAATGTGTAATTTGGTGAGCAGTTATTTTTTAAAATAAACAGTTTTGCCAAGATTTTATTAAGCAATTTTTACTCTAGTGTCGAGGAGATGCTTAGTCAGTTTAACTATGAGTCCCCACCCCATTTATAAACGTTCCGTCTGCGTTTAATTCTCTTCTTCAGTCGCCATCAACTTCATTGCCAACTCCTCGTCATCTGGATGTTTCGCCCATTTTATATTTGTCGCTTTCTCCATGTAAACTTAACCTCGATATTTCTCCAGCGCCATCTCTAGTCGACGCACCTATATTTCCGGCTATAGAAACTTATAGAGTCCTCTAATCGTTTAGTTTCTACAGGTAAACATAGACCTTCGCAGGAGAAGTCAAAATAATGCGCCTTTAGTCCTCACTCTCTCAGTTGTTGCCCCACGAAAGCAATTCTTTGTATCTAGGTTATGCTCAGATACTACTTGTGACTCTATTATATTGCCAGCTATTTATTTGCCAGTGTGGCGGGAATAACAAATAATTTTGCCACGCCTTTGGAAATAGGGTCGTTCAAAATAAGCGTCCCACTAATTATTTGTGATCCAAAATTGTAGCCACCTCATATGATTGTACATGAGTTCGCCTAGACGGCGAACTATACATACTTTTGTCACTCCTCCAACTGCTAGTTCTTCCTAACAATCCGTACAATCAAAAAACCAAGTTTGTGCCTCGTTTCATATTTCATACCAAATATGGTCGAAACTGTGCTTTAACTTTGTCAACTGTAAAGAGATTGATTGAAAAATTCTGGGCGACAGGGTCCGTCCAAAAACAAGCCATTCAAATGCCAATATTGAAGTCGGTAACAATCCAGAAACCTCAATTCGGCGCCGTGAACAAGAATTATTACAAATTGCATACGTGTATAAAAAGCCGTGGAGCCCATTTGCCCGATGTGTTATTCCATGCATAACCTTATTCTACTTTTTGTACTTCATGATTACAAAAAAAACTTACAATAAACAAAAAAAAAATTGTGTTTTCTATTTAATTCAAAGCTTGCGTAGATTTTGGGACAGCCTATATAATAAATATATGCAGAAAATAAATGTATTAAGAAAAAAGCAGAATATTTTAAAAGCAAAAAGTAAACTAATTAATTAATAGCAATCGAATTATCAAATCGGATGAAAATTTTGATAGTTATATACCCATTTAAAAATAGGTCCTCTAATAAAGATTAAGCACAGACTAATGAAGAAACAATTGTTGATAAATTTAACAAATTAACTGTTGAATTCAAAGGAGAATCAGTAGATGTAATTACAGCAAAATTGGTAAATCTCCAACAAAAAAGTAAAACAGCAAATCAATATGTTCAAGAAGTTGAGAGGTTGACAAAGTGTCTAGAAGGGGCTTATATAAACGATGGTTTAACTTCCGATATAGCCACTAAGTACATCACAACGCTTGCTGTCAAGGCTATAGCCCAAAGTTTTTCCATTGATAAGGTAAAACATATCATGCCGGCTGGCACATTCAACGACCTGAATGAGCTATGTCTAAATTTGATAATAGTTGCACAGAAGCAACAGGAGATTCAGAGGTAATAACCATAATAATGGTTATCGTAAGAATAATAACAACAACTACAATAATAAAGGACGAGGCCGATATAGAGGAAACACTACAGGCCGTGGGAACTCGAATCGAGGATGCAGCAACAACAACAATAACAATGTCCGTGTTACACAAAGTAGCTCGGGAAACTTGCAGACACCTTTAGAAACTCAAAATAAAGTCATAAAGTACACATGTTAAATCTAAGCCTCAATATGTTTATAACTTTCAAAATTACATATACAAATAATACACTTACATTTTTGAACGATACAGGAACAGACATTTCATTCATCAAAGAAAATTCAGATGTCTTTAATGACATGCAAGAAGAAAACATAATAACTATTCAAGGCATTGTTATCACGTCAAATGGACAAGTTCGAATTGAGCTACAGACTGACAGATATATTATTCCACACAATTTCTATTTAGTTACTTCAAGTTTAGCAATTCCGTGTGATGGAATAATAGGAATTGATTTTATAAAACATTTCAACAGTGACGTACTCGGACTGGAAGCCGAACCAATCAGAACAAATAGTTCTTACAAACAAAACTTGAGACTTAAAGATAATGAACCAATGTACAAAAAAAAATATCGAAGTCCGCATAGCCATTTAGAAGAAATCCAAAAAGAAGTTGGTAAATTAATTGAAAGCAAAATTGTTGAACCATCTGTGATATAGCCAACAATAGTCCACTTTTATTAGTACCCAAAAAATCACTCCCTGGTTCGAATGAGAAAAACTTGAGATTAGTCATCGACTCTCGACAAATTAACAAAAAATTACTGTGCGACAAATTCCCCGCTCCCTAGAATTGATGATATTTTAGATCAACAAAATACTTTTCTTGCCTTGATTTAATGTCAGGTTTTCATCAAATAGAACTCGAAGAAAGTTCTAGAAATATAACATAATTTTCATGATTAAAAATTTAACCAATGTGTTTGAACTTTGTAGAAAAAATAATTTAAAACTACATCCACAAAAATGGGCATTCTTCATGCACGAAGTGACATTTCTTGGTCACAAGTGTACAGATAAAGGAATACTTCCAGATGACAAGAAATATGATGTCATCATGAACTACCCCGTCCCACATGATGCGGATAGCGCTAGACGTTTCGTTGCATTGTGCAATTACTATTGACGTTTTATAAGAAACTTCGCCGACTATTCACGGCACATAACAAGATTATCCCTTTATATGGCATAAACTCCGATTTTGATGCGGTTTTTGTTATTAGATAGATACGTGAAAATAAAAAATACACTTTTTTTTCGTTTTTCCAAATTTTTATTTTTTTCATTTTTTATTAAGGATAAAGGATATGTTGCATAAATACATCAAATATGCTTGGGTTAAAAATTAAACTTTATATATTCCAAAAATTCATTTAACATAAATTAATTTATTTGTAATGTTTTAAGTTCATTTAACAAAATATTTTAATTCATAATATATTTAGTAGTTTAAGTAGTCAGTTTACCTCGATATAACTTCAATTTTATTATAATATTTGCTATGAAGCGCTCAAATTGCCGATTAATTTAGGTGAAAATTTTTGAAACAATTATTTCTTTTATTGAAGCATAAAGCTACTCCACATTTGTTGCACATGACTTGAAAATATCCTGCACAGTTTGGATTCTTGCACCTTATTCTTTTGTCTGCCCAAAGTGGCCAATGTCCAACCTGATCCTGTCGTACCATTTGATTTGGTACGCGCTGACTTGGACCTCTCTGCTTCTTAAGCTGCAATTCATTTTCAATGGCAAAGCTTCGTTTACCCAACTTTGATTTAGTGTCAGCTTTTGTTAGCACTTTTGCGATATCAAGCCGAAAGTCTGATGAAGTTAAAACTTTTCCAGGATATCCATTTGCCTTCAGAACACGTTTATACAACAGCCATGCGTTGCTGATTGTCAAGTCCAGTAAATGATAAAAGATTCTGACTTGCCAACGTCTGCTTCTCAATAAAATTTCATATCTTCCGATTATACTGTCGATCAGATCAACGCCTCCCATATAGCTGTTGTATTGCGCTACTGCGAATGGACGGTCAATTTGAATATATTCCTTTTTGGCCTTGTTAAATCGGCGCGCAGTGTCTGTGGGAACTATTCCAGCGTAGTTCGATGCCAATGAGACTATTTTATTATCTACCCATGAGGTACAAGAAATGTCTACTCCACCAAAATCAGCGACATACTCCACAGACGTGGCGCGAGGATTTTTCTTCAGGTGAATATTCTCCATGGACTTAAAATTAGGGATTCTGTTCTTTCAAATTGTACCCATCGCTAAGATTCCACTTTCCGCCAAATACTTCAAAAGAGGTAATGAATTGAAATAATTGTCAAAATAAAGGCGAAAATTCTGATGCCAGGGGACTTCTCTGGCCAATCTCACAACACAATTTGATGCTGCTCCTAGATCTGGCTCGTTAAGCAATACTACGTTTTCATTGCCAGAATCAATCTCGAATTTGAAGCAGAAGCCCGAATTACCGCTTAAAACATATATTTTATATCCCCATTTATGAGGCTTGTTAGGATTGTACCGTTTCATATGTGATCTAGCTTTTGTTGAACAAATCTGTTCGTCGACACACAAAAACTGTTCCTTAGGTACTTTAACAAAATTAATATTCATTTCCTGAATAAGTGGTCGTATTTTGAAAAGCCGATCGTGACGGGGATCAGTAAAAGGCAGATTATTATCATTGTTGTTGAAATGAATGTGACGTCTGATTGTTTCAAATGTTTTTTGCGACATAATGTTTTGAATGGTCCAATTCCAATACTTGCAGACCAGTACAGGGCACATTTTGGAAGACGTGATATGGACATATAGAATACCATTCTAACAAACTGTTGAATATCCAAAGGAGTAAAATTAATATTTGCGTTTGGGTCTTTTTGATGAATGTAAAGGTTAGTTTCATTTGAAATATTCTCAAAAATTTTTTTTGGAAATAGATACGAAAAAAATTGTATAGGCTGCGACAGCTCCATTAGTTCTGGAGGCAATGCAGTGCTCGTGAGCAGCTGAAGTTGGTTCTCATTCAAAATCAAACTGCGTTGTCTCCATAGCAAATTCCTTCTTAGGTCGTTTTTGCTAGAAGAAGTGCTATATACCGTGCCCGTTACATTCGTGTCAGAAGTCGCAACATCGTTGACATCCTTGCTTGAAACGTTCAAGTCGCTAGGGCGTTCAACTTGATTTTCTGCCTTATCTGGATAATAATCGCTTTCGTCATCAGCAGAAAAGTCGAGATCATCCTCGCTATCCACACTGTTAAAAAAGCTTTCTATTTGCGAAGGTGTTAAACCTTTTCCTGACATTTTTCCTATGTAATTCAACAGTAAATACCATTTGATAAAAAACATAATTGTGGTCCCAATAGATGAACATATAACACAGACGACAAAGACAACAAATACTAAATAATTATATATAAAAACACTTAGCACATAACATCATAATAAACACATGTATGTTGCATATATACATCAAAACAGAGGCTGCACAAATCAAGTCAGCAAAGCTGTTTGATGTATATCTGCAAAACAACGATACTCACTTTTTTTACGTAACACACAATAAGAAACATAATAACTCGACTGCACATGCATTATTAGCATATAATTACCTTTTCAATCATGCAGTTTTGTTTAAACAAATAACTTGTAGTTAAAGAAATATTTGTAATACAAAGTTTGGGACGGAGGTCACGTGCGTATTTCACAAAATTGGCGGTAAAAGTAAACATATGTTGTGAAAACACATATAACAGTAGAGTGTAACCATATCATACAACTAAAAAAAAAGGCTTGTTTCAGCATTACATCAAATTAACACATGTCACTTTCTCGATATACATTAAGAAATAGTTGAATTCAAACGGTATGTTGCAGATATGCATCACGGCCATATAAAGGGTTATGTAAAAAGAATGTTCCCTTTGAATGTACAGATGAATGCCAAAAGCATTTCAATACTTAAAAAATAAACTCGTTGAACCAACTGCAATATCCCGATTTTAGCAAAAAATTTTGCATAATTACAGATGCAAGTAAGCAACCGTTTGGAGGAGTTTTAACTCAAAACAATGATGGACTCCAGCTTCGTAATGCATATGCATCAAGAACATTCACAAAAGGTGAAAGCAACAAAACCAATAGTACATTTTCGACCATATATTTATGGCAAACATTTCACAGTAAGAACCGACCACAAGCCCTTAACATATCGATTTTCAATGGTCAATCCAAGCACAAAATTGACTCGCTTGCGACTCGAATAAGAAGAATATGTCTTTACAATCGAGTATCTATCTGCTAAAGCAGATGCGTTAGCAAGGATAACCATCAAAGAATTAAGAGAAATAACCGGAAATGTAATGAAAGTCACGACAAGATATCAAAGTAGACAGAAACCCTGCGCAGGAGATGAAAAACCGTAATTGCCTATGCAATCCTTACAAATAGCTTCAGAGCCGTACGTACACGAAGTCATTAATAATGACGAATGCATGTAAAAAAATGTCTTTAAACATTGAAGATAAATTACTGCAGCATATGATGTTAGCGATTATATACTAATGGAACTCTTGACCTAGATCAATTTCTCCAAGGGCTTGTAACGCAAGCCGGTATATACAAAATCAGCCAACTTAAAGTGGCACCGTGGAAAAATATCTTTGAACAAGTTTCAATTGATAATTTTAAGAAAATGGGCAATAAAATATTGAAACCATTAAGAGTAGCGCTACTTAACCTGGTGACCATAGTTGAAAATAGTATTGAACAAAAAGCTATACTGTCTACATTCCATAACGACCCTATGCAAAGAGGTCATACAGGCATTACAAAAGTCTTGCCCAGGGTCAAAAGATATTATTTTTGGAAGGGTAATACTCGGGATAAAACTGAGTACATGCGAAAATGTAAAAATGCCAAAAAGCTAAAACAACAAAGCACACAAGAACTCCGTTAACAATAACAGATACACCTATAACATATATGCTTTCGACAGAGTAATAGTAGACACTCCTGGTCCACTACCAAGATCACAAAATGGCAATGAATATGCAGTCACTCTAAATAAAATAAAATACTAAATATCTTGCTGCTGTACCAATCGCAACTAAAAGTGCGAACACTACACTATAGCTATATTTTAATCTTTTATTATGAAGTCCAATGAAGACGTTCATAACAGACATGGGAACAGAATATAAGAATTCAATAATTAACGATTTGTGCAAATACCTAAAAATCAAAAAAATTACATCTACTGCACACCATCACCAAACAGATGGAACTATCAAAAGATGTCATAGAACTTTTAATGAATACATACTACCATACATATCAGTTGATAAAGCTGATTGGGACGTACGGCCTCAATATATTGTTTATTGTTTTAACACAACCTCCTCTATGGCACATAATTATTGTCCAGTATTTGGTAAAACAAATAATTTACCAAAACAATTTAGTAGTATAGATAGCATAGAAATATTCTATAACATAGATGACTACGCTAAGGAAAGCTAACTTAGATTAGAAGTGCATATATAAGAGCAAGAAATATGCATAAAAGAAAATATTAGAAAACATATGAATAAAAAACTAAAAACAAATTTATAAATAGGAGATATGTTTCTATTAAAAAATTAAATAGGACATAAATTTGATTTTACATATACAGGCCCCCACAAGATAGTAATTATAGAAAATAAATATAAAAACAAATTTCAAATAATAAAAATAAAGGCACAAAAAGTACATAAGGATAGGTTAAAAAAATTTTAATTCATAAAAAAAAACATAAAAAAAAATTGTACATATATTTCTATATATTTATTCGTATTAAAATAATTTAATACATTAATTTACACTAAAATAACTTTATAATATTACGTTGTTTATCAATAGGAGGAGACACTGTGGTATTTATAGTATTAGTTCCAGTGCGCGTGAAATATGATCACCCACAAGTGCGCTGCATGTAATTTAGGTAATTATAAGAAGATATGTAACCAAAATTCAGTCAATAAAGAGAACGTCGTCACACGTCGTTGATTACTTGGCGAATATATCGGGACATATCTGATATTATCTGGATATTACAAAGGTAAGGTGATATTTTGTTTGTGGTGGGTGATTTTAATTTACCCAGCATTTTATGGCCAAGATTTTGTGGATTGCATTCTTCTTTTTTCAATGTTTTAGATAAATCCAATTAAAAATCAGTTGAATAGAATTCTCAACTTCATTTTTATTTACGACTTTGCGAATTCATGCGTCTGTAGACCATCGACACTTACAGTCCTTGAAGATCATCCGGCTATTGAAATTTGTATTGCACTTTTTGTTTCTTTAACTTCGCCATTATTCTTAACTAAGTATTGTCGTTGCTTTCAAGGGCGTTCATTTTCTTTGATTAATAAATTAACTTGTTTTTCCAACACATTGGTCATTCTTAAATAGAGCCACCGATATTGATATTGCCCTTGGCACTTTTTATGACACCTTAAGTCGAAAGCTATTAAAAAATACAAGATATCTAGCTCTTACAAAATATTCTGTTGCCAAATAAAGTTTTACCCTACTGAACACTGTACGCTATGAGCATTATCTTGCCCGTTTTAAAATATAGTTTATGCCTCTGTTAACCACGATCTTCTCCTTTATTAACTTAATTGCATAGGTTTCCATCCACAACTATTTGCAAGCAGATTTGAGTGCTTTGCAATGCTAGAATGTGGCAAATCGTTTCATTTTAACTGTTCAGTTCGAAATCGATCGTGGAGGCGACACGACCTTCGTTTTTAATTGTGCTTGTGATTGCTGGAATAAAATAAATAAAAAATAAAAAATTTTAATTCAGCAGTAAAGCGAAAGAGACGCTGGATGCGATGAAAATTCATTTCTTTGTGCAACTAATTATTGCACTTAGAAGAATTAAGTTCTTTAAACTATAATTAAAGAAAACTAAAAAAAAAAACCAACAATAAAAACAATGAGCCAAAACGACAACGTGAGTAAGACCCTTTTTGCAACGTAACAGTGCGTACTTCTCGTTTGTCTCTTCACAAACTGTAAATAACACCGAGCTTACTGCTGACCAAGCGCGATCACTCACCCATAATTTTGCTCGCCGTCAACAACAACAAACACGCTAATGAACGAAATGCGTACTTCCCCCATGCCGAACCTCACTCCGCAACAAGTGCACACGACAAAATTGTGCACATCAACGGTAACTAGCATAGTAATTTCTCTCCCGAGTACAACTGCTACGACAACAACAACTGCAACCGTATTACCCACTCGCCCTATCGCTTCGACAACAACCGCAGCTTCTGCTGAGTCAGCAATGTTACCTGCACTCCCAGCGAAAAAAAGTTCGGCCATACAGACTGGTATGGATCGCTATATACAAATTAAGCGAAAACTAAGCCCACAAAATTTGCCAAAGGGCAACTAACCCAAAATAAACCGCAGTAATTCAAATCAAACACCCACAGAAAGTAACAGATTTGCAATTCTCGCAGACGTACGGGATGAACCTGATACTGAAAAAGACATCAGGAAAAAGCCACGACCGCCACCAATACACATCAGAGAGAAAAGCTCTAATGCTCTCGTTAACAAAATAGTAGACCTGATTAGAAAATGTAATTTTCATATAATTCCCCTAACCAAAAGAATTATTCACGAGACCAAAGTGCAAATCAAAACCGAAGAAAACTACAGAGTGCTGACCAAATACCTAAACGATACCAACAGAAACTTCTTTACGTATCAACTAAAAAGCATCAAAGGCCTGCAAGTGGTACTAAAGGGCATCGAAACTGATGTAAAACCTGCTGATATCTCAGAGGCTCTGAAGGAACATGGATTCAACGCGAAGATGGTCATCAACATACTAAACAAGGACAAGAAGCCCCAACCTATGTTCAAAGACGAACTTGAACCAGATAAGGCGCTCAAGAAAAACGAAGTGCATCCAATCTACAAACTGCGGTTTCTACTGCACCGTAGAATCACTGTCGAAGAGCCACATAAGCGCAATGGACCAGTGCAGTGTGCAAACTGTCAGGAGTTAGGCCATACAAGATCCTACTGTATGCTTCGCCCTGTATGCAGAGCTTGTGGAGAACTCCACAACTCTGTAAACTGTCCTCAAAATAGAAACGACCCCAGCACCAACAAGTGTGGTAATTGTGGAGTCAATCATACAGCAAACTAACGAGGTTGTCCTGTGTACAAGGAACTAAGAAACCGGCTACACCAACGAATGTCTTCACTACACTCCCAAAATGTACAGAGTACATTTACAGCCTCCAAATGTAATGGAAACGTAACGCTCGCAAATACATATATACCCTTTAAAACAAATGAAAACGTAACATTCGCTAGAGCACTTAAAACTGGCCTGGTTAGCCCCGCACCCACAAGTCCTATACCACCTTTCGCTTACGCGGAGCAGACACACAAACACCAATCAATAATACATTCACAAAACAACATTGAATCGTTGATAATAAATCTGCAAGAAATCATGAAAGAATTCATGACATTTATGTGCACGACTATGCAAGACCTCATGCGCAATCAAAATCTTTTGATCCAAATGCTTGTATCACATCAATCAAAATAATGTCTTCCAAAGCCTTTGACAGAGTCTGGCTAGATGGACTGATGTATAAAATAAAAACAATGCTCCCTAGTTGCACACACAATCTGCTAGAGTCGAACCTTTACAACAGAGCATTTTCAGTGAGATGCAACGCTGCCATATCAGTTGAGCATCTCATAAAAGCTTGAGTTCCTCAAGGCAGCGTTCTTGGTCCTACGCTATACATCCTTTATACAGCGGACATCCCCATGAGTAGCCAAATATTAATATCCACATTTGCTGATGATACCGCGATATTAAGTCGTTCGAAATGCCCACTGCGAGCAACAGCACAACTTGCTGGACATCTGGCGACGGTTGTGAAACTATCTGACTGGCGAATTAAAATTAATGAGCAAAAATGCAAGCATGTTACGTTTACTTTAAACAAACAAGACTGCCCTTCAGTTACACTAAACAATACTGTAATCCCAAAAGCTACACTAAACAATAATGTAATCCCAAAAGCAAACGAAGTAACGTATCTCGGCATACACCTTGACAGCCGCCTCACCTGGCGCAGGCACATTGAAGCTAAAAGGACGCAACTAAAGCTGAGGGCCGACAGCCTCCATTGGCTTATCAACGCACGATCACCCCTTAGCCTGGACTATAAGGTTCTGCTATCCTAAAACCGGTCTGGACCTACGGTTCCCAGCCCTGGGGAAATGCTAGCAGCAGCAGTATTGACATCATCCAAAGGCTCAATCAAAAATTCTGAGAACGATCACTGGGGCACCTTGGTACGTTCGGAACGAATACATCCATAGAGACCTGAAAATCCCTTCAGTTAGAGACGTCGTAGTCCAGATAAAAGAAAAGTACCACATAAAGCTCTCTGCCCATCCAAATCATCTTGCAAGAGATCTAACATGGTTTTCTAGCCGATCTCGTCTTCACCGCAACGACTTTCCAGCCCAACGATAATTACTTAGGGACCAGTAGAATCAAAGCAATTGCAAATGCAAATCTAAGCAATTCAATGATCTTTTTACCACAAGAATCCTCTATATTTCACTTGTTCGGTATACTATTCGTAAGTCTGGTGTCACTGTATAGTGCCACCCAGGATTATATAATGTTAGTTGAGTTGCTTTACGTGGACCCAATATTCATTTACCGCCGTACTCCAGTAGGCTTCTTTTTCTAAATCTTCCGTCATTAAAGAATCGTAGAAAAATTCTTGGTGGTGTTTTTGATATAAATTGATTATCGAAAACATAAATTCTTCTTTCCTAATACGTCGTCTGAACTTAACTATTCCTCGCCGGTGTTGTAGGAATAACATTCCACTCTCCCTTCATACGTGCATAGCTGGTTATGCTTTACACAGATCTTTTGAACGTTTTATGTGAAAATTTTAACATATTATACCACGTTATCCCATAAGAATGTTCTCTTTTTTCATTAAAATATTCATATTTCCTGTATCTTATTAGAAATATTAAACATTTTCTTTGACTTCACTAAAGGCACCAAAATCGGTAGATAGAAATATCATTTGCAGATCAAGTTAGTATAAAAATTATCAAACCCCCGCAAACCGATTAAAAAAACGATTTTATAGCAAATATTTCAACCGATAGTTTTCATTCTCCACACACTTCTTTTATTTTTTTACAGCCTTCTTACACTGACGCCGGTAAAGGCCGTAAATCGCGCTTGTATCACATGGTAGTTGTTTTGCCAAAAATAAAATTGAGTGCCGCCAAAAGTAAGTTTATTTTATATTATCAAAGGGTTGTTGTTACTTTGATTAATTATTTACAAGTATGTCTACTAAATTCAGATGAAAGTAGAACAAAAAAATCAGATTAGTTAGAGCGATAACCTCATAGAGGTTTGGGAAGAGAAAATGTCCGGTTTGCTTGGGGCTTGGAAAAAACACTTTCTGTTTATGTGATCAGAGAGAATGCTTTAGAGCCACTGAGCTTGTACGCCGACGACTTAATAACTTGTGTCGACGATGATGTTTATGCTTAGTTAAGTTTATTTCATAGTCACAATGTGATTCCAGAAGTAAGTTTCTGAGAAAAATTTTTATGAATATAAAACATAATATTTCAAAAGAAATACTCAAAGTTATCATATAACTAATAAAAGCATCTTACTTTTTTGTAAAAAAAAAGAGTTTAAGAAGTTAATTTTTTTTAAATTTTTTAAACTATCATTTTGTGTTTTATTTTACCGTTTGGTTCACTCAAATAAAATGAGTCATGTTCAAAAAGAAGGAAAGATGATTTGCTTTAAAGCTATTACGATCGCGCATCAAATTCGCGGAATCTTTTAATTTAGAGAATAATGCTGTGCAGACTGTCTGGATGTAGTGGAGCTGACTACTGTCAGCTTTGATAACAAGGTGTTATATTTTGAACCGTATGTTATGGCGATATTTGGGTTGGAACATACAACTCTTTTAGCTTAAAAGACGTCTGCAGGGGATCTGGATGCAGCTTAGTGACAAGTTGAGCCGACCATCTTATAAATGATTGCCCGGTGATTGAAAATGCCAATTTCTCAGCAGAGCGCAACTCCGTTCAGCTAGTGTTGAAATCTACGATAGCTAATTATACAACTAGCATTACTGCAGGCCAGGCATTACTGCAGACAATTACTGATAACCTAGCTAGTTTCTCAGTAAACAAAAAGTTTTCGACATAAATAGAGCTAGCTGACGTGCGCTTTAATAAGCCTCACCGAATAGAAATTCTCATCGGAGCAGTTCCTTTCTTTACGTTAAGAATTTTATTTGCAGAATTAATTTATTGATTGATTCTTGAAGAATGCTATTTGCTTTTCTGCATATAGTTGGTAGAACCATACTCAAGTCTTGGCTTTTTGCCAAGTTTGTACGATTGAAAAAAATGTTAATTATGTTAGTATTTTAGTATATTACCAGTCACTAATCAGGTCTAGGACTATGCGTTGTTCTTGCCTATTGCGTCACCCCCTGGCTTGCCCAAATATTGTTGGATTAAATTTATTTTTTTTATTTTCGAATCAAACGATGGTCTAAGGAATTAGACGACCCTTATACGAATAAGCTGCTATATACTTCTCTTGTTCGGCCTATTCTGGAATACGGATCTTGTGTCTGGTCTCCTCAATATTCGGTACGCCAAGACAGAATTGAGTCGGTTCAAAAAAATTTTCTTCTTTTTGCTCTTCGCGGCTTTAACTTGGTTCCAGATACTGATTTGCATCTATTCCACAGTAGATTCCTATTAATTAACCTCCCATCTCTTACTAGCCGCCGCATGATGCTGGGAGTTCTATTTTTACATAACTTAATAATTTGCAAAGTTGACTCATCTCTGCTATTGAGCCATTTGAGACGTACTCGGAACTTTACTCCTTTTTCTCTAAATATTTGTAATACTAACTATTCTCTGCATGAACCGTTTCGAGTTCTCTGTGTTCACTATAACAGACTTTTTCGAGTCTTCAACTCAGAGTCCTCTTTTGATACGACTAAAAACCATATTCTTACTTTTTTAGCACGTAGTAACTAGCACTAATTTGCTTTCCTAGTTATAGTAATCTGATTGAGTTTTGCTGGGTTTTTCCCAATCCTCGCAACAGATGTTGGATCATTTAATATTCTCATTTTGAACACCCTAGATATTACCTTTAATTTCTTACTGAAATATTTCATTTCATTTTAAATTTAAATTATATTATTTCAGTTTTAATTTATATTAAAAATTTTAATGTTAAAATGGTTGACATTAAATAAATAAATTTATTAAAAAAAAATATATATATATATTAAAAAACAATAAATTCATTAATATATAACTTATAATAAAAAGTTTCTTTTCCCAAGATAAAAATATTACGTATCATAATCACACTATCTAAAGTTATATTTTCGGTCGGTGTATAAAGAATGTTACTTTCTTAGAATTTTAATATTTTGTAGCTTCTCAAATTATTTCATTGTCTTAAGTTGTGTGTCTTTGCAAGATGCTTGTTTCTCTTCGTTTGGTCGCTTTGGAAAGAACCGGCAAAATTCTCAAAAATTCCAGAACATTTTTTCCGGGGCATTTTTCTGATGTCGCCACCTCTTGTTGAGGACCTGCGTTGGAAACATTCATTTTTCACTGACATTTCCTTAAAATTTCATGACATTTTGAATAGTGGAAGAGGAGTTATCTAATGTCTAATGTGAGTCACATTATGTCACATTATGTGACAGTTTGTTTTTGTCATGGTGCAAAAATGTGTGTTGAACACAGAGCCAACATTAAGTTTTGTTTTAAACTTGGTAAAACTCTTACCGAAACGCACAAATTGATGGAAAAAAGTTTATACAAATAATTGTCAATCTCGTACCACTTTTTACTAATGGTATACGCATTTCAAAGACGGTCGGGAAGACTTGAATAACGACGAACGTTCGGGCCGGCCGAAATCTTCAGTGAACGAACAAACCATCAAAATTGTCCGTGAATTCATAAAAAATTAGCCGAAATCGGCTCATGGAATCGGAATTAGGATTGTCCAAAGACTTAGTCCATCGCATTTTGGTCGATCATTTGGCATTCAGGAAAGTGTGTGCTCGATTTTTTCGGCATCAATTGAAAGACAAGGAAAAGGCGCTTCGTATTCAACATTCGAAAGACATCAGTAAAGAAGCCAAAAAGGATAAAAACTTCCTTTTCAACATTGTTACTGGTGACGAGACATGGTGTTTTCAATACGACCGTGAAACCAAATGTCAAAGTGCCAAATGGATGCCGCCCGGTCAGCCAAAACCCACAAAACCACCTTTGCAAAAGTCAAAAGTGAAGACAATGTTTATTTGTTTCTACGATTCGAAGGGCATTTTTAACCACTCGCCGTATTCACCTGATTTGGCACCATGTGCTTTTTTCTGTTCAGCAAGCTGAAATTATCTATGAAAAGACGGCGCTTTGCTGATGTGGAGGCCATCCAAAAGGCGTGCACCGCCGTCCTAAAGGTCATTCCGGCCAACGAGCTAAAATTATCATTTGAAATGTTATTGGATCGATCAGTATATGTTAAAAACTTGCTCTCCGAGGCTTAAACAAGGATTTTAATGAAAGATTATACTTGTCAAAAGTTGTATACTCTTAACCCATTATTAATGGCGACAATTGTGTTACTTTATGAAAGTATAATAACTAGCAGAATGAATCACCTCCGACCCTACTATGTAGTCCCTGAGATCGCGGCATATATTCGAATAGACAATGCAACATTCTCTCACGTATTGATGATTACGAAGATCATATATACTTTATGGAATCAGTGAATTTTACTTTCTTCCCAATATTATTGAGTTCCTTCTAAGTTCTGCATACACATTCATACATTTATTGCACAGAATAAGATAGTGGTCTTACATATGTAAATAAATGAACAACCAAAATGTTTAAAATTATGTTATACTCATATTGGCAGTGTTATCTTGTGCCAAAAAAAAGTATAGCATTGCGAGCATTGGTATTGTTGATATTAAGCTGTAAGGCTTTAGGAAAGCAAACCGAGAAAAATAAAAAGATATTTTTTCCAGCTTGTTCAAGTCTGTCGCCGGAATAGCTTAGACTGTGATTTCTTATTCAATTAATTCGAGGCTATCCTATAAAACCATCATCTGGGCATTAGACTCGCCAAGGAAGGAGAACAAGATTGGAAGACATCAATTAATTGAATTGGAGTACATCAATTAATTGTATTAGAACACCTTAAATAAATTGGAGCCCAACGGATAATTACCCCGATTAATTAAGGAAAACGTTTTAGGCAGTAAGGCAACAGGTAGCATACAGATAGAAACTCCACAGGTAGAAGGTTATACTAGTAGAAGAATAACTGCTGACCCCAATATTAGTTGTGAGGTTAAGCTGGACATAGTAAAGTCTATTCCTGCATTCAGTGGAGAACAAGGTGACTACGTGGCCTTGCGGCAGTCGGCCGTAGACGCGTACAAAATTTTCAAACCATACCAAGGCAGTGAGGCACATTATCAAGCTGTCCCGATCATTAGAAACAAGATCACAGAAACAGCAAAAGCACTATTAGTTTCGCATCACACGGTATTAAATTTCGATGCACTTCATGTTTTTATTTCAGGGCATAAAATTCATTGAAATCAATAGTTTTTCCAGCATAGCCCAAAGACTTGCCAGCTGCGTTAGCTTTAGCAATAGAAAATGAGCCAAGATGAACTTACTAATTGGACAGCCCAAAATAACGACGCTGAGGCTAAACGAAACCAGAAAAGACCTAATAACTCTGAGCGGATGACCGGCCAGAGGCGCCAAAGGTTTAATAACATCAACCAGCGGGCGGAGGACCACGATTCTCGGTTTTATCAAAAGCTGGCTGTGGCGGCCATAGTCGATGATAACGATTCCTGCGCAGAAGACGAAGCGCTAAATTTTTAAGGGGCCGCTCCCGGTTGATGTTCGTCAGAAGGCAACTAGATGGGAAGCAATTAAAAATATTAATTGACACAGGCGCAGTCAAGAACTACTTAAAGCCCATAAAGGAGCTTAAAGGAGTAATGCCGGTTGACTCCACATTTACGGTTAGTACCATACATGGTTTTAACAAGGTAACAAAAAAAATGTTTCATGTACTATTTTGACCAAAAAGCCCCAATCTTTCTTTAAGATTCTAGGTCACCGTTTGATGCCATCATATGCCTAGACTTGTTAGCACAAGTAGGGTCGAAATTGAACGTAAAGAGTGATGTGATTAGCTATGGTTGATTAACTCCACTTGGGTGGTTGATAAAAAAGGATATCATGAGAATGGGAATAGGAAAAAGAGGCTTGTCATAGACATTAGGAAGCTTAATGAGCGGACTATAGCTAACCTAGGTAAGGCTAGATATTTTGAAAAATGCTGGCAGCATTTTCCAGAGGGCAATCTACGACGTTTTGCGGGAAAAGATAGGCAAGACATGCTACTTCTATGTAGACGATGACATTATTTATTCAGAAAATGTGGGTGATCATGGAAAACACACTGACTGGTTTTTAAAGAGTCTCTGTGACGCAAACATGAAGGTGGCTAAGAAAAAAATACAATTTTTTAAAGAAAGTGTAGAATACCTGGGTTTTATTATCACAAAAGGCGGATCATGAAAGGACACCCAAAAATTAGTTTGCACTTAGATCCTTTTTAGGCTTAGCCGGTTACTATAAGTGTTTTATTAAAGACTTCGCAGCGATCGCAAGGCTCGAGCATACTCAAGGGAAGTAACAGATTGGTCAGCACATGTCAAGAAAGATCCCGGTTAGCTTCAGTTATACAGAAAATGATGCTTTCGAAAAACTAAAAAGCATCCTGGCTTCAAAAGACGTTATATTAAAGTACCTAGATTTCAGGTACAGGACGCCATTCGACTTAACGACGGACGCTTCCGCGTATGGTATTGAAGTAGTCATTTCGCAAGAAGGCAAGCCAATTACCATGATTTCTAGAAACTTGAAAGATGCAGAGACTCACTTTGCCACTTATGAAAGGGAGTTATTGGCTAGAGTGTGGGCATTAGGGAAGTTACAGCAGTATTTGTATGGAACACGGGACATAAATATCTATACCGATCACTAGCCCATGACCTTTGCAGTTTCGGGTAGGAATCATAAAAAATCTTCAAACCTGCAAAATCATAAGATGGGAGGCATTTGTCGATGAACACAATGCCAAAGTTTTTTTTAAGCCAGGGAAAGCCATGTGGCGGATGCGCTCTCGCGCCAAAATATACAATAAATGCTAGCTACAACTTTTTCTCATCTTTTCAGCAGAGCTCATAAGAGGTGAAGCGCTGGTCAGCCAGGCCATGAATCATCGATCAATATAAGTGGTAGTCGGAAGGAGTAATGTCCGGTGACTTTCCATTTTAGCGTTTTAAAATAGGTTTTAATGGGTTTGGCAAAATAACTGTTTCGTGCCTCGTGCAAGAATTGTGTCCGTTTTTCGTGCAGTGCTTGTCTCAATCACATCAATTGAGAACGCTACTGTTCCTCAGTGATTCTTCGATCGGTTTCAACAGATCATAATAAATAACACCGACCTGGTCGAACCAAATACACAGCATAACCTTTGCAGCGCGAATATTCGGTCGGGCCGACGACGTAGAACCATGACTGGACAGTCCCCAAGATTTTTTTTTGGTATTGAGTTACTCTAAGTAACAAACTTGTTATCACCCGTCAAGATGCAATAAAGAAAATCCCTCCTTTTTTGCTGCTGAAGCAGTTCAGGGGCAAAAAAAACAATGGTCAACGTCTGTTGGGTTAAAATCATAAAAAAACCAAGTATGTGATCGCTTGGCAATGGCTTAGCGGGTAACCTCAATACTGAAGCTTTTCTTGCGTTCGACACGAATTCTCATCAAGCAATGCCTTCCATTCAGCGTTTTCAAAGGTTTTTGGCCTTCTATCACGCGGACGGTCGTCAACATCAAAATCTTTGAAATGACGGAACCAATCACCGAACGTTGTTTCGCTGCGGGGTTTAAGATGCGATTTCTTTAAATGAAAGAAGACAATCAACACTTCGCACAAATTGGCACAAAATCTGACAATTCCAAACAACCAAAAGTATATAACGCAAAACTCAAATCACTTATGTCCCAAATAGGTTTCTTTACCATACTATAGTATATCTAAGCTATATGGCGTTTTTGATATCAAAAAATCTAACAGCTCTTACTACTGGAGCCATTTCTTGACTAGCAACGGAAACTTAGTTGGCTATAATATTATAAAGTCTGAGATATGGAACAAGAGTGCGCAAACACACCTACAGGAACTTCAAAATGCCCAATACAAAATATAAAAATTATCCTTAACAGATCCTTTTACAACAAGCTGTATGTTACTAAGTTTTTATTTAACTCATCAATAAAGACCCAGGATCATATCTAAAATATTTTATTTCATATTCAAACTCATATGTTACCTGAGATATAGTATCGACCAACAAACAGACGGACAGAAAGACGAACACGACAAGATGAACTGTTGATACTATTGATGCTGAACAATAATATGTATATATACCTTAAGTGTTAACTTAAAAGTTCCTAAAGAAGACAAAGAATGTTTTTTCACGCATTTCGGGCACCAATTTGAAATTACATGGTGTAGTTCACAGCTTGTATGATTATTAAAATAATTTAAAATTAAAAATTATAATCAATAGTAATTATACAAGTAAGAGATAAGAGAATAAGGGTCATGTGTGTGGTCTACACAATATTCTAAATACCAAGACAGCATTTTTGTAAATTTAACTGTATACTAATGAATACTCCTTTATTATATATATAATATATATTATATATTATTCTAGTATTACAAATTAATACTCAACACTTAACGATTTCGAATAGTGTTGTGAATCCAAATGAATACTTTTATTATTATATTATACAGGGTTTCCAAAGAAGTTGACAGTTCATTGCTTTTGTTTTTGACGCTACAATTGTCATGTATTTTGCATTATATTGAATCGTCAAATATAAATTATCATGGCAAGCAATACGTGCGAATTATAAAACATTATTATGAAAAAAAGAGTTCTCTTTTTTTGGCCGAAATTCTCGGATACGCGCCCCAGCAAAGCCACCGCGGCCACTTGAACGATGTTATGTTGCATACATAATGTCATTGATACACATTTCAAACCATAAAAAAAGGTGTCGATATCTTCGAAGCAACGTGTTTTATTTGCTTTTTAAATCGTCTCGCCCTTAAGGAAAAACCATATTTTAATAGATCTTAAGATAAGTATTCCTTGAATTCTTAGAATCCTGTAGTCGAGAGTACCCGCCTATGAGAAGCTCTTAGCCTAAATGAAATAAGTCGTCATTACTTTTACTGAAGCTAATACATATATTTATTTCTTTACTTCACTTGCCCTTTTAAAAATTCTGCGATGATCCCGACAAACAATTCCAGGATCATGTTCAATTTGTTTTGAAATAACTTATTTGTATTTATCGCATAGCAATTTTCAGTATATGTTAAAAACTTGCTCTCCGAGGCTTAAACAAGGATTTTAATGAAAGATTATACTTGTCAAAAGTTGTATACTCTTAACCCATTATTAATGGCGACAATTGTGTTACTTTATGAAAGTATAATAACTAGCAGAATGAATCACCTCCGACCCTACTATGTAGTCCCTGAGATCGCGGCATATATTCGAATAGACAATGCAACATTCTCTCACGTATTGATGATTACGAAGATCATATATACTTTATGGAATCAGTGAATTTTACTTTCTTCCCAATATTATTGAGTTCCTTCTAAGTTCTGCATACACATTCATACATTTATTGCACAGAATAAGATAGTGGTCTTACATATGTAAATAAATGCACAACCAAAATGTTTAAAATTATGTTATACTCATATTGGCAGTGTTATCTTGTGCCAAAAAAAAGTATAGCATTGCGAGCATTGGTATTGTTGATATTAAGCTGTAAGGCTTTAGGAAAGCAAACCGAGAAAAATAAAAAGATATTTTTTCCAGCTTGTTCAAGTCTGTCGCCGGAATAGCTTAGACTGTGATTTCTTATTCAATTAATTCGAGGCTATCCTATAAAACCATCATCTGGGCATTAGACTCGCCAAGGAAGGAGAACAAGATTGGAAGACATCAATTAATTGAATTGGAGTACATCAATTAATTGTATTAGAACACCTTAAATAAATTGGAGCCCAACGGATAATTACCCCGATTAATTAAGGAAAACGTTTTAGGCAGTAAGGCAACAGGTAGCATACAGATAGAAACTCCACAGGTAGAAGGTTATACTAGTAGAAGAATAACTGCTGACCCCAATATTAGTTGTGAGGTTAAGCTGGACATAGTAAAGTCTATTCCTGCATTCAGTGGAGAACAAGGTGACTACGTGGCCTTGCGGCAGTCGGCCGTAGACGCGTACAAAATTTTCAAACCATACCAAGGCAGTGAGGCACATTATCAAGCTGTCCCGATCATTAGAAACAAGATCACAGAAACAGCAAAAGCACTATTAGTTTCGCATCACACGGTATTAAATTTCGATGCACTTCATGTTTTTATTTCAGGGCATAAAATTCATTGAAATCAATAGTTTTTCCAGCATAGCCCAAAGACTTGCCAGCTGCGTTAGCTTTAGCAATAGAAAATGAGCCAAGATGAACTTACTAATTGGACAGCCCAAAATAACGACGCTGAGGCTAAACGAAACCAGAAAAGACCTAATAACTCTGAGCGGATGGCCGGCCAGAGGCGCCAAAGGTTTAATAACATCAACCAGCGGGCGGAGGACCACGATTCTCGGTTTTATCAAAAGCTGGCTGTGGCGGCCATAGTCGATGATAACGATTCCTGCGCAGAAGACGAAGCGCTAAATTTTTAAGGGGCCGCTCCCGGTTGATGTTCGTCAGAAGGCAACTGGATGGGAAGCAATTAAAAATATTAATTGACACAGGCGCAGTCAAGAACTACTTAAAGCCCATAAAGGAGCTTAAAGGAGTAATGCCGGTTGACTCCACATTTACGGTTAGTACCATACATGGTTTTAACAAGGTAACAAAAAAAATGTTTCATGTACTATTTTGACCAAAAAGCCCCAATCTTTCTTTAAGATTCTAGGTCACCGTTTGATGCCATCATATGCCTAGACTTGTTAGCACAAGTAGGGTCGAAATTGAACGTAAAGAGTGATGTGATTAGCTATGGTTGATTAACTCCACTTGGGTGGTTGATAAAAAAGGATATCATGAGAATGGGAATAGGAAAAAGAGGCTTGTCATAGACATTAGGAAGCTTAATGAGCGGACTATAGCTAACCTAGGTAAGGCTAGATATTTTGAAAAATGCTGGCAGCATTTTCCAGAGGGCAATCTACGACGTTTTGCGGGAAAAGATAGGCAAGACATGCTACTTCTATGTAGACGATGACATTATTTATTCAGAAAATGTGGGTGATCATGGAAAACACACTGACTGGTTTTTAAAGAGTCTCTGTGACGCAAACATGAAGGTGGCTAAGAAAAAAATACAATTTTTTAAAGAAAGTGTAGAATACCTGGGTTTTATTATCACAAAAGGCGGAGCATGAAAGGACACCCAAAAATTAGTTTGCACTTAGATCCTTTTTAGGCTTAGCCGGTTACTATAAGTGTTTTATTAAAGACTTCGCAGCGATCGCAAGGCTCGAGCATACTCAAGGGAAGTAACAGATTGGTCAGCACATGTCAAGAAAGATCCCGGTTAGCTTCAGTTATACAGAAAATGATGCTTTCGAAAAACTAAAAAGCATCCTGGCTTCAAAAGACGTTATATTAAAGTACCTAGATTTCAGGTACAGGACGCCATTCGACTTAACGACGGACGCTTCCGCGTATGGTATTGAAGTAGTCATTTCGCAAGAAGGCAAGCCAATTACCATGATTTCTAGAAACTTGAAAGATGCAGAGACTCACTTTGCCACTTATGAAAGGGAGTTATTGGCTAGAGTGTGGGCATTAGGGAAGTTACAGCAGTATTTGTATGGAACACGGGACATAAATATCTATACCGATCACTAGCCCATGACCTTTGCAGTTTCGGGTAGGAATCATAAAAAATCTTCAAGCCTGCAAAATCATAAGATGGGAGGCATTTGTCGATGAACACAATGCCAAAGTTTTTTTTAAGCCAGGGAAAGCCATGTGGCGGATGCGCTCTCGCGCCAAAATATACAATAAATGCTAGCTACAACTTTTTCTCATCTTTTCAGCAGAGCTCATAAGAGGTGAAGCGCTGGTCAGCCAGGCCATGAATCATCGATCAATATAAGTGGTAGTCGGAAGGAGTAATGTCCGGTGACTTTCCATTTTAGCGTTTTAAAATAGGTTTTAATGGGTTTGGCAAAATAACTGTTTTGTGCCTCGTGCAAGAATTGTGTCCGTTTTTCGTGCAGTGCTTGTCTCAATCACATCAATTGAGAACGCTACTGTTCCTCAGTGATTCTTCGATCGGTTTCAACAGATCATAATAAATAACACCGACCTGGTCGAACCAAATACACAGCATAACCTTTGCAGCGCGAATATTCGGTCGGGCCGACGACGTAGAACCATGACTGGACAGTCCCCAAGATTTTTTTTTGGTATTGAGTTACTCTAAGTAACAAACTTGTTATCACCCGTCAAGATGCAATAAAGAAAACCCCTCCTTTTTTGCTGCTGAAGCAGTTCAGGGGCAAAAAAAACAATGGTCAACGTCTGTTGGGTTAAAATCATAAAAAAACCAAGTATGTGATCGCTTGGCAATGGCTTAGCGGGTAACCTCAATACTGAAGCTTTTCTTGCGTTCGACACGAATTCTCATCAAGCAATGCCTTCCATTCAGCGTTTTCAAAGGTTTTTGGCCTTCTATCACGCGGACGGTCGTCAACATCAAAATCTTTGAAATGACGGAACCAATCACCGAACGTTGTTTCGCTGCGGGGTTTAAGATGCGATTTCTTTAAATGAAAGAAGACAATCAACACTTCGCACAAATTGGCACAAAATCTGACAATTCCAAACAACCAAAAGTATATAACGCAAAACTCAAATCACTTATGTCCCAAATAGGTTTCTTTACCATACTATAGTATATCTAAGCTATATGGCGTTTTTGATATCAAAAAATCTAACAGCTCTTACTACTGGAGCCATTTCTTGACTAGCAACGGAAACTTAGTTGGCTATAATATTATAAAGTCTGAGATATGGAACAAGAGTGCGCAAACACACCTACAGGAACTTCAAAATGCCCAATACAAAATATAAAAATTATCCTTAACAGATCCTTTTACAACAAGCTGTATGTTACTAAGTTTTTATTTAACTCATCAATAAAGACCCAGGATCATATCTAAAATATTTTATTTCATATTCAAACTCATATGTTACCTGAGATATAGTATCGACCAACAAACAGACGGACAGAAAGACGAACACGACAAGATGAACTGTTGATACTATTGATGCTGAACAATAATATGTATATATACCTTAAGTGTTAACTTAAAAGTTCCTAAAGAAGACAAAGAATGTTTTTTCACGCATTTCGGGCACCAATTTGAAATTACATGGTGTAGTTCACAGCTTGTATGATTATTAAAATAATTTAAAATTAAAAATTATAATCAATAGTAATTATACAAGTAAGAGATAAGAGAATAAGGGTCATGTGTGTGGTCTACACAATATTCTAAATACCAAGACAGCATTTTTGTAAATTTAACTGTATACTAATGAATACTCCTTTATTATATATATAATATATATTATATATTATTCTAGTATTACAAATTAATACTCAACACTTAACGATTTCGAATAGTGTTGTGAATCCAAATGAATACTTTTATTATTATATTATACAGGGTTTCCAAAGAAGTTGACAGTTCATTGCTTTTGTTTTTGACGCTACAATTGTCATGTATTTTGCATTATATTGAATCGTCAAATATAAATTATCATGGCAAGCAATACGTGCGAATTATAAAACATTATTATGAAAAAAAGAGTTCTCTTTTTTTGGCCGAAATTCTCGGATACGCGCCCCAGCAAAGCCACCGCGGCCACTTGAACGATGTTATGTTCCATACATAATGTCATTGATACACATTTCAAACCATAAAAAAAAAAGGTGTCGATATCTTCGAAGCAACGTGTTTTATTTGCTTTTTAAATCGTCTCGCCCTTAAGGAAAAACCATATTTTAATAGATCTTAAGATAAGTATTCCTTGAATTCTTAGAATCCTGTAGTCGAGAGTACCCGCCTATGAGAAGCTCTTAGCCTAAATGAAATAAGTCGTCATTACTTTTACTGAAGCTAATACATATATTTATTTCTTTACTTCACTTGCCCTTTTAAAAATTCTGCGATGATCCCGACAAACAATTCCAGGATCATGTTCAATTTGTTTTGAAATAACTTATTTGTATTTATCGCATAGCAATTTTCAGTATATGTTAAAAACTTGCTCTCCGAGGCTTAAACAAGGATTTTAATGAAAGATTATACTTGTCAAAAGTTGTATACTCTTAACCCATTATTAATGGCGACAATTGTGTTACTTTATGAAAGTATAATAACTAGCAGAATGAATCACCTCCGACCCTACTATGTAGTCCCTGAGATCGCGGCATATATTCGAATAGACAATGCAACATTCTCTCACGTATTGATGATTACGAAGATCATATATACTTTATGGAATCAGTGAATTTTACTTTCTTCCCAATATTATTGAGTTCCTTCTAAGTTCTGCATACACATTCATACATTTATTGCACAGAATAAGATAGTGGTCTTACATATGTAAATAAATGCACAACCAAAATGTTTAAAATTATGTTATACTCATATTGGCAGTGTTATCTTGTGCCAAAAAAAAGTATAGCATTGCGAGCATTGGTATTGTTGATATTAAGCTGTAAGGCTTTAGGAAAGCAAACCGAGAAAAATAAAAAGATATTTTTTCCAGCTTGTTCAAGTCTGTCGCCGGAATAGCTTAGACTGTGATTTCTTATTCAATTAATTCGAGGCTATCCTATAAAACCATCATCTGGGCATTAGACTCGCCAAGGAAGGAGAACAAGATTGGAAGACATCAATTAATTGAATTGGAGTACATCAATTAATTGTATTAGAACACCTTAAATAAATTGGAGCCCAACGGATAATTACCCCGATTAATTAAGGAAAACGTTTTAGGCAGTAAGGCAACAGGTAGCATACAGATAGAAACTCCACAGGTAGAAGGTTATACTAGTAGAAGAATAACTGCTGACCCCAATATTAGTTGTGAGGTTAAGCTGGACATAGTAAAGTCTATTCCTGCATTCAGTGGAGAACAAGGTGACTACGTGGCCTTGCGGCAGTCGGCCGTAGACGCGTACAAAATTTTCAAACCATACCAAGGCAGTGAGGCACATTATCAAGCTGTCCCGATCATTAGAAACAAGATCACAGAAACAGCAAAAGCACTATTAGTTTCGCATCACACGGTATTAAATTTCGATGCACTTCATGTTTTTATTTCAGGGCATAAAATTCATTGAAATCAATAGTTTTTCCAGCATAGCCCAAAGACTTGCCAGCTGCGTTAGCTTTAGCAATAGAAAATGAGCCAAGATGAACTTACTAATTGGACAGCCCAAAATAACGACGCTGAGGCTAAACGAAACCAGAAAAGACCTAATAACTCTGAGCGGATGGCCGGCCAGAGGCGCCAAAGGTTTAATAACATCAACCAGCGGGCGGAGGACCACGATTCTCGGTTTTATCAAAAGCTGGCTGTGGCGGCCATAGTCGATGATAACGATTCCTGCGCAGAAGACGAAGCGCTAAATTTTTAAGGGGCCGCTCCCGGTTGATGTTCGTCAGAAGGCAACTGGATGGGAAGCAATTAAAAATATTAATTGACACAGGCGCAGTCAAGAACTACTTAAAGCCCATAAAGGAGCTTAAAGGAGTAATGCCGGTTGACTCCACATTTACGGTTAGTACCATACATGGTTTTAACAAGGTAACAAAAAAAATGTTTCATGTACTATTTTGACCAAAAAGCCCCAATCTTTCTTTAAGATTCTAGGTCACCGTTTGATGCCATCATATGCCTAGACTTGTTAGCACAAGTAGGGTCGAAATTGAACGTAAAGAGTGATGTGATTAGCTATGGTTGATTAACTCCACTTGGGTGGTTGATAAAAAAGGATATCATGAGAATGGGAATAGGAAAAAGAGGCTTGTCATAGACATTAGGAAGCTTAATGAGCGGACTATAGCTAACCTAGGTAAGGCTAGATATTTTGAAAAATGCTGGCAGCATTTTCCAGAGGGCAATCTACGACGTTTTGCGGGAAAAGATAGGCAAGACATGCTACTTCTATGTAGACGATGACATTATTTATTCAGAAAATGTGGGTGATCATGGAAAACACACTGACTGGTTTTTAAAGAGTCTCTGTGACGCAAACATGAAGGTGGCTAAGAAAAAAATACAATTTTTTAAAGAAAGTGTAAAATACCTGGGTTTCATTATCACAAAAGGCGGAGCATGAAAGGACACCCAAAAATTAGTTTGCACTTAGATCCTTTTTAGGCTTAGCCGGTTACTATAAGTGTTTTATTAAAGACTTCGCAGCGATCGCAAGGCTCCTTACGAGCATACTCAAGGGAAGTAACAGATTGGTCAGCACATGTCAAGAACGATCCCGGTTAGCTTCAGTTATACAGAAAATGATGCTTTCGAAAAACTAAAAAGCATCCTGGCTTCAAAAGACGTTATATTAAAGTACCTAGATTTCAGGTACAGGACGCCATTCGACTTAACGACGGACGCTTCCGCGTATGGTATTGAAGTAGTCATTTCACAAGAAGGCAAGCCAATTACCATGATTTCTAGAAACTTGAAAGATGCAGAGACTCACTTTGCCACTTATGAAAGGGAGTTATTGGCTAGAGTGTGGGCATTAGGGAAGTTACAGCAGTATTTGTATGGAACACGGGACATAAATATCTATACCGATCACTAGCCCATGACCTTTGCAGTTTCGGGTAGGAATCATAAAAAATCTTCAAACCTGCAAAATCATAAGATGGGAGGCATTTGTCGATGAACACAATGCCAAAGTTTTTTTAAGCCAGGGAAAGCCATGTGGCGGATGCGCTCTCGCGCCAAAATATAAATGCTATACAAAATGAAGTTGAGTCCGATGTAGCTACCATACACAGTGAGCTGTCACAGGCTACTGATAAGCCGCTCAACTGCTTGAGAAACCAAGCAATTTTGGAAAAGGCGCAATTGCCTTTCAAGCGCACATTATACACTTCAATAAGACGATTAAGCTCCCCGGGAATTGAAAAAGGTAGTACAGCTAAAACTTGTGAATGCTATTCATTGCAATCTCCACACCTTGGCACACATACAAGACGAACTGATAAAAACATTTTCAGCCACTAGATTTTGGTATTGCAAGAATCTGGTAGCCGATGTGACCGATAAAAATTACCAAAAGGAAATAGTCACGGCAGAACACGGTCGTGCTCACAGAGGCGCGCATGTAAAGCAGATTCATTGCGACTATTACTTTCGAAAAATGTCAAAGCTTGTCCCAGAGGTAGTAGCAAATTGCAAAATCTGCACTAGAGCCAAATACGACAGACATCCAAAGAAGCAGGAGCTCGGTATAAGCCCGATACCGTCATATGCTGCTGAAATGCTCCACATCGATGTTTTCCCTACTGACAAAAAGCAATTTTTGACATGTATTAATAACTTTTCGAAATCTCCTATTACACAAACAATAGAATCTCGGACAATAGCGGATGTCAAAGTTCCAATTATTCAGCTCGTAAATATTTTCCGCAAGAAAAAGACAATATAATATCATTAACCCCACTATGTTTGATCACAATGATTGTAACTGAACATCACTTAGAGGTATCAGTTAGTTCATATACTAAATATGAACTTTACAGTATTAGAATTTAAAATCTTAATAAAGTGATTATTAGCAACCAAGGGATTCTGCTTAACCTAGCCTAGGTGGCCGCGATTCACAGTTTTAGAGCCCGGACGAGCTGCAAGCCATTCTGTATTTTCATTTCATTTCATTTATTTTTTACTTGTAATGTAATGTTGACAGTTGTAATATTGACAAGGTATTGTAATTTAACTTAGACTAGTATTAAGAGTATATGCTTCATAGATTCCTTTTCTGCTTAGATATATACATGTATATGTAAAAATAATGATATGATGCGATAACTGACTTATTAATTGGGGAGAAAATATATAATAAAACCCCGTGATAACTTAAAAGGTAAACTTACAACTACGTGGCTAGGCCAAATCATTTATATGAGGGTGTATTGAGTCCTGACATTTGGAGAAAAATTATGCGATAGTCGCTCTAACCTGTGATTATCATTTCAATTTTAGCTTGATAATGTAGGTCAATCGAAAAGTGATGCCGAGGAAGGTTAAAGATGAGCTTTAAGATTTTATTTTGGCGGATCTGCAGCTGGCTTAAATGAGATTTGGGTACATCAGACCATACTGGTGCACTGTAAAACGATACAGCTTGGAAGATTAACCTGAACAGAAACATTTTGTTTTCAAGCTTTAATCTTGAGTTTCTGTTTAAAAATGGGTACAGAGAGCGGACTAGAGCTTTCAGTGTTTTGTTGGTGACGTTAATACGGTCCCTGAATGTAAGTTTTTTGTCCAAGGTTATGTCCAAATATTTAACTCTATTATCTAACAGGTCTAGGGCAAGATTATTGTCGTGGTTGTGCAGTCTATTTATATATCTCTTCGCACGTCTGGTGATTTCATCTTTAAGGAAGCGTATATTTAAATATTAGTGGATGTCAACGTTGCTCATATACCAAGGAGCACCTGTTATGTTCCTTAGGGTCATTGATAGGTACCTTTGTAATATCTCAATATTGAAATGGCTTGCTGTTCCCCAGAGTTCCATTGCGTATGTCCATACAGTCTTAAAGATGGCCTTATAAAGACGAACGTTATTCTCCAGGTCCAGCTGCAAACGCGGTCCTAGTAGCAAGTATATTTTTTTTTTTTTTGCTTTTCAATTGCGTTTGCTTAGCTTTTATGTGGGCTTTCCATGTGAGTATTCGGTCCATGTGCACTCCGAGGTACTTCAGAGTATCGCTAGTTGGTATCGCCGTGCCGATTAGTGTTACTGGCGGGCAGTTTCCTTTCCTTAAGGAAAATGGCACTTGAAACGATTTTTGGACGTTGACCACAATTCGCCACTTTGCCAACCACTGCCGATTTAACGATTCGATGACATTGCTCAATTGTTCCATGGCCTTTTCTAAGCCCAAACTGGTGTTCGGGTATGATATTATGATCGTCCAGCACTGGTATCATTCTTCTTAATATTATTTTCTCAAAGACCTTAGAGAATGTAACCAGCAGACTTATGGGACGCTATGAAGATGTGGAACTTTCCGGCTTATTTGTTTTTAGTATCATGATCACCTCTGCGCATTTCCACTGGTTAGGAAAGTAATCCAGTCTGAGCATGGCGTTATATATATAAGTCAGCATTCTTATGCATTTAGGAGGAAGACTTTTACTACTATTACTATTACTACTACTATTACTATCTACAATTATCGTGTGTCTTTTTGTGGGTCGCTCCAAATATCTTGTTGCGTGCCAGAGACTGTAATCTGGGTCGTTTGTAAAAGGGTTAAGGTTGCTCAAATAGTTTGCAGTCGCCTCATGTTTGATTTCTCGTAGCTTTCTGTTCAAATCATTAGCTGCTTTGTTAAACCTCGTTTTATCAACAGGACTCCGCGTGGTAAACCATGTTTTCCGTAGCTTTCATTTTACTGCAACTAGCCTCCTTATATCTATAGGAACAAATGGCTTACTTATTGAGTTGCTTATTGCTGGTGGTGGAAAAGTGCTCCATCTGTATGAATCGATCTACTTAGAGTTTCAATTTCATTGTCAACTTCATCCATTGTCTTCAGCGATATGTCTGGGCTAATTCGATTCTCGAGCCAGTTTTTAAAATCATTTATATTGGTTTTTGGCGTTATGATTTTGTATGGCTTCTCCTTGTGCTGTACCGTGCATCCATAAATCAGAACAATTGGAGAATGGTCTGAACTCAGCTCAAAGTTTTCTTCAATTTGGAGGTGATGTGCCGGGAGTCCAGAGTATACAATGAAGTCCATCAGATCAGGTATCTTATGTGGATTTGAAGGCCAGTATGTTGGCTTGCCAGTAAAGAGCGTGGAATAGTTATTATTACCTATAGACTTGTATAGCTCAGAGCCTTTTGGATTCACAAGCCTTGATCACCACCATGGATGTTTGGCGTTGTAGTCTCCCCAAGCAATAAAGTGGTTGCCAAGCTTTTTAAAGAAGATATTATAGATATCCAGTTTAAAGGAGTATCTTGGCGAAAGGTATACCGTAGCTATGGTTATCTTTATATTAATACATTGAATTGTTATAGCAGCAGCTTGTATGTTGTTTAGATTTACGCTTTCGATTGCAGTGTATTTCAGCGCATTTTTAACTATGACTGCAATGCCACCTTGTGCTCTGCCAGAAGGCTGATTTGCATTTATAATATCGTATCCTTGGATGTAATAATACGATCTGTTGGTGAAATGTGTTTTCGATATCAGCATGTTGTCTATATAATTTGTTTTTATAAATAGAGATATTTCGTTACAATGATTGGAAAGCCCATTAGCTTTCGGAGATCTACTAGCATAGCTTGTTTATGAGTAACATAATCATGTTCAGAAGATTAGTTGTTATCTCGGACTGTTTAACTAGTAGCTTTTCAATTCTATAAAGTCCGCTATTTTGTTGGGACTCTGTCTCGCCTCGCAATATCTGAGCGTAGTTTGGTATGTTTGAATTATTGTCGAAGTGGTTTTTAGGAGTTAATGTTGTGGGTAGAAAATTGGTGGCATATGTTGTTGAGTTTCTGGTGCGATTGTTGGCTGTATTTGCTTTGTTTCTAGTTATTTCCTGATAAATCCGGCAGCCTCTGTAGCTCTCAAAATGGCTCTCATGACAGTTTGCGCAGGTCGCTGGTTGACTAAAAGTCAACCAAGTCTTTAGGGCAGGAATCAGTGGGATGTTCTAGTGAGCATTTGACACACCTAAATTGTTTGTTGCAGTATGTTTTAGTGTGTCCAAACTCCTGACTCCGAAAGCATTGTACCATTTCATTAACTTTTCTTGGCGGATCAATAGTGACAATATGTGAATATGTTTTAATTTGTATATTTCGGTGCTTCTGTTGTCAGGCTCAAGGTCTATAAAAAACATGTGCAGTGGCTCCTTGGTGATACGGCTTCTTGTATTATTAATTCCCCTAACTACGTGCCCTTGCAGTTCAACCTGAGATTTAATAGATTCAATGGGCGTAGCGCAATAATAATTTTTGGCAACTACTCTAAAGGCCCTATCTTCCTTTATTTGAAACGTATGATAGTTAACATTATCATTTTTGAGCATTTTATACTTATCAACTTTTTTGACCATTATACGGACCTGACCATTGCGTTGAGTCTTGTACATAAACTCATTCACTTCTATTTTATTTTTAAGATATTGGAGCATTCCTTGTATGTCGTCTACGTCAGATATAAATATTAGATGAGGCTTAAGGGTTTCTTCATTGTTGTCATCTTTTACAGCCTCTACTGAAGCATTGGTACTGGCTTCATCATCCATTACCCCAAGTATGGCAAATTTGTTGGCGGTTTTTGAAGTACTTGGTCCAAAGACTAGTGCCATGGTTTTTCTCTGAACGTTCGGAGAATTAATATTATGTCTTTTAATAGGCTTCTTTTGCCACACAAGATTATTCTCTGCTGGCATATTGCTGCTTAGATGCAGCTAAGCTGCAGTTGTTTTTGTTTTTAACAGTTTTTTGTGGATCGCGAGAGCAAGCGTTTGATGTTGCGTTGAGCACACCGGCGCCAGTTAGGCGGCGCCAAGAGATAAGTGCGTTAGAACAGTTGTTGTAAACTTCAAATACAAGAATTTAGACACGACCTTCAGCAACAAGTGCAGAGTAGCGACTTCTTACGCCAGTCGACTTTAAACTAGAAAAATTGCTTTTGATAATCTTTTTAATTTTGATAAGGGGATGCACGGTGTTGTGCTCTAAATGAAACCCAAATTGTTCACGTGGCAGAATACTGTTCAAATTAATAAATTGTATAAGTTTGCTTTAATTACTTTTCCAGGATTTTGCTGACTGACGATAGAAGACTGATAAGCCTATATGAAGAGAGCAAATCAGCAGGTTTATTTTGCTTCGGAATGGCGATAACCGTGGCACACTTCCAACTTGAGGGAAAATAGCAGAGCTCTAAGCAGTTATTGACTAAGCGAGTAGGAAAAGTCTGTATTTAATCGAATATCATTTGGTCTCAAAAAAGCTTCAGTAAGTCTCAACGTTGTTTTAACTATTTTTAAATTTTCATTGTGTTTACTAACGCAAGCCAATTTAAAATTATAATTGGACAAATGTGGGTTAATGAAAAAAAAAAAACAGAATTTCTCGGTCACATTATCACAACTGAGGATATTAAGCAAAATTTTATATAAAATCAATGCTATTGTAAAATAATCCTAATAACAAAGATTCCTAAAGAATGTAAATCTTTTCTTGGACTGTGTGACTTTTAGAGAGAGTGTATTCCAGGTTTCGTGAACAAAAGAATACATTTTAGTATTCCAAAAATGAATTCGATAACTTTTAACCCAATCTAAGAATACCGCAAATAATATCGCCATAGACGCAGTTCTCTCACAAAAGCTCAAACCAAACTGGTATGCAAGTAGAACTCTCAGTGCGTTTGGCATAAATTATTCCGCGATTGAAAAGGAATTCCAAGCAGTCGCTTGGGCGGCAAAAAGTTTCGGGTCCAATCTACTCAATAGAAAATTCGAAATCCTGAAGGAACTCGTGAAGCAACAGAAACAAACCAAAAATGGAACTACAAAGATGAAAAATCAAGCTAAGAAAGTTTGTTTGCCGCATCAATTACTTGCCGAGAAAAGAAAATCATCTAGCTGATGTTTTATCAAAAGCAAAAATAAACGAAAATCTATTGGTAAAGATTCCGAACAGATAATCGACACATTGAATAACAGAAACAGAAAGATAGATGTAATGAAAGGACACGAATACTTAACTAACATAAATAAATATTTCCAAAAAACTAATATTGAAATCATTGACGATTAAATGTCAAACGACTAATTATTTTACCTTAACGATCTAGATTTCCTTATATTTCAACAGTCATACGTAAAGGAAATTTAATTTTTAACTATAATGTAAACAACTACAAATCTAATCGATTTCTAAATGAACGCATTGTGTCCGGAGTTTATATTTAAATTATTTGGAAGAGTTAATCGTGTGGCTTAATTTCATCTCATTTGCACACGATTTTTATAAATAAGGGATGGAAAAAAGTGGTACAAACTTATCGTTATATTGGCTGTAGGGTTGCCACCAATTGGCTGTCCGTTCCAACTGCAGTCGCTAGGATGCGACACTAGAACCGGGACAGTACTCTGTATCCAGTGACTGCGTTACAAATTGGAAAGTCGTACACGAAATTGTTTCTCGTATGTACATGGCGTGGAATTGGTTCGTTGTTGGTGCTTGTTGTCGTCATCGTTGATGATGAAAGCGGGCTTGATACGGTCAATTGATAAGTATGTAAGCTCTGTCAGTCTGACTTGAATGACCTGTACCATCTCTCTGAGCCGTTGAATTGAGGATGACATGCAGTCGTATGAATGTGCTTGCTGCTGACCAGTTTAGCTAATTCGTTAAAATTCGCAGGTTCAATCTGCGACCCTTGGTCAACGGTAATCGTTTTGGGAGTTCCAAATTGTGCTACCCAGTTTATCCAGACCGCGGTTGTTACCGTTTCTACTGTGATGTCCCCCAGAGGCACGGCCTCAGGGAAGCGAGAAAAACGGTCAATCATAGTTAAGCAGTAGTGATAGCCTTGCTCCAACGGCATAATCACAATGTCTAAGTGCACATGATCGAATCTTTCACCTGGAACGTTCATTTTGTTGGGTATTATATGATTATGCTTGTGTATCTTTGCTTGTTGACATGCGATACAGTTTCTGCATCAACTTATAACTTCTCGATTTATTGAAGGCCACACGTATTTCTGACGAATTTGGTGAAATGTTGATTTTCAACTCGGATGAGACAAATTGTGAATAAAAGTGAACACTTAATGTCGAAGAACTTTTGGAACGAACAGTCGAACATAGCCCGTCGGTACATCACAGTACATTTCTGTATTCTTGACATACGTAATCGTTGAAGCTTGAGATATGTGTTGCCTTGACGTAATTCTTACAATGCAGGATCTCCCTCCTGTGGCTGTTTGAACTGCGCCAAATCTGCAGCTGTCGGTGACGCAATTGACCAAATACGTAAAAATGCAATAGAGTTCTCTGTGTCTTTTATGTGTACAATCGTCGTAGTGAACTGTGAGATGAAACCAAGCTGTCGGATTTGCCGCGGTGACATCTTCTTGGGAAATGCGTACAGTAACGGCTTGTGGTCAGTCTTAGATACGAAAGTGCGGGCGTCGATCATGTTTCGGAAATATTTCACAGCTTTAAAAATAGCAATCGGTTTTCTGTCGTATGTCCTCTCTGTACTGCTAAGCTTTTTGGAAAAAAAAATCCTATTGGTTTCAAGTCCTCGTCTAACAGTTGCTCCAGAATCGTGCCAATGGCAACATCAGATGCGTCACACACTAGTGCAAGGTGTGCATTTGGAGATGGAAACGCGGGAAGTGCTGCACCAAGTACACTTAGCTTCCATGCTTCAAATGCTGTAGAAAGCTCCGGCGGCCAGTCAATTTCGCGTTGATAATTTTTCTTTACGTTTTTAAGAAGCTTCGAAAGGGCCGCCGAAGCGTCGAACGTGTAGTTCGAAGTGTGTGGCAAGCATCTACGGTAGGAGTTTACTATACCAAGAAAACGACCAAGGTGCTTGATGGTGTTTGGACGTGTGTAGTTGATAATAGCGTCAATTCGATCGGTTGGCGGCTTAATTCCGTGAGTGTTGATAGTATAACTGAGAAAACAAGCCTCTGTTTTTGCTATGTTGCATTTGCTGAAATTTACGCACAAGCCGTGGTTACATAGGATGTGTAGAACAATGCGTAGGTGTTCTTGGTGCTCAGCCGTGGTGTTTGACATGATGAAACTGTCGTCTATGTAGCATACAAGATCGATCCCACGAAAAATGTCATTCATAAAGCGTTTAAAAGTTTGTGTCACATTTAAAACCCATATGGCTTGAATAGAAACTGGAAAAGAACAAATGGTGTACATACTGCAGTCTTCTGAACATCATTATCAGCCAGAGGTATCTGGTAATACGCCTTTACCAGATTAAGCGTGGAAAAAGCGTTTTTTGGTGTTAATTCTCGGAGAAATCATGGATATGAGCGTTGGTAAAATGATCCGGTGTAGTAGCAGTAGTTAGTTTGTAGTCGCCACATGCACGCCAACCGCCATATTTCTTTGAAACCATATGTAATTGGCTGCTCCATGGACTCTTCAAAGGTCAACATATATTTGTTTAATTAAAAGATTAAGCTCGTTTTTAGCTGTTTCTAGCTTATAACCAGACAGACGGCGGGAATGATCCGACACTGGACATCTGCTGGTGTCAATGTAGTGTCAAATCTCTGGGTGGTGATTTTGACGCACGGATTTGTGACATCCACAAACTCTTGTAGTAGACTTTGTAGATTGAACATAGGTTGAACAGCTAAAACAGATAGTTGATTCGCATCTGCCAAGTCTCGAAAGCCCTGTCAAACAATAGGTTAAGCGTTTGTTGGTGAGATCTATTAGTAATTGATATTAAGTTAACAAATCCGCTCCAATGATTGCCGTGCGGCTGCGTGTCTGACTACGGGGTCGATCATGAGAATTATTTGCTTGATTAACCAACTAGGCGTTTAACATCTTTTTATAAACCATCAAACTTTGAGATAAAGACCGCAATTTATCAGATACCTCTCTTAAAGTATTGGGGGCGCTGACTGCGATTACGGTATGATCTGGTGCTGGGAGGCCTTGTGAAGAAAACGTAATGGCAAACGTGTTGTTAAATCCGTTAACATAGTTAAGAAAAACACAGTTAAAAAAGACAATTATAAAATTTAAAACACACCTATGGGATCACTTGGATCTATTATCACTATACGTAAGCCAGAAATACGTTCGCCAATAAACGTTTGCTGTCTATCTATTTATCTACATGAGCGATCTCTAATAATAATCGGACAGGCACGGCGTACACCCACCATCCCCGAATATATAATATAATCGAACATCAATTGTAGTGTTGGATAATTGTAATACATGTATTTAAGTTAACTTGTATCTCTCTTATCGCAGTAGCATTCTCAGGCAACGCGAGAGCGTAAAAAAGAACAAACGGTAATCACGTCGTACAGCCGTTATGTCCTTCTTAACTCTCGGTGTGCTGCATTGCAGTAGCATTCTCAGGCAGCGCAAGAATATAAAGAAGAACAAACGATGATAATGTCGTATAGCCGTTATGTCCTTCATAACTTTCTTTGCGCTGCATTCAAGTTGGCACATAGGGCCCTTTAGCTTAACCATGCTTTCTATTTGAAACCAACTGCGAGACGAGTAGGACGCAACGCTGTGTGAAATACATTATACTGTGTGAAATATATTATAATTTTATATAAAATTACAATTGTATATTATCATTAATGGCCACAAGGCCACTGATTAAAGGGTGAATTCAAGCCCCAACGCAATCGTCATAAGAAGCCAACATCAACATCAACCTGGATTATCTGCTTGCTCTGTCAAGCTGCACACGACTAACAAACAGCACAGAATCAGTGCCGACTACGCGGGACTCTGCTACTTACATAGCTGGTGCGCAACGGGAAAAGAATCGATGCCCCTAATTTAGAATTAGTTTCCCAAAATATGTAAGTTCACTTAAAATTATTTCAAATCATATACTTGAATGTCGAAAACGATTTGCTAACCTAAACGTTAATGTGAATGTGTCGAGTGAAGCGAATTAATGCAATTGCACCAAAAGTGTTAAAATAAATAAAAAGATAGTCTCACATAATTTTTTACCCAGTGTGCGTATTCGTGCAGTGTAACAAAGCAAAATGTATTCTGTCACAACAATAAGCCCATCTGTAGGTGTGATAGTACATATGAGCCTTTTTGACGAATTTAGAGACATCAAAGTCGAGTACGATAGTGACGTAGAGTGAAACACAAAAGGTAATAGCCGAGTGCAGAACCTAGAGCTTGACCTTAGCGAAGCACAAAACCAAAAAATCTTAAGCATGGACGTGAACCAAATCCATGTTTTTATTGATAATGCTTTCAGCCATGCTCTGGCGAGCAAGAAGAAAACTTTCAGTCTCAGCTAAATGCTATGAACGCAAGAGTTAACAGTTTGCATATGTAGAAACACCGCGAGTTAAAGTTTACAGGAGAATGTCTGTAAACTCAGAGATTAGGTGCGACACCCCACTAGACATAATCAATGGAGGCTCTGTAGAGGCTCTGACGAGTATGTAGCTTGGAGGCAATCGAGGGCAGTAGCGGTCATTATCAAGCCGTTACAATAATCAGAAACAAAATTTGGGGAGCAGCAAGAGCGTTGCTGGTCTCACATAACACAGTCCTAAATTTCGATGTCATTATAACTAGGTTAGATTGCACCTATGCGGAAAAGATGTCGTTGCGCCTGCTGCGACAGAGGCTAGAGATGGTAAGGCAAAGCGAGTTAAGCCTTATGAGCTACTAAGACGAGGTCGAACGTAAGTTGACTTTGGTACAAAAAGATTGTGATGGCACACGCACCAAAGCAAGCTTCATTGCTCAATGAAGAAGTTAGGGCTAATGCATTACATGTGTTCGTTTCAGGACTAAAGAAGTCCTTAATCCTTAATCCATGGCTCCAGTAAAATTTAAAGTAAATGTCTCATTAAAATGTTTGGACAAGTCTCTCCGTTTTTCCTCTTAGACTCCCTGACGGCAATTGATATACTATCATAGGCCTCGACCTGCTAACGCAGGCCGGAGTAAAGTTAGACCTGAAAACAGCACCTTAATACATCTGAATAAACAAGAGAAAGTAGAGTATCATTACTGTGCTAGCGTCAACTTCACTAACGTAAATGATTTAGTAGTGCCAGCCTTAGTCAAAAAGGAGTTCGAAGACATGGTTCTCAAAAGGAACAAGGCATTTTCGACCTCTAACGAGGCGTTACCCATTAACACCTCAATTATAGCCACAATCAGGACAGAAACGGATGAACCATTATATATTTACAGCTTTATCCACACCCAATGGGAATGGCAGATTTCGTAAACAACGAAACAAACCAACTTTTAAAAGACGGAATCATCAGACTGTCAAAATCCTCATATACCAGCCCAACCTGGGTTGTTGACAAGAAGGCGACCGATAACAAGGGCAACAAATATAAACGCTTGGTCATCGACTACAGGAAGCTGAATGAGCGTACTGTGGCCGATCGTTACCCAATGCCGAGCAGATATTTCACAACCTCAGATCTAAAATCCGAATATCACCAAATTTACTTAGCGGAACAAGACCGCGAAAAAACATCTTTCTCGGTGAACGAAGGAAAATATGAATTCTGTCGGTTACCCTTCGGCTTGAAGAATGCGGGAAGCAACTTCCAAAGGTCCATTGACAATATCTTTAGAGAACAGATCGGAAAAATCTGCTTTGCTTACGTAGATGACGTAAACATATTCTCTGAGAATGAGGTCGACCATGTCAAGCACATAGACACAGTGCTGAAGAGCATACTTGATGCCAACATGAGGGTGTCACAGAAAAAAACAAAATTCTTTAAAGAGAGCGTTCAGTACCAAGGCTTTATTGTAACCAAAGGCGGGGCAAAACTGACCCCGAAAAAACCAAAAACAAAAATGCTTATTTAGCCTCAGGTCGTTTCTTGGCTTAGCAAGCTACTATAGGAGATTTGTCAAAGATTTTGCAGCTATAGCAAGACCCTTAACAGACATTCTCAAAGGCGAAAACGGCACTCTGAGCAAACACAGGTCCAAAAAAATCACAGTTCAGTTAAATGAAACTAAACGTAGGGCTTTCGAACGTCTGCGGAATATTTTAGCATCAGAAGATGTCATCCTTATGTACCCAGACTTCAAGCAGCCATTTGACTTAAATACCGATGCGTCAATGAACGGCATTGGAGCCGCTTTGTCCCAGGAAGGTAGGGCTATCACAATGATTTCCCGAAAATTGAAACAAAGTGAGTCACATTACGCAAGAAACGAGACTTGTATGGAGCGAAATATAAACAACTTATTTACCGACCATCTCAACCGCTTTTCAGTCTCAGATAGAAACACTAACGCCAAAGTTAAATGGTGGAAAGCCTTAAAAGATGAACACAATGCGAAAGTGTTCTACAAACCAGGCAAGAAAAATTTTGTGGAAGATGTCAAGGAAAAATATAAATGCCATAGAAAACGAGCCTCAGTCAGACGCTGCAACAATTCACCGCGAAATTTCATCGACCTACATGGTCGAAACAACAGAAAAACCTCTTAATTGCTTTAAAAATCAGATAGTATTAGAAGAGGCACGTTAAGCGGGATCAGCGCCGACGACGCGGGACTCTGCTACTTACATAACTTATATGTATATATTATATATTTTTTTGTGTTTACTAGTTACGAACTGCAGTCGCCGATTAATAGGGCATTAGAAACGAGGTTGACGCCAAAACAATACACTTTTTTAATTTACGAGGGGTATTCAAAAAGTAAATTTCCTTGTGTTGATGAAAAAATAAAAAACAAGTTTTAGGCTGTAAAAATAAATTTTTTTATTCTTTACCTCTTAAACTATTTTTCTACATAGTCGCCTTGGATATCAATACATTTTTGGTATCTGTTTGAAAGCTAAGTAAACTTTCCCTAAAAAATTGCGTGCCATGTTTTTTGAGCCACGATTTGACGACTTGTTTGATTTCGTCATTTGAAACAAAGTGCTGGCCACCCAAGTTTTAATTTTACTTTGGGAAAAGGAAATAGTCACTCGGTGCGAGGTCTGGAGAGTAAGGTGGATGGTCAAAAAAAACTTTTGGGCGGCGTGAAGTCGTTGTTGTTTGTGATTATTGGAACGCAGGCGTGGGACCCATTTTGAGCAAACTTTACTGTAACCAAGCTTCTTCAACACTATTGTTTGGACTGAAGTTCGGTGAATTTGACATTCAGGAGGCATCATTTCCAAAATATCGTCAACAGTCAATTGTCTGTCCTCCTGAATAATTTTTTCAACCGCTGCAATCGCATCGTCCATAATGACGCTTCTTGGGCGTCCAGCACGCTGATCATCGTGCACTCGGCGTGTCCATTAAAAAAATCTGTGCGCCATCTTCGCACCATTTAGACACTCATACAGTCTTAACCATAAATAGACACCAATTCACTGTGAATCTCCTTACCGTTTAACCCTTTTGCAGTTAAAAACCGAATAACCGAACGTAATTCACAATCGGACACGCTTTGCACTGGTAACACCATGATTTTCGACCTCGTATAACTGAAAACAGTATTCTTGGTCACCAAAACTAATTCCGTTGTTTTCGGTAGAACCTATACCGGAACTATGTTCAGCTAGAGTCCGCTAGGTGGCGTCTGACTGAAACGCCTATGGCATGTTATATTGCCATTTGAATGCTTCTAATTCAAAACACAATTGGATGATGTAGATTAAGTTTATAATGTATAGTAATGTCTTTTATTTAGCAAACTTAAAACTTAGCGATGGGATCTTTTCGATTCGTCCTATCTTTCATATGTCATCGAGATCGACGGCGTTGCCACATTACCCTCCTCCAAGTGGGTATGCCACGATGAAACAATACTATTTATTTTTTATATAAGTTCGAATTGGTTTGTAAAGAGAAAATTCTTCTTGTACGAAATCGTCGTTTCGAACGGCAAAGCATGGCTTTAAACGATCAACCGATATTGCTGCGTCATTGCCGTTCACCCGAACCATAAACACGCGATCGCTGCATCGTTCTCTAACTTCATAGGGACCTGTGTAGGGCGCTTCTAAAGGCTGTCGTATTGCATCAGTTCGTACAGAAACATGGGAGCATTCGTCTATGCCCTTTATACGAAACAGTTTTTCTTGATGTGGTGAGCTGTTGCCGTTGGACGAATCTGGCGCATGTGTTCACGAAACTTTAAAATAAATGTTTGCGGACTTTCTATGGAGTCCAAGTCATCAAATAATTCAGTCGGTAGTCGCAAGGGCGATACATATACCATTTCTGACTGTAGGTTTTCTTTAAAACATGTGCGCAGGCCCAACAACACAGTGGGTAATAGTTCAGTCCAAGGCCATCCCAACTTGCAGATGAGGGCGGTCTTGAACGACCTGTGCCAACGTTTGATTAGTCCATTTGACTGTGGATGATAAGCTGGTGTGTATATGTTTTTCTCCAACTGAAAGCAAGAGTTGTTTGAAAAGGGTTGATTCAAACTGAACACCTTGATCCGTGGTAATTGTTTTTGGGGTTCCAAAACGAGCAACCCAATGTCTCCAAAAAGCATTTGCTAAGGTTTTTGCAGTCATGTTCTGAAGTGAAATAGCCTCAGGCCAACGAGTGAATCTGTCAATCATTGTTAGACTGTAACGAAATCCACCGCAGAGAGCCATTATAGCTATATCTAGGTGAACATGGTTAAACATGTCGCTTGGAACCGGTATTTTTTGAGGTATTTACTTGTTGTGTTGATTAATTTTGGACCGTTGACATGGTATGCAATTCCTACACAAATGTGTGATGTCCTTGCCCATTGCTGGCCAAATATATATTTTGCGAATTTGTTTCATGGTAGCTCTTCCACTTGGATGTGACAAATCATAGACAGCGGCAAATATTTATTCCCTTAGTACTTTAGGTACATAAAGACGAATGTTGTTTTTTGTTACGTCACAGTAGAGGTCAATATTGTTATCAAAAGGTACAGGTTCCAGATTGAGCGATGTTGTACCAGCCAATAATTTGCGTATTTCTGAGTCGGTGGATTGTGCCTTCTTTAACTCTGCCCAGTTAATTGTTGTTGGCATCGTTATTGCATATAGTCTGGAGAGCGCATCAGCGATACAATATTCTTCACCCCTTACGTAAGCAATATTTGTTGAAAATTGGGATATGTAGTTAAGGTGACGTAAGTTTCTGGGCGATGGTTTTTCCAGTAGATATTTGAAATGTTGAATAGCTTCATATCTGGCGAAGAACTCTCGATCGTAAGTGCTGTAGTTTTTTTCTGTACTGTTTAGCTTTTTTGAAAAAAATGCCAGCGGTTGCCACATCCGATCGACTTGTTGTTCAAGTGCTGCTCCAATTGCAAGATCCGATGCATTACATACCAGGGCAAGATCTGCTTGACGAGATGGAAAAGCTATCATTGTTGCATCTATGACGCTTCTCTTGCACATCTCAAATGCGTGAATAAGCTGAGGAGACCAATCGAGTTTGCGTTTATCGTTTTTCTTTATATACTTGGTAAGCTCCGATATGCCTGAATATGAGAAAAATTTGGCAAATTGCGTCTATAGTAATTTATTACGCCCAGAAAACGACAAAGATCGCAGATAATCTCTGGTAATTTATAATTGGTTAACCTCTATGCGATCTGTTGGCGATCTTACTCCCTTTTTGTTTATAAGGAAACTCAAAAATCGAACTTCCATTTAAGCGATTCGGCATTTATCAAGGTAAATGCTTAAGCCATATTCTCGAAGGATATCGAAAACGGTATGAAGATGTTTTGTGTGCTCTTCTGCATCCCGCGATGCTATTAAGATATCGTCTATGTAGCAGAAAACAAAACTAAGGTAACGAAATATATTATCCATGAATCTTTGAAATGTTTGTGTGGCATTTTTTAAACCAAATGGCATGTAAACGAACTTAAAGAGACCAAACGGAGTACAAACTGCAGTTTTTTTAATATCCTGTTCAGCCATGGGTATTTGATAATATGCCTTGACCAGATCAATTGTTAAAAATATGGTCATACCGTGCAATTGCTCCACGAAGTCATGGATGTGTGGATGGGGTAGCGATCTGGTATAGAGATGGCATTTAATTTAATTTCATTTGCGATAATCGCCGCATGCCAAGATCCATCCTTTTTTGCGACTAGATGTAATGGACTTGCCAAAGATCTTTTGGAAGGCCGACAAAATACCTTAAGCGAATAAAGCATTTATCTCGTTCTTAGCTGCAGTAAGTTTATCTCCGGACAATCGACGGGGACGTTCTGCTACAAGTGTGCCGTTAGTTTCTATAAAATGAGAGACATCAATGTTTCTGTTGCGCTGCTTCCTATTGTTTCTTTGACTTATGTCTGCGAATTCCGTAGTATTTCTTGAAAACATCTGCGCCATGTACCGTAGAGATTGAGGTATGTTGAGAGCTAACGAGATATCCATTAGTAATAGAATTTGATTGGAATTCAATTAAACGATGATTTTCTGGATCAATGATCAAATTAATATGTACTAAAAATCTGCTCCTATGATGGCTGTTTGTACATCCGCAATTATAAAAGACCAATTGTATTAACGATGCAAACCCAAATCTACTTCACACAGGTGGCTTCCATATGTTTTAATGATGGTTTGGTTTGCTGCATACAAAGGTAGGCTGTTCGATATAACGTTTTCTTAAAATTGGTGCGTATTACGAAAACAACAGATCCTGAGTCATTAAAACCGGTTCTGTGATGCTGCATTATAGATGTGTAGGCGAATTTCTTGAGTACTTGGGAGAGAACTAACAGTATGCTGGTTGGTATTTCACTACCATAGCGTATTGGACGGTAGCTTTATTGGTTTAACGATAGAAAGTTTGATAAAATTGGCAGCTTGGACTACATTTGCGTGCTTTCTCACCGAACTTGCTGTGATAAAAATATAATGTTGAAGATTATTCTTTAATATTTTGGCCACTCGTATTGAAATTATTTGAACGTGGACGCGGTGTGACTCCAGGGCGATGAGATGATTTAATTTGTAGTATTTCACTCTGAAGGGCCTCGAATTTCTCATTCAGACGACGAATCTCTTTGACCAGCTCTTTTATATTACTTTGTTGTGAACCAACACTGACGTCATCCATATTTTTCTGTCCAATAGGCTGCTGTTCGGGAGATACCGATAAGGTTGACGGAAATGCTCCAACTTCCAGCATTTTATCCGCGAGCTCAGCGAGCTTTCCGAGATCAGTTTCATTCCATATTGATAAAGTTGGGCGAATAGCTTGGGGTAACTCTGCCAGAAATAGAGAACGAATTAATTGATTGTACTGTGCATCTGGTGCCAGGCGACGCATTTTGGAGAGGATGTCTGAAGGTTTTAGACCCGCATATGAACCGCCATGTAGTAAACGTTCCAACTTGCTGACTGACGACTCTGAGTATTTGCCCAATATGCATGTTTTTAGAGCCTCATATTTGTTATTGATCGGAGGATTGGAAAGTATGTCCTCTACGTTGAAAACGATATCCGTGTCCAGTTGCATAATTATAAGATCAAATTTATCTACATCTTGGTGTATATCGTGCCAGTTAAATAATCGTTCGATCTGATGAAACCACAAATGCGGGTTTTTACAGTTAAATTTCAGTAGTACAATTTGCGGTCCTCCTGCAGACGTGCGCGTTGCCGAAGTAGACGCGGATTGATTTTGGTTGCTTGCGCTCATCTGTTGAAGCTGCTGCTTGCAGTTCACTAATTTTCCGTTCATATTCGGCCTCCATGTTACTAGATTCTATGGCAAGAATCAAGGTCTGACATAAAATCTAGTTTGCGTCTGGATAGTGAACGTAAATTGTACGGTGTTTGTTGCATATGTTCACCAAAAGTATTGAAAGTGTGTGTTTTGTAGTTAAATTTGTGTTTAAAATAGTCGAAGTCACCACTATGGTATGTTATATTGCCATTTGAATGCTTCTAATTTAAAACACAATTGGATGTTTGTAGATTAAGTTTTTAATGTATAGTAATGTCTTTTATTTAGCAAACATAAAACTTAGCGATGGGATCTTTTCGATTCCTCCAATCTTTCATATGTCATCGAGATCGACGGCCTTGCCACACGCCAGACTAGGAAAACTTACTTTTTAAATACGATTGCGATGTTCAGTTCGTTTGTGTTCTTTAAAGAAGTCGCCGGCCGCTTCGTTTCACTTAAAGTTCAAATAACCTTGTGCACGTGTGGGTAACCTGCAAGTATGGAATATACCAAACTTCCGCCTCAACCGCCTGCTAACTCAGAGCAGAACTGGAATATGCCACCAGGAGCTCCACCCAGCGCACCTCCAAATGAAATTGCTCCAGTCTATGCACCGCGCCCACCACCCGAAGTAATTAACGTGGTGACCAACAATACAGTTGTCGTTGACAGCCATAGCCAGGGTACGATTTGCCCTAAATGTAATGCCCGTATTCGTGTGCGTGTGGAGCACCATGCCATGGGCAAAACCTACTGCCTGGCAGCAGTGGTCTTCCTCTTTCTCTGCTGGCATGCATCTGCGTCCCCTGTTGCTGCAACTGTTACGAGTCTACCAAGTTAAAACTAACTGTGAAATTCAGATTCATTAATCATATAAATTTCAGCTCAAATTCACATTTCATATTCATAGACAGCATTTAAAGTAATCAAATAAGACAAATCTCGTACATAAAAACATATGTACTGACTTACGCTTTTATACAAATAATCATATGGGCATCAAATTTTTCAAAATAAAAGTTTAAAAAATTTAAAAATTATTTGGGCTTAACTGGAACATATCTTTATTTTAGTAGTCAATAGTTTTACCATTAATTTTTTAAGCTAATTTTTAAGGCGCTTTGGCATAGAATTAACTAGTGATTGTAGTGTAGTTATGTCAAGCCCTAATTTTAGATTGCGTATTGTCACAAACTGTATTCCGCTTTTAAAAACACGAGCACAGAGGAATCTCCAGAGATCCTCGATGGGCTTTAGATTTGGACAGAAATTTTTCCTGTCATTAAACAATTCGTTTGTGAAGTGTGCCGTGTGGATTGTCGCTTTACCCTGCTGAAAAGTCCATTTATCGCCATAAATATTGCCAGACAATTATATTGTATTAGCTCACTGTCAAGAAGTTCTACATACATGCGTTCATTGTAGTGGATATAAAGCATATAGCCAACATTTTTTGTAGCAGAATGCGCCCCATACCATCAAGGTACCACCTTCAAAACCTTATTTTGGAACCACTTTAATGCATTCCTGTGATGAGTCCACAAGGCATTTCAGGGTAAAATCTTAAATAAATGATCTTAAATAAATGATTTTACCCTGAAATGCCTTGTGGACTCATCACATAACTGATAATTCAACTAGATTAAATCGGCATAAAAACTGCATTTGAAAATTCTTAAGAAATGCCTCTGTAAACCAAAAATGATAATCGGTGCAAACCACTAATTCGACGTCTAGCAGTCGATGATTTTATGAGCAGCGGACAAATTTGGCATAATTCAGTAAGTAAATATACTCAGAACAATTTTGTAATCAAATGTTCACAAATTAAGATTTTGCCGCGGCACTAACAGCAAAAAAGATTAGTTAGACTGATTTTCCATCTATAAATTTACTGCGCCATACCCAATGTACCAACACAATTCTGGTTTAACGGTACTACGAAATACAGAGGAATTAATGAATTTTCGTCGCATAGCATCCGCAACATATCATGAAACCATTTTGCATTTTTAGAAATTTAAAAAATTAACAATAAACAAGAAAAATAAACGAAAGCAAAAATCCCCATATATAAATATTTGTATGAGGTATAAACACTAAATATTTCAGCTGTGTTTCTCTACAAGAAAACAATTTTCTTGTTAAAGTGGAGTCAGGCCGGATGGGTGACACCGGTACAACTTGGTTGAAACAATCATAACTTGTCCATTCGAGATGACAAAAATTATAATTTCGATAAAGTGAACAGTCGAACTGTTGTTCGACAGCCGACAACTTTCGACAGTATATCAACTGTAAGACAAAACAAAAAAGCATATCGAGGTTATTACCTTATTTGGGTTAAATTTTTACAACAATGTCTGTTAACTAATCAATCGTAGCTTGGAATGCGAACTAACTTCTGCTCGTAAGTAATGTCGAAGTTTTCCCTGTGTGTGAGCCCTGGTAAAAAAGTTATATTTCACTTAAGCTGGGGTACTATAGATATGTGCAATAAAAATTAGCAGGGGGGCAATTTTTAATAAGAAAATTTTTTCTGATACAACCTCTGCTCCCCCTATAACCACATGTATGGTATATATCAGCAATCGCCATACAATAAACGAGCAGGCAGGGCAAGTAAAAATACTTTGCTAGAGGTCACTCGTATAATAAAATGCAGCATTCAAGTGATTTCTTTATTCGTAAGTTAAAAACGAGTCATAAATCCTGGACAATGACTAAATTTCTTGAAAAAATCACTTCCTGACAATGTTATGTTATGTTACGTTAAGATAAATGAACCGTCACCGCAAAAACTGGATGAGGTTTAGACGCTCAGTCGATCCTACACTATTAAAATGGGTTTAGCCTTTTCTTCCATAGTTGTGATGTATTTTAGAAACAAATCATTGAATTTGTTTGTCAATAACTAATAAATATTCATTCCCTTCTTAAAAGATGTCAAAAGTCATAAAAAATGAGAATAAGGATGTCCCAATCCTTTTTACGAGCTCGACGCGGTACCCATGCGAGAAGTCGAAAGCAAAGGTCCTTCCTAAACCTTTTCAAAATAACAACGATTTATCTAAGTGACCTGTAACTACTGCTGATTTAAAAGCTCAATATTGGCTTTGAATCAACATAATGATTATTATCTCAGAGATTTATTGTTAAGAAGCTTAATGGTAAGTTTCTTGGGTTGTACGCTGTTGAGAGTATTTATCTTAATGCACTTCCGCGTAGTGAGATACAATTACTCACTGAATTAATAATAGTTATTTGAAACTATGCTACCACTCAACGTGGAAATCTAGGAAGGTTATAGTTATTAAAAAAGTTTAGCTGCCCAGTTCATATTGTCTTATAAACCTTTCGCATAGGTCAGTTAAATACTTGAAAATATAATTTCAACACATAAAATTGAATATTGTAGAATTGATCTTTTATCTCAAAAGTTCACTGGTAAGGTGTTGCTAAATATTAAAATTGAATTCGAGTCTGTGTGATATAATGGCTTACTCCTCAGATTTCTAACCTAGCTTTTTATTAAACCAGTCATTTGCTGTTCATGCATAAAATGTTAAGTTTTCCCTGGTTAATACAAGTATTACCACCGGTACCAAAAGATATGTTATATATTACCTCTGCTCAACAACATATACAACTCCGACCTTCCGGTACTTACCGATTGCATTACCTCAGTGTATGCAGATGATACATGTTTGGAGTTTATTGCAGGAAATATAAGCGATAAACTAAAATTTGGCATTGAGCCCAGAGAATAAGCAATATACTTCAGAAATAAACGCAACGACTTATATGTGCCTAGAGAGGTTATTAAACTTATAAACATAGATGTCAAGTGGGGAACGTATCTGCGAGTTGTTCTGGATAAAACAATTAAATTTTAAGAGCATTCCAGTGTCGTTCCTTGCTCTCTTTGCAAAACAAAATGTTCTTGTTTGGGTCCAGCTATAACCTTTTACAGCGCACTAGTCTAGGGATATATTGCGAAATGTTATATAAATAAGCTGCAAGTCTCACAAAACAAGATATAAAAAATATTCTTTGGCATCACTTAACAATTAAAATTGTCACTAAAATAAAAAAATATAATAAAAAAAAAACTTTCGAGAATCTTATTTTTCGATGCTTATAAATTACTTATGCACAAATAAAAAATTTGGCAAAGCGATCCTAACTATAGATCTGTAGCCGTGCGTTTTTTTTTTCTTATTTCAAGAGTTTTTTGTGTAATCAACTTTTCAACTATTTTTGTTTTTTATAATACAAAACATTTTTTTAAATCGAATATGCCACGATGCCGGAGTTCCTATTTATATATATGTTTATATCTCATAAAATTTGTATTACCTTTGGAAAAAATAAAACATTTTGATACAATACAGAGGACATAAGCCGAGAGGCAGATTGGAACATTAAAATTGTACATACACGTATTGCGTATTGTCCACTAAATTATAAAGCATCTGCAAATTGACAACCCATTCATCAGTTATTCGTTCCGTTATTTGACGGTTTTTATTGCTTTAATGAGGGAGGGAGGAGGGTTGATATGAACCTTCAAACCCACACCGCCCCTTTCCGTGCACGCGAAGGTGGTTCCATCAAATACTAATAAAATACACACGTACATAAGCAATGATTTACAAGACACGTAAATATTATCGCAATATCGTGTGCCCAAACGGGTACACAAACAAAAATTTAAACTACGTGCGAAATAAAGTCTCTGAGAGTTACGCATTCATTCAGTATAAACGCGAATGTACTCGGATGGACAGATAGACAGCCAGACATGCGGAAAACTACGGAAGACAAACGGGCAGACAGATGGGAGAGAATATTTATACTTTATGGTGTCGGAGATACTTCCTTATGCCTGTTACGCAAACTTAACATTGGTCACTTTCCCAATTTTTGAATTGGATAAGTGTGTACTATAATGCGATATTAATTTTTCAATATCATGTACAGGATACATTTCTATTCAAAGTTTAATATTAATATCTTTATAAATAAAATAATTCAAATAATTTTTATATAGTTCAAATATGTTGAAAACTAACACATGTATTTGTAATACTATGTTTTGCGTAAAATAGTTCATTTTTTGGCCTATCGTCTTTATAACTGTTTTTAGTAAATATTTAAGTCTACATAGGTTAAAATCTCTACGTTGTTATATTACATAATTGTTTCAGTAAGATTAACAGAGATGTAGCCTATCGGGTTAGAAACGGAATTTTCAACGCGTATTAAATCAATACAAAAATAAAAATTCAAAGGCAATTATGATTAAAAATTATTAGTTTATCAAAAGAAATAATTACATGAGATTAAAAAAGCTATGTTAATATGCGAAAGGTGATAAACAGTAAGAGTGGAATTTAACATCATTGATTTGTACACAGAGAAATTTAATTAATGTTATTTTGTGTAGATTGTGTTTCGTACTTACATCGTGCTTTTGGTGTTGAAATTTGTTGTACATGTCGATGTAGTTGAAGATGATATATATATGTAGACACATGAATGCACAATATGTGTATTAAGCGACACATACAATTGAAGCACATACACATGCAATGTTTAATGACATGTATGTAACATAATTGAATTTGTTGATTGGTAGGTTTTATTATTCATTTGGTGTTATTTTTTTATTTAGTTGTTTTATTCGTGTACAAGTTATGATTGTGTTTTGGGTTTTTTTTTCGTGTTTGACAGTAATAACGTGATTTTCAGATTTTTATTGACCAAGTTTTTACGCAATATTGGATCAATAAAAATCATATATGTTGGTATGAGTAACGTTAACAAACAAATATATGTAAAAGGAAGGATGTTTGTTTGGATGAGTTTTTCATTTGTTATTTTTTATTACGTGTTTTTTACATCAATCATTTTTTGTTTGATTCGGATTGGTTATCCCAATTTTGTGACCACATTTCGTATTTGGTTTTCGATTTCGTACACAAATAAATATGAAAAAGGTAATTAAAAAGATTTATGATTAATATTTTCTGCATTTTGTGCATTTTAAAAGAAGTGTTATGGGTAAATGATGAAAAAATAAAATATATGTTTATTCAGAAATAAAATAATAGTTTTAAATGGAAAAGTTGAATTATTTAGAATTATTTAAATGTGTCGGTTTGTTATTGTACCTTCAAGACACATATTTTGAGTTTGTTTAGAATGCTTGCTTAAAATAACTATATCTATCCTCCTCACTTTATAAAGTTTGTTAACTATCTAAAATATTTCGTAGATTCTTGTAGGTTTATTTCCGTGTCAGTAAATTTAGTATTTTATCCTATTAAGTTACTTAGCCCTTAGACGTTTAATACGAGGAACTCTGGGAAGTAATCGGTCTAGCCAAAAACATGGGAAAATAGGGTAAAAGAAAATTATGCTTCTGTACAAAAGTATTACAGACGGAAGAACTAAAAGTCATATCGCCTAAGAAATGAATAATAGCATTCAAAATCACTGGAGCCAATAAAGAATAACCGCCAGTTAAAGCCACACAAAAGTAAAAAAAAACTCCATTCTTCAGTTAATTGCTGTTGCCGATAAACAAAAGCAGCTGATGGCGAGTGTTCAGAGATAAATACCTGTTGTTGCAGAGAAATATGACATATGAAATGTGGATTTATATATACAATTTCAGTATTCAAGCGGTATACAGTGAAATTCTAGTTTTGCAACATAATAATGTATGACTGTCAAGTTCATAACAAGACAGTAACAGTTTAAATATTATCAAATGTGTAAAAATTACTGGTTTGCAAACGTTGAAATTAACGAAAAATGCAACCACTTGTCACGAACAATGAACTGGTTCAACAACTTTGTTACCAATTTTTATAAATCTGTGGCAGTCGCGTAAACACGAAACATACATATTTATGGTTCGAGTAGAAAACGGAAATAGTTTAAGCTCCACTTAAAGTGCGAGATAACTTTATCAACCGAAACAGCTAATTTATAATTATTTATGACATTGAAGAAACGGCCGTAAAGGTAGGTTCATGATTTTGCGTCCTCATCATCCTTATGTGAACCGCGTTTGTCCATATATGACAATAAGCATTATCGTGTATTTCTTAAACATTTTGAACCGCGAAAAAATGCATTTTTGATCTACATATAAATTATCTAATTATAAATCACAATAATCCATAACCAAGTCACGCACCTAGAAATCTATGGTAGAATCATATCAAATTTGGCCAAGTTTTTGGGTTGCCCGTGTCATAATTTACATACACATTCTCGGAAGGAGATGATCACGGAAAAATATTATTTAGTTATTATATTGATGTAAAGTAAATAATCGCATGGACATGAAACAATTTTTGTATGTGCAACATGCAGAGTAAATTGACAAAACCCATATTTTGAAATGCTATTCTTTAATGCGGGATTGCGGAAAAATTTATTGGGTTATTTGCTTGGCTAGGCCGTTTAGTTTCCAGAGGTCCTTGCGTTAAGACCAAGTGGCTATAATTTATGTGTTCATAAAAACACATAATAAACTATTTCACATTACACATTAGCGATTAAAATGAGGTATTTAATCTGTATATTGACATTGTATGTTGTAGCAGACCAATCTGCTAATTTACAAAAGAAACAAACAACAAAATTTTTAGCAGTGTAGTGTAAGCTAAGAACTAAATTAAAGGGAGACATCTTTTATTTTGACATAATCATAATCATAAATGCATTCATATACATGTATAATTTTTTTTTTTTTTTATTTCACATACATGTATATTTTCGATGTACGCAGTATTTTATAAGCACGAGTACCTGCAGACCAAAAAAATAGATACTAAATTGCTTTCTTACTCCTGACCGTTTATATATTTTCTTATATATTATAATCTTTGTATAACGGTCTACACAAATCGAACTGAACAGTAACATGTGATCATACATACTTAAGGTGTACTACACTAGTAACAAATATTTACCCCGAATTCCATCCAGAGAGCATCCACAATGCTTCCTAGTACAGTAATAAGATCGAAAATGTTCCATGGATCCTTGAAAAAGTTCTATAAAATAAATTATAATTGGTTAATTTGAGTTACCTTAGTTAATATTCTTATTTCGCTCCCCGAAATTATATAAAGGAACCATATAATTCGTACGTATTTCATATTTATAATTAAGGAAACAAATTTTTGTTTTTGTTTTTTTCTGTTTAATTCCCTAACAGTTATTACAAAGTATCTTTCTTGTGCTTTGTCGTAGATGGTTGTGTTTATCTGTACTCGTGGTACTATTTTGTTTATTTTGTTTATCTGTGTTAAAATAATTAATTTTTTTCCATATAAATCTATTTTATTTATTGTGATACATTGTCCGCCTATTTGTGCTATTATTTCAAGTAGATATTAACTCTTTTAATAATAATATTTTTCTCGTTAGTGAGTTTTTCTTTTGCTTTTCTGTTTAGCGTCAGTGCACTCTTGCGCAGACGTTACTTGTTAATACTGTCAATTAGCTTGATCTCTAACAGTTTCGTTTTAACGCATTTTGCTAATTGCATGCATTTAAACATACTAACATTGTTAGTTGTAGCTACTTTTTGTGCAAGCCGCTCTCCCTCAGTTCTTGCTCTCTCATTCTTCTTCTAACTGCATAGCTTGCATCATTCCAAAAATACTGCGTCCCAGCGCTAGTTGTTTTTGTTTTGATTTTGTGTATTCGCTAATAAGACTTTTCGATCATTAGTTTTGTTTATTGTTTTCCCCTTCTCGTGCAGGGTATTTGTTGTTTTTGACTCATTTTGCATAATTTTTAATATTCACTATATTTGTAATTATGTCGGTCTGCTGTATCAGAAATTGTAAATGTCAGTCTGATTCCAAGGCTGAACTCATTTATTGTTGGTTGTGTGACAAAATAGCACATGTTAAATGTGCTGGTTTTGCAACCAAAGTTAAGGATTATATATCCAAGAAGTCTGGTCAGGTGGTGTTGCGAGTCTTGTCGTGAGGCTGAATTGAATTTGCAAAAATTCATGAGGCAGACAAAACAGGGTTTTAATACGCTGCGAGCAGCATTCACCATACTACATGGTGACTTCCAGAACTTGGATGATAATTTTAATAATTTCAAACTGTCATCCATGCCAACTGAGCCGAAGACTGTAATGCCGTCTACACCAGTCTCTTCGGCGAAATCACAATTTCTCCACATCACTCACCTACACCTTGCCCGATTTCACCAAATATAACTGATACTGTCGAGCTTACGAGTTGCAACTGATTCGTCGGTCAGCAACACTGCTCTTAGTTCTTCCCAGACTTTGTCCGGACCCATTCCCTTACAAGCAATTAGGGCTGCTAAGCCCCTGATAGCTTTCCCAATTAAAAAACAAATTTTCGTCTCTAGACTTGCCCCTGACACTTCGAGTTATGATGTTAAGTCATACATCCAAGCGAAGTTAAAACTACTAGATTTATCTGTTGATAAATTTAGATTTAGTTATGCCAGAGAAATCAGCTCTTTTAAAATTAGTGTTCCGGCGGAAGCATTCAACATTATATGTTGCAAAAACTTCTGGCCGAAAGACTTAATTATAAAAGAGTTTGAGTCAATTAGAAGAAATCGGCCTTCGATTGCACAGCCTCTAAATACTTTATCTTCATCTTATAGTAATGCACCAAAATAATAACTCTTTGTTTAACTTATCAGAACGTTAGAGGGCTTAATTCTAAACTTAATAAGCTTTATGTAGATAGTATTTCTTTTGAAGCTAACATTATTATCTTTACTAAAACCTGGTTAAAGCCCGAAATTTCAGATTTTTCTTTATTTTGCAATAAATACACATCTTTTAGATGCGATCGTTTGTCGCGTATAGGAGGTGGTGTCCTTATTGCTGTAGATTCTGATCTTTTATCAGAATTTATCGCCGTTAAAAAATATTGTATAAAAATTCTATATATACATGTATAACGTGCTCGTATATTCCGCAACAGTCTGATTTATCTATATACCTAAAGCTTATTTCTGCTATTCAGTCTATTTTGCCATTACTTTCTAATAGTGATTACCTCTTTGTATTTGGTGACTTTAATTTGCCAAATGTGGTATGGTCTGACTGTCCAAGTGCTTTGATGCCATCCACATGTCACGAATTTATCAATTGTCTCTGAAATTAATCCGGTTCGAAACTGTAATGGTCGTCTACTTTACCTTTTTTTTGCATCGGATCCTTTTTCTAGTACTGTATAACAAACTTGTCCTTTAGATGTCCCCGAACTGCCTACATGTGAGCATATTTGTTCTATTAACCCGGTCGTTAAGACACGCTGTTTGCGTAAAACAGATTTTCTAAATTTTAATTCATTAATTTGAGAAACAAACTGGTCGCAAGTGTACTCTTGTACTGACATTAACAATGCTACTTCAATCTTTTATAATATTATAAAATCACTTTTTGACCAATGCGTTCCAGATGAGCTTCCCAGAAGAACTAATAGACCTCTTTGGTTCTCTAAAGAATAGGAAATGCTTAAAAATGTGAAGTCTTCATATTAAAAAAGATTTAAGAGGTCGAATAATTTTTGATTTTTCTTGGTATGTTTTCGCCAGAACAAATTTTGTTGTTTGTAATTCGCGTTGTTACAATAATTACCTAATTCGTTGTCGTTTGCAATTTGCAACTTTGTCAATACTAAACGAAAAACTTCCTCATATGCCCTCATATGTTTCTTATGAAGACATGATCAGGCTGCAGCCGATCTTTTTGCAGAATTCTTCCAAACTACTTATTCATCTTCTAACTTTCTTCCTAATTCCCCTTATCCGTATACCTTTCCGAAATCTAACTGCATTTTTAGTCCTGTGATCCTGGAAAGTTCGTTACTTAACGAACTTAATCTAATCAAGCCAGGTTATTCTTTAGACCCAGATGGAGTACAAGGATGTGTACTTAGGAACTGTGCTGATTCTCTATGAAATCCGTTGCTTAAATTATTTGAATTGTCAGTTAAGTCATGCATGAAGGTATCACTTATAATTGCTCTTCACAAACATGTTCAAAGTTAGATGGGGTTACTATAGAGGTATTTCCAAATTATCCGTCATCCCTTAAGTGTTTGAGAAGCTGATAACATATCAACTACAATACTCATGTAGCTCTATCATTTCACCCTGACAACATGGTTTTGTAAAATCGAAATCTACTTCCACTTACTTACTTGACCTTACCTCCCTTGTTATCAAAGGTTTTCAGAACAAAACGCAGACTGATGTCATTTACACAGATTTCAGCAAGACTTTAGATTCCGTTAACCACTATCTCTTGCTTAAAAAACGTAGTACTATCGAATTTCTTATGTCGATTTCCGAATATCTTTCTTGTAGAACCCAAAAAGTTATTTTTAAATCCTCATTGTCTAAGCCTGTCTTTGTTACCTCTGGTGTACCCCAGGGTAGCCACCTTGGTCCTTTACTTTTTAATTTATTTATTAACGATCTCCCGTCTATTTTCCATCACTCCTATGTACTAATGTACGCCAATGATGTGAAGCTGTGCTTATCATATAATGACAACAATCCTCCTTATTTATTGCAATCGGACTTGGATGTGTTTTTTTGGTTGGTGTAAATGCAACTTGTTGTTTTTGAATTTCTCTAAATGTTAGGTTATGTCATTCTATGGAAGTACGCCTAGTAGACTGTGTCACTGATTTGGGAATTCTTCTCGATTATAGATTAAAATTTGACAAACATATCACGCTTACAGTCAACAAGGCGACTCAATCTCTTGGATTTATCAAATGATAGTCTAAGGAATAAGACGACCCTTATACGACTAAACTGCTATATACTTCTCTTGCTCGGCCTATTCTGGAATACGGATCTTGTGTGTGGTCTCCTCAATATTCGGTACACCAAGACAGAATTGAGTCGGTTAAAAAAAATGTTCTTCTTTTTGCTCTTCGCGGCTTTAACTTGGTTCCAGATACTGATTTGCATCTATTCCACAGTAGATTCCTATTAATTAACCTCCCATCTCTTACTAACCGTCGCATAATGATGGGAGTTTTATTTGTACATAAATTAATAATTGGCAAAATTGACTCATCTGTACTATTGAGCCAAATTAACTTTTCTGTACCTTTGAGACGTGCTCGTAACTTTACACCACTTGCTCTAAATACTTGTAATACTAACTATTCTCTGCATAAACCTTTTCGAGTTCTCTGTGTTCACTATAACAGACTTTTTCGAGTCTTCAACTCAGAGTCCTCTTTTGATACGATTAAAAACCATATTCTTAACTTTTTAGCACGTAGTAACTAACACTAATTGCTTTACTAATCTAGTGATCTGATTGGGATTTTCTGGGTTTCTCCCAATCCTCGCATCAAATGTTGGATCATTTAATATTCTCATTTTGAACATCCCAGATATTAACTTTAATTTTTACTTAAATATTCCATTTTAAATTTAAGTTATATTTTAATTTATATTATTTTAATTTATATTATATTTATATTATAAATTATAAATAGTTTATATTATAAAAAAAGCGAGATTTTTAGAAGAGTTTTTTTCAAAAAACTTATGTATGTACTGCGAAATTCAATTAAAGGTATTGATAGAATTATTGCTAATTAATAATAGGTCCAACCACCTGCTTCGAAAATTACCTCAAATACTATCTGACATGGATTATACAACCTTTTGAAACTCTAATTGGGGAATTTTACCACATTCTTTGATGACAGTAGTCCGTTACTCCTCTAATGACTAAAATTTTGTTTCACCAGCGTAAAGGCGTCTAGCAAGTTTTTCCCACAACTTCGATTGGATTCAAGTTTGGGAACGTGCTGGCAGAAAGTTCAATTTCCATGGCTCGCTGGCCCGCGATACATGTATCGGGTCATTATCCTGTTGAAAATTGTTTCTTGGTCCGGCTGATGCTCCAAATAGCTTACAAGGACATCATTTAGCTTAGTTTGTAAAACCTCTGGTTTTATTCTTCGAGTAATCTTGTAAATAGTCGTCCTATTGTAAGCTTGTATCCAGCCCAAAACATCATCACTAATAATTTTGGAAGCTGTTCTGTTTTACGTTAAGCCGGAGTGAATTATTGTGGTTTTATCCCTTGGCGAAATGGTTATTTCCTTGTTCTTTGACTAATTTTTGATATTGTTTTCCTAAAGTTTGATCAAAATATGCCTTGCTAAGGCTGAACGGCTTAATTGTATTGCAATTTTTAGGTAGGACATACCATACCTTGTAAGCAAGAACCTCTGCAATTTCCTTTTTAATTTTGATTGGCAATCAGCGTAGTCATAAATAGACTCAGCAATTTATATTAGTACGGACAACATTTTTTTGACTTCACAATCTTCCTCAGAAACATCTGCAAAGGCATAGCCGTTAATTGAATTTCCCATCGAAAGTTTTTGTTTTTAAGAGCGCTCGTATGTTATTACCATTACTAAATGAAGAATAACTGGTTACGTGGCAGCCACGTAACACCACCATTACGTTTTATAAATGCCTTTAAATATAGCTTATATTCATTCATACAATTTTTTGGATTTTGTCCAATAGTTTAAAACTTATTCAAATCTGAAATAAAGATATTGTCATTTTCTGCAATATTTTTTTTTTATTTTTTTACTTTAAAACTCAGTAAAACGTCTAAAGAAAATGTTGGGCCATGGTTTAGACTCTTCCATAAATAATTGTTTTACTTATTAAAAGCGGTGCTCCACACAGAGAAGGAAGTGACCACATAAGGGACAGTTTTTTGATAGAGCGGGGAAAATGATCTACTCCCGTCCGTTTAACCGCAGTGCATTAGGAAAACATTCCTACGTCAACCACATTATGGGAGAAGCGATCCTGCTGGATAGGCTCGAAGTATATGAACAACCACCCAGCTAATGCTAGACCGAAATAGTGACTTTGAAATAGTGAGTCATGACGTACCGGCCTATTCGAGTCGTCTCCAATTTGAAGCAGATTTTTTACGGGGGAGGCTAGTTACGGGTTGAAATAACATATTTTACCCCTTTATATTTTGTTTGACATATTTACCGATAATACAGAAATTAGAAATCATAGCGTTAACCGTTCCCGCTAACCATTACGAAATTCAAATAAAAAAATTTGCATTACGCGGGAACCGAAAACCGAAAGACACTCAGAACCGAAACCGATACTGAAATCCTGCTCAAAATATTATCAAAAAACAAGTAACTTCAAAGCAACAATTACGAAATAGCATTAAACCATGTCTTAAATACGCAGCGCACAGTATAACCGAATTGATTACATACACCCACACATTCACAGCCACCATTTTCTGTAATTTTTCTGCGACCAAAACAAATCATTCATTCAGACGGACAGGCAGTAGCACAAAACCTGAAAGTCAAAATAACATCGTAAAAATGCAAGAAGAAAACAAGATAAGTTTGCAACATACAGGGAAACAAAAAATAACTTTGTGACCGACACACTGGCAATCGCTTTGCAAGTAGTATCTGAAGATAACTTAAATACGAATACTTGCTAGCGGGGGACAACAACTGATAGAGTTGGTATTAAGGGCGTATTAACGCCACTACTTAAATGAAGCGTAATAGACTCGCGGATGGTCAACGTTTTCGAGTGTTAACTACTCAAGTAGACGGATGTGCAATAAGGGTAAGTTCTACAACCGGAGATATAGGTGCGCCAACTAGAGATGGCGCAGGAGAAACATCGCGGTTTATATTGCAGGGAGATGGCGACAAAGATAGCATTGGCAAAGCATCCAGAGGACAAGGAGTTGCCAACAAAGTTGAGGGCGACTGTGCTGACGAACATTTAAAAATTGGAGTGGACATTGAAATGAGGACTCAAAGTTAAATTCACTAAGCAATTCAGAGCTTGGGTCAAAATCGCTTAGTAGGGTCTCATCGACCTCCTTTATACATACGCGAAAAATTAAATTGAAGTTTAATACAGGTAGGGCAAGACCAATAAAAAACCACCACAACCTTTTTTGGGGTTGGAAATAATTCTATCAGAGTCTCGACCCGAAAGACCTGCACATTTGGCGTGCATGACATTATCACACAGCCAGCAATGAACAAACGGCAGACTGAGCAGAATCATCAACGCGTTTTATATTGCAAGTTTTTTTTCCAGCACAACATTAGTCCGGCAGGGGTAATGTTAAAAAAGGCAAAAACAAAACAAAAGGAGTGTAGAAGAACAGCAAGTGTCACTCAAATTAAGCGCACAACAAAAACTACAATAAAAGGCAAAATCAAAGGCTTGTGAGAGATGAAACAACAACAAAGCACTGACGCACGAATAGTTAAAAAAAGAGTTACCAAGCAAAACACAAATCAAGCTCTGTTTGCAATAAATAAGGATAAATAAGGACAGCTGTTGTCATTACATATATGCTAAGCAGAGCTTCACATCATCGGCGTACATGACTACAGATTAAAATGTAAAGGACCAATATGGCTACCCTGAGGTACACCAAAAGTAAGAATAACGGTAAGTTTTTGAAGCTACAGATAGTGGTTAACAGAGTCAAGGGCCTAGCTGAAACCTTGTAAATTGCGTCAGTCTGCATTTTGTTCGAAAACCTTTGATAACAAGGGAGGCAAGCTCAAGTAAGTAAGTGGTAGTAGACCTTGATTTCACAAAACCGTGTTGGCAAGGTGAAATGATAGACCTACATAAGTGTTACAGTTGAAAAAAACTGCCTAGGGTTTTGAGCAAATTGCAAACGACAGCGAATTAGGTAATCATTGTACCTGGTTCATACACATTTGGCTTAGACTGCTTGGCAGTGTATCGTTTCTTGGCTTCGGCTCGATGATCATTTACTGTCTTCGCAGCACTCTCCATTACATGTTGTAGCTCTGTTTCGGTAAGTACGTTGGTATGCGCATCTTGAAGTAGTTCACTAGCGTATTCTGCAATAGTCCGGGCTCATGTCCATACAAAAGCTGGAAATTAGAACATTTAGTTGTTTTGTTTACCATTGTGTTAATACTCCATTGGATTGCCCGTATCCAAAGTCTTATGCAGTCCACAACGTAATTTGCTTTTCAGTGCATTGCATCTAACATGGCGACTTCCCTTTTGAAGTAACGCCGACCACTATCAGAAATAATTCTTTTAGGCATTCGCATATAGCTGTTACTTATTGTAATGTGTGGATGACATGTTTGGTTGCTGTGCTCTTAACAGCGTGTATAATTGTGAACTTGGTAAATCGCCGAAATCATAAATATATGCTCGTTGCGTTTGGAACTTTTCGGAAATAGTCCCAAGTGATCAATATTAATCGATGAAAAGGGGATTGCCTGGATATCATCATAATGATATTGACCCTCCTGGCGTCCACCTGGTTGTTTGTTAAATGCGCAGCCAACACATGACTTTATATATCCTTTAACATAATTTCTCATGCGTGGAAACCAGAATAAATTACCAATTCGGCCCAACGTCTTCTCTACGCTTATGTGCCCTGCTTTATCGTGACATTCGTTAAGGTTATCGTAGCTGCTTTGGTACCACCCATAGTAGTTTGTTGTTATATTTGCGATACAGGCGACCTTGCTCTATAATATACTCGTCATTTTCGACTTATCCTTGGATTTCATATCTTTACCAATGTGTTGAATCTTTTTGTCTTGTAGCTGAATTGCAAATAGCCAATCTGCTTCGTCGATATGGTTTAATTATATTCAACTAGCTGTTTCCATCTCATTTGCATTCTCAACTGGCGCTCAGCTCAAGGCGTCGACATGTTCCATTCGGGAACCTGGTCTGTGAACAATTTCTATATCAAATTCTTGTATACGCAACCACCATCGTGCAATACGTGAGATAAGTTCACATTTTTCCATCGTTGTTCTAAGTGCGTTGCAGTCGGTAATAACCTTGACACGTTTTCCACAAATATAGTACTTGAATCTGTCTAACGACTCGACTACGGCTAAGGCTTCTAGCTCATAGCTATGAAATTTCCTCTCGCTTGTAGATGTTTCTCGGCTGAAGTACGCAATAGGTTGCAGTTGCCCTCTTTCTTCCATCTGTAGCAACACTCCTGCTAGACCAATTGAACTGGCATCTGTATGAAGCTCGTGTATGGCATCCAAACGATAACTAGCAACTACTGGTTTGGATATAAAGTGTCTTTCAATTCTTCAAACGCTTGTTGTTGAGGCTGCTCCCACCTAAACGGTCGTTTTTGCGCAGTAACAAACGCAATGGCTCTGAGATTATAGCATAGCCGGCAACCAATTTTCGAAAATAGCCACTGAGACCCATAAACTTTCTCACTTCAGTTACATTATTTGGCTTTGGAAATAACGAGATGGCATTCATCTTAACTTCTCTAGGACTAATGCCTCCAGGATGAATCTGATGAAAATAAATAACTCGCATTTGTCGATGTTTTACGTAAAGCCACATTCTCGTAGAAACTGCAGAATGCGCTTAAGTTTCTCCATCATTTCATCAATTGAATGACTGCCAATAAGAATATCATCCATATAATGCAGAATGTCACCTTTATGGACACGTTTTTAAATTTCGGCCATGAGTCTATTGAAAACTGCTGGCGCGTTTTTCAACCCAAACGGCATGCGATTAAATTCATATAGCCCATACGTTGTTATAAACGCTGTGTATTTGCGACTGTCTGGTTATATTTCAATTTTGTAATAGCCGCTGTTGAGGTCAAGCGATGAAAAATGTTTAAATCGTTTGGCTTCCTGTAAACGCTCTTCGATGTTTGGCACTGGAAAGCTTTCTTTCGTCATTAATTTGTTAAGTCGGCGATAATCCACGCATAAACGATCACCTCCACTCTGCTACTTTATAAGTACCACAGGACTGGCATACTCTGCTATAATATCGCGTTGTAATAACTCGTTGATCATGCTGTTTACCATCTCTCGTTTTGGTTCGGGTATACGATATGATGCTTGAGAGACAATTTGACCACTGTCTAGGCGGATGCTTGCTTTCACTATGTCGGTTTTCCCGATTCCCTCTAATCCTGTTGAAAATACATCATCAAAAGTTTTCAAAACATTATGCAACCATTGCTTGTCGCTGCCGGTTTCTACATTCGAGAGAAGTCTACTGAATTTGTTATAATTTATTACCAGTTTTCGGATTGCTCGTTTGCTACCTTAATTTCCATCTGTGAAGTTAAGCGTAAGCTTCGCGTCAATTATAACATCTTGTCCCAGCAAGAAGTCTTCTTCTGAAAGCTCATCATCGGCGACATATACTTGTGCCGTAATAACTTGTCCGTCTATAGATATATCCACAATTATAGCCTCGTTGAGCATACAGGTGCCACCACAGATTCATTTTACCCGCATAAAGCACTTGCGACAATTTGCCTTAATACATTCGGCCAGAGATTTCCGGACAATACTAGCTTGACTTCCGGTATCTATAAATGCATTGTATTGGCGAGACTGTACCATTATAACTTTGCAAAACATCTTATCGCAATTCATGGCACCTAAGCGTCTTTTATATGTGTCAGTTGTCGGTTTAGGCACGCGTTTGCAAAATGTCCCACAATTTCCACAATTATAACATTTATTAGACCTAGACCTGGTCGGTGTTATGTCGACTTCTGTTTTCTGTTCAACGCTGTATCGTCTTTGAACTTGATTAGATACATGTACCCTGCCACGGTTTACAAAGTACGATTCAGTTATGTCTCGCATCTGCTTCATTGATGAAATATGGATTGCTGCCATACTTTGCTGTAGTTCGCGGTGCTGAAGACCAGATCGAGTATAACGTATTACTGCTGCTTCACTGAGATGACAGCGATTCCTCAATACTGACTTCGTCAGTTTTGGATTTCTTGTTGCCTTGGCCATATCATTATGAATTTCTGCTTCATCCGGCGCTGCACCAAACTCGTTGTGAATAGCATTTGCATAATCCAACCATGTGTTGTGGAGAATCGGCGAAGAGTCCAACCACATCTTCGCTGCTTCTTTGAGTCGAGTATAAATCGCAAGCAATAAAAACTTCTGGTCCCATTGAAAGGCTTCAACGATTGTATTGACCCGATCTACAAACTGATGAACCGAAATAGCATTCTCATCATTTGGACCAAAATCTGATAACGTATTGGCGATTTTAATCACCGACGCTTGTCGTGTCTGTACGTTTTGATTCATAACAGATGCTCCTGCACTGTCGCTGTTAGTTAAATTGTCATATGTCTCTGGTTGTGTCGATAATGTCACTACTGCACGAGCACTATGTGCAACAATTAGCTGTTCCATCATTTCACGCAACTGCCTCATTTCGTACAGAAGTTGCGAAATAGCTTCTCCTTCTACCGCGTTGTTATGTCCCGATGCTTGCGGCATTTCTACTTCCTCAGATTCCTCAAATTCCATTAGCCGGCGAATCAATTCATTTCTTGTACCAACTGTAGATAATTCCCGTTCTCTCAGAAGGAATTTTAACTGATCTACCTTCAATTCTGATATCTTCTGCACTTTTCAATAAGTTTGTTTTCTTTTCTTTTACAATTTATAGGCACAATTTCAGTATTGCCAAGTTGTAAAATTCACCAACACATATGCATACACATGCTTTTTATGTTTTTATGTCTTTTTATGTTTCAATATCGCTAAGTTGTGAAATTCATCAACACATCAATAATCCGACTTCTGAACTGTAAGATATAAGGCCAGTTACTTTCGAGTGGTATAGGTCTTGGTGGATATTGATAGTTTATTCATTGATTATACAGACTATTATATTCAAGCTTATATTTTAAACAGAATTAACACATTCCGTTTGCAAACTCTCACCCAGAGACGCTCTTTTTTTTCCTTTCTATCGAGTGCATATCTCGTATTTTTTATCGATAACTGTTTGTGACGAGTAAAGTTGCCCGACGCTTACACGTACAAATGTTATTAAAGGTGGAATCCTCTATAAAAACGTTAAGGGGAATGAACAATTGGTGGTACCCAAAAACACGCCATACGAAATTATTGCAGATGCAAAAAATAGTGCTTATGTCGCTTTACAAAATACAATGCAAGCCTTGCAACAACAATTAAGGATCCCACACATTAAATGAAAACCCGCCCACATATTTAATGCATTCATTAATTGTATTAATGTCAATTATTAGATGGGAGGACGAGAAGGCATTTGAATTGTATATAGAGACAATAAAAACAATACAAGTTCATTTTTTGTATAATCAATACTATCAGGAAATTTGTTAAGCTGTTTAATATAGATATTAAAAAATAAATCAGTAACAGGTGTCTGATAGGAATTCTAACTCGAACCACAACAGAATGCAATTTTACAAAAACAAATACAAATTTCCAAACAAACTATATCGAACCAAACAAGATCATTTATTGGAAATTACATAGGCCCAAATAAAATTAAATTTGTGTAAATCATAATATAAACATTTTTATTTATTTATTTATTTAATTAAAGTCAACTAAAAGCAGTTCACTACGAAAATTGACAATTTCAAATATTAAAAAAGAATAATTATTAAAAATTTAAAGTAATTATAATTAAAATAAGAATAATGAAAAATTAAACATTCAAATTTAAATTTAAATCTTGGGAATAAAAACTATAAGAAAATTGATTTAAATTAAAACGACCCAACATTTGTTGCAAGGATTGGGGAAAACCCAGACAAGTCCAATCAGATCAATAAGTATTAGTATAGATATGTTAGAATAGGAGTGGGTAGAAAATTGACTATATACTAATACTTGCGTATATTCTATAAGGAGCAGTAGTATACATAGTAGATAAGCATAGTATATTGAAGTATTAATGCATAAGTGAGTGAGTAAATAGGGCTTACACTGTTATTAATTAAATATAATAAACTATTAGAAGTAATAGTATGGTAGTATATAAGTAGCAGTAAAATGGATAGGTAAAGTTAAGAATTATAAGAAAAAAATAGGAGTTAAGAAAATTGGAGGATACGTTAGTTCGGGAAAGGGAAAGGATTTCTTCTAAGGTAAAGGAGAATAGAGGACTTTACAGACTGAAGGGTTATTTCGCTTGAGAAGACGTGATACAGCGAATTAAAGTTTACACATAAGGCATGAAACGAGCTGTGGAAAGCATAATCAGTTGTGCACGTAGGAAGGGAAAGTGGAATTAAATTCCTACTTGTTCCACGGGAAACAGAAAAATTTACAGGACCTAATAAATAAGACAAACTGATGTCACTATTAATCAATTTTTAAAGAAAAACCACACCAAGATCTTTTCTACGATTCAATAACGACGACGGAAGGTTAAGAAGGAGAAGCCAGAAACTAGAATAAGGAGGTAAACGAAGGTTAGGGTCCCAATTGAATCCACGTAAAGCAAACAATACAAATTGTTTCTGAGTGGACTCAATGCGATCCTGGTTGGTGCTATAATGTGGGCACCAAATGCACGAACAGTATTCAAGATCGTCCGAACAAGAGAAACGAAAAAGATTTTTGTGATGAAAGGATTATCTAATACTTCCGACCAACGTTTAAAAAAGCCAAGTACTCCCTTGGCATCATTTATAATAGTGGAGATGTGCAAATTAAAATTCAATTTCCAGTCAAATAAGACACCCAAGTCTTTAACCGTGGATATACGGTGCAATGGAATAAAATCGAATAGGAGCCTAAAGAGGGTCTAACACCACTTAATGTCATGAACATACATTTTGCACAATTAAGATGCAGCTGATTGGTCAAACACCAGCGTTGCAAAGCACTCAAATCCTCTTGCAAATAGTTTTGGGTGGGATCAGTGTATGAACAGATAAGCTTAACATCATCTGCATACCTGAGACAATGGGAATGAGAAAGAATGGTAGGTAAATCATTAATAAAAAGAGTGAATAAAAGGGGTCCTAAATGACTACCTTGGGGTACACCAGAAGTGACAGAAATTGGCTTCAAAGTAGAAGACCTCAGTAATACTTTTTGGGTTCATCTTTCAAGTACGAGGAAATAATAAGGAGGGTGGAAAACCTAAGCAATCGAGTTTAAAGATAAGAAGATTATGATTGACAGAGTCAAAAGCTTTACTAAAATCCGTGTAAATAGCATCGGATTGACTTTTTTTAAAAATGCATAATTTACCAAAGTGGTCAATTCCAGTAAATTGGTCACAGTGGAACGATCTTATACAAAGCCATGTTGGGAAGGGGATATAATTGATTTACAGCCATGCTGTAAAGTAGAAAGAAGAATCTTTCCAAACAATTTAGGAATTGCAGATAGCTTTGCGATGTAGTTTGAAATGTCAGACCTTCTACCTATCTTATGGAGTGGGATTAGACATTAATCTTTCCAACAAACAGGGAACCTAGTGGATTCAAGAGAAGAGAAGAGTGAAAAGCTTAAGCAACCGTTCAGCCAGAGAAGAGCAGCACTTCTTAATGACACAACTAGGAATGTTGTCAGACCCAGGAGAGAAAAAAGATTTTAATGAATTAATAGAAGAGGTTAGAGAGTCATAAAATATAGTAGGAGTGAAGATAAAGTTGGAGGCAGGAATATTAAAGGGATAAGTTGAATTGAAGGAGGACATAGGTGAGTAAGTAGATTGGAAAAAGTTAGCGAATAGATCAACTGTAGCAGAATCGTTGTTAGCTTTCTCTAGCCCTAAAAAAAGAAGAAGGTAAAATTGAAGATTTTCTTTTCAAATTTACAAAATTAAAAAACTGCTTAGGATCGCCAGAAAACTGTATTTTACAAAGAGCAAGATAATTCTCATAACATACAGAGTTTTGGAGCGTAAAGTTTGACTTGGCAACAGAATATTTATACCAAGCAACATTAGAGCCAGTTTTTTTGTACTTTTTAAAGTGTTTAGACTTAACATTTTTTAATTACGAAAGTCTGCGAGAAAACCAAGGGGGCTTTGACTGATTTAACGACGGGATGAAGTTAGGGATACAAACGTCCAAGAGTGAGTTTAATATGTCATAAAAAGTGCCAAGGGCAATATCAATATCAGTGATTCTATTAAGAAAATACCAGTCAGTTGCAAGAATAAGATCATTAAGTAGGGAGTAATTACCCCTACAAAAGCAACAACGAGGTAGTGAAGAACGAACAAAAAGTGAGATACAAATCTCAATAGGTGGATGATGAGGATCTTCGGGGACAGTAAGTGGTGAAGTTCTATAGACGCATGAGTTTGCATGGTCATTAATAAAAATAAGGTCCAGAATCCCACTCAGATGGTTTTTAATTGGGCTCATCTGAAAGATTGAAAAATCAGGAATGCAATCTAAAAACTAATGATTACTGGAAGGCAGAAGATAATTTAGGTTATTGGAATAAGTCCATGAGATGTTGGGTAAATTGAAATCACCGAGCACAATGAAAATAGTATCCTTCACTAGAAGAGACACTTCTTTTATACATGTAATATGTTGCATATTAACATGTACATCAGACGATGTGGGAATGTAGGAGCAAACAATGTAAATATATTGTGTTGAAGATGTTACTTTAACAGCAACAATTTCAACATCTGAAGGCATATTAAAAGAGATACGATCAGACTGAAATGTCGATTGGACGGCGATTAGCACGCCACCAGCACGACGTATCTGTCGATCATGTCTAAATATAGAGTATCAATTTGACATAATTTCGCTATCAGATAAGGTAGGAGTTAACCAAGTCTCTGATAAAGCGATAATGTCGAAATTAAGAGAAAAGCTAGTCAAATAAAGATTTTTAAGCTTCGTTAAGAGGCCTCTAACATTCTGGTAATGAATGTATAAAGAAACGGGACACGAACCTAGTTTTTTGATAGGGGCTGGAAGTGCAACAGATGGCACAGTTCGCCGTTTGGGCATAAACTCATGTATAATCATATGAGGTGGCTAAAATTTTGGATCACATATGGTTGAGAACGTGTCATGTGGGACGGTAATCTTAAAAGATGCTATTTCCAGAGGCGTGGCACAGTTAAAGACTTGCTAGCAATATAGGCCACAATCGCTTCACAAGTAGTATCTGAGGATAACCTAGATACGAATACTTCCTTGCGAGGGACAACAACTGATGAAGTTGGTATTAAAGGAATATTATTAGCCTAGCGGGAAGGTCTGCGTTTTCGAGTGTTTCCTACTCGAGTAGACGGCTCTGAAATAAGAGTTGGTTCTACAACCGGAGATATAGGAGCGCCCACTCGAGATGGCGCAGGAGAAACATCGATGTTTATAATGCCGGGTACCACAGACGGAACGCTTAAAAATTGGGGCAACCATTGGGATGTGGACTCAAAGTTAAATTGACTAAGCAATTCTGAACTTGAGTCAAAATTGCTTAGAAGCGTCTTAGCGACAACATTTAATTTTAAGAATTGATTTGTCACCACGTTATACATACGCGAGAAATCAAATTGGAGCTTAATGCAACTAGGGCAAGACCAATTAAAACCACCACAACCTTTTTTGGGGATGGTAATAACTCTATCGGTGTCTCGACCCGAAAGACCTGCACATTTGGCATGCATGACATTTTCACTCAGCCAGCAATGAACAAACAGCGGCTAAGCAGAATCATCCGCGCGTTTTATATTGCAAGTTTTCTTACAGCACAACATTACTCTGACTGGGGTATTTGTTAAAAAAGGCAACAACAAAACAAAAGGAGTGTAAAATAACAGCGAGTGTCACTCAAATTAAGCGCACAGCAATAACTCAAAGGCAAAAACAAACACTTCACTAAAACGACAAAGGAAATATTGCTGTAAACATCAGCGCTCCCGGCTTAACCAAGAGAGCGAGACAGCAACAACAACAAACGATCAGAGCAACGCAATCAAAACAAAACAAACACCCACACAAACAATTGTAAGGGCTAGCGCCAAAATTATTTGACAAAGTAGTTGCACTAGGAATAACAAAAATGTAAAACCAAAAAGCTACGTAATCGCACAGCAGATTAAACAATACACGAACAATTACCAACCTTTATTTAAAAAATCACTACTACTAACTATAAAATATAGTAAAAAGGCGCAAAAATATCACGAATATTGAAATTAGGCACAGAGGAAAAAAAAACGCGTCCGTACACAACGAGCTCTCAATTGCTTCGGTGGCAGACCATGGACGTTTGACAAATCGCGGCACCGCCTCATAAAGCTCGAGTGAACCAAGAATGGCTAAAACAACGTTCCGAACTTCATAACGTACACACAATGGCTTTCGAATTCACCAGACGTGAATCCGATGGGTTATTCTCTGTGGGCCATTTTGGAGAACAAGGTCCGAACTAAAAGAGGCGCTGAAAAAAGTCGTTCTCCGCGAGTGGGACAAAATACCTGCAAGTCACATTCTGGCAGCATGCGATACGTTTTTAGACAGTCTTATAGCAAAAGTAAATTGTTCCTGAATTTTGCATTATTTTTACAAATTTTATACTTTGAATTGAGTAAAAGTAAATTTCTTTACTGATTTTATGACCTTTTTAATTGGTTACACTTCGAGTGCCAAGCCCTGTAGGCCTAAAGTACCTGGAACGCATGGTGACGACGAGAGACTACGTCTCTGGGCCCAATCATCCTCGATAAGACTAATCAGCCACCCATTCCTGATTAGACTTTTGACCTTATTCTGCTGCTGGTTCTGCGCCTGCGCTTGCTTGTATTTGTTTTGTTCTTGTGCGCAACCATGAGAGTTGCAGTTATTATTCTGATCGGTGTACGTGCTTTCTGACTGTTAACTAAAGCTCTAAGCCGCGATGCATTTGATTTTATTGGTCAGTGGGTGCAATCTCTGAGCGGTACATTTGATTGAATAAGTCGACGCATTTCCTTGTGCGTTTTTATTTTGAGCGGCGCTTTGGTTGTATTGATGTGTTGACGCAAGCTCTGAGCGGTATATTTGCTTGTCTTATTGCATAACCGATATGTTTGACTGGCGCATTTGTTTGTGTTAATGCGTTCGCGCAAGCTTAGAGCGGCTTGTTAATTTGTGTAATTGCGTAGGCGCAAGCTTTGTGCAGGGGTTTAGTTTGTTAGTGCATAAGTGTAACATTTGAGACACGCATTTGTTTTTGTTGGTGGGTTAGATATTTTGTCTTATCGGTGCATTTGGTTGACTTAGTACCTTGGAGTAAAATCTACGTATACCAGTGATGAGTTATATTTATCATTTTGGGCCAAAATACCTGCAAGTCAAATTCGGGCAGCTCACGATTCTTTTGTGGACCGTCTCATGGCCATAGTCAAGGCAAAAGGTAGTTAAATCGAGCAAAAATGAATTCTCTTTGAAATTTGTATTTTCTTACACATTGAGTAAAATTAATTTTGCAAACTGAATTTATGGCCTTTTTAATAGGCTACTCTTCGAGTGCTGGACCCTGTATTATTATCATACTTATATGTCTTAATTTGGTGGTAAAACTTACCAAATGCACAACAGATGTTTAAAAAATAAATACTTTTGTAACTTTACTTTTGATCTAGACAAAATTTAAAAAAAAAAAACTAATAATAATATACCAATTCAAGAAATTTTTTAATATATAAGTTAAGATAGTTTACTTAAGCATATTTACTCCGGTTTCCAACTAGGTGAACACGTGCCCAGAATGGGGGTGGGAATCCTACCCGTAAAACGCTGACCATACAGAAAGCACAGTCACGGTTAACTCTTGTGCTTTGTCGTAGACGGTTGTGTTTATCTGTGCTCGTGGTAAAATTTTGTTTATTTGTGTTAAAATAATTAATTTCTTTCCATTTAAAACTATTTTACTTATTGCTATACATCGTCCGCCTATTTGTGTTATTATTTCAAGTGCTTAACGTAGATTTTAACTCTTTTAATAATAATATTTTTCTCGTCAGTAAGTTTTTCTTTTTGCTTTTCTGTTTAGCGTCAGTGCTTTCTCGCGCAGACGTTAGTTGTTGTTACTGTCAGTTAGCTTGATCTCTAACAGTTTCGTTTTAACGCATTTTCCTATTTGCATGCATTTAATACTAACATTGTTTGTTGTAGCTGCTTTTTGTGCATGCCGCTCTCCCTCAATTCTTTCTCTCTCATTCTTGTGCTAACTGCATAGCTTGCATCATTCTAAAAACAATAAGTCCCAGCGCTAGTTGTTTTTGTTTTGATTTTGTTTATTCGCTAATAAGACTGTTCTTGCATTATTTTTGTCTCTTGTTTTTCTCTTTCTTGTGCAGGACATTTGTTATATTTCACTCATTTCAAATCATTTTAATTTTCCTTATATTTAAATCATGTCTGTCTGTTGTATCAGTAATTGTAAATGTCAGTCTGATTCCAGGGCTGAACTCATTTATTGTTGGTTGTGTGACAATATAGCACATGTTAAATGTGCTGGTTATGCAACCAAAGTTAAGGATTATATTTCCAATATGTCTGGTCTTAGGTGGTGTTGCGAGTCTTGTCGTGAGGCTGAATTGAATTTGCAAAAATTCATGAGGCAGACAAGACAGGGTTTTAATACCGTTTAAGCAGCACTCACCAAGCTACATGACTTCCAGAATTTGAATGATAATTTTAATAATTTTATATTGACATCCATGCCATCTGAGTCGAAGACTGTAATGCTGTCTACACCAGTCTCTTCGGCGACACCACAATTTTTAACTACACACAATTCACTCACACCTTGTCCGATTTCCCCTAATTTACCCGATACTGTCGAGCTTATGAGTTATCACTCGCCTGCTCTGAGGGGTTCTAAGAAAGTGATTGCAACTGATTCGTCGGTCAGCAACACTGCTCTTAGTTCTCCCCAGACTTTGTCCGTATCCATTCCCTTACAAGCAATAAGGGCTGCGCTTACAAATTTTTGTCTCTAGGCTTGCTCCTGACACTTCGGGTTATGATGTTAAGTCCTACATCTAATCGAAGTTAAAACTATCTGATTTATCTGTTGATAAATTTAGATTTAGTTATGCCACAGAAATCAGCTCTTTTAAAATTAGTGTTACGGCGGAAGCATTCAACACTATACGTTGCAAAACCTTCTGGCCGAGAGACTTAATTATAAAAGAGTTTGAGTCAAGTAGAAGAAATCGGCCTTCGATTGCACTGCCTCTAAATACTTCATCTTCATCTTTTAGTAATGCATCAAAAAATAACTCTTTGTCTAACTTATCAGATCGTTAGAGGTCTCTAAACTCTAAACTTAATAAGCTTTATGTAGATAGTATTTCTTTTGAAGCTAACATTATTATTTTTACTGAAACCTGGTTAAAGCCCGAAATTTCAGATTTTTCTTTATTTTGCAATAAATACACATCTTTTAGATGCGATCGTTCGATCGCTTGATTCTATTCTTTTATCAGAAACTATTTTTTCGCGTTGCCTAATAAAAATTGAATTTATCGCCGTTAAAATTATATATAAAAATGTTTCTATCTTTATACCGTGCTCTTATATTCCGCCACTGTTCTATATATATATATACCTAGAGCATATTTCTGCTATTTAGTCTATTTTTTCACTACTTTCTAGTAGTGATTACCTCTTTGTATTTGGTGACTTTAATTTGCCAGATGTGATTTAGTCTGATATTTCCAATGTTTTGAAACCATCCACATCTCACGAATTTATCAGTTGTCTCTGAAATTAATCCGGTTCGAAACTGTAATGGTCGTCTACTTGACCCTATTTTTACATCGGATCGTTTTTCTAGCACTATAGTACAAACTTGTCCTTAAGATGTCCCCGAAGACCCTACATGTGAGCGTAGTACTGTAGTACAAGCTTGTCCTTTAGTTGTCCCCGAAGACCCCTATCATCCCACTTTAGACTTAGTTTTTGAACTGCCTACATGTGAGCCTGTTTGTTCTATTAACCCAGTCGTTAAAACACGCTGTTTTCGTAAAACAGATTTTGTAAAACTTAATTCATTAATTTTAGAGACAAACTGGTCGCAACTGTACTCTTGTACTAACATTAACAATGCTACTTCAATCCTTTATAATATTATGAAATCACTTTTTAACCAATGTGTTCCCGATGAGCTTCCCAGGAGAACTAATAGACGTCCTTGGTTCTCTAAAGAACTGACAGTGCTTAAAAATGTGAAGACTAGATATTATATAAGATAAAAGAGATCGATAATCCTTTAGATTTTTCTCCGTATGTTATCGCCCGAACAAATTTTGTTGTTTGTAATTCGCGTTGTTACAATAATTACCTAATTCGTTGCCGTTTGCAATTTGCTCAGAATCCTAGGCAGTTCTACAACTTTGTCAATACTAAATGAAAAACTTCCTTACTGCCCTCATCTGTTTCTTATAAAGTCATGAAAGCAAATACAGATCAGGCTGCAGTCAATCTTTTTCCAATCTACTTATTTATCTTCTAACTTTCTTCCTACTTCCCCTTGTCCGTATACCTTGCCGAAATCTAACTGAATTTTTAGTGCTGTGATTAATTTAATCAAGCCAGGATAATCAACTGGCCTAGATAGAGTACCAGGATATGTACTTAGGTACTGTGCTGATTCTCTTTGTAAGCCCGTAAATAAGTTATTTGAATTGTCTGTTAACTCGTGCTCTTTCCCAACCATTTGGAAGGAGTCATTTATAATTCCTCTTCACAAAAATGGTTCAAAGTCAGATGTTAAAAACTATAGGGGTATTTCCAAATTATCCGTGATGCCCAAGGTGTTTGATAAGTTGATAAAATCTCAACTACAACACTCATGTAGCTCTATCATTTCACCCTGCCAACATGGTTTTGTGAAATCGAAATCTACTACCACTAACTTACTTGAGCTTACCTCCCTTGTTATCAAAGGTTTTCAGAACAAAGCGCAGACTGATGTCATTTACACAGATTTCAGCAAGACTTTCGATTCCGTTAACCACTATCTCTTGCTTAAAAAACGTAGTACTATCGAATTTCTTAGTGGATTTCCGAATATCTTTCTTGTAGAACCCAAAAAGTTATTTTTAGATCCTCACTGTCTAAGCCTGTCTTTGTTACCTCTGGTGTACCCCAGGGTAGCCACCTTGGTCCTTTACTTTTTAATTTATTTATTAACGATCTCCCGTCTATTTTCCATCACTCCTATGTACTAATGTACGCCAATGATGTGAAGCTGTGCTTATCATATAATGACAACAATCCTCCTTATTTATTGCAATCGGACTTGGATGTGTTTCTTTGGTTGGTGTAAATGCAACTTGTTGTTTTTGAATTGCTCTAAATGTTAGGTTATGACATTCCATGGAAGTACGCCTAGTAGACTGTGTCACTGATTTGGGAATTCTTCTCGATTATAGATTAAAATTTGACAAACATATCACGCTTACAGTCAACAAGGCGACTCAATCTCTTGGATTTATCAAATGATAGTCTAAGGAATAAGACGACCCTTATACGACTAAACTGCTATATACTTCTCTTGCTCGGCCTATTCTGGAATACGGATCTTGTGTGTGGTCTCCTCAATATTCGGTACAAAAAGACAGAATTGAGTCGGTTCAAAAAAATTTTCTTCTTTTTGCTCTTCGCGGCTTTAACTTAGTTCCAGATACTGATTTGCATCTATTCCACTCTTAGTACTAACTACTCTTAAATTTTGGTCGACTGATACTAGTTGACATTTAATATATAAATAAAATAAAAATAAAAATAAAAAAATAATAAACGTACCCGTAGGTAACATCCGCCGCGCTAATATGAAGACTTGCACGATGCGCAAGCTCAGCATTACCAAGGACATTGTTGCCGGCTCTGCCAGCTATAAGTAAATTGTATCAGAGAAGAAATTCAGAATAAAGATTGAACTAAGCTAACTTAGACATCTTTCGCTCCCGTTAACGCGATTAAATACTAATCTTAAATTCGCTATCGCGGTGCAAGACAACTTGCTTAATTGGTGCCCAACTTGGTATAAGGACTCACAAAAGGAATACCTTTCTAAAAACTATTACTGAAATGTAGACAACGAAGCCTAAAGCCTAAACAATTGTGTTATCAAAGTTACAAAACAAAGGCTAAAGTCAACATTTTTAATTGCGTTATCAAAGGCTAAAACTAACAGTTAACACTTTAATTACAAGAGCCAGCGTCCAAATTAAACGCTTTACACCACCACCCATACATAACCTACGGACACGTCAACAGATTCTGGAAATCGACACGTCTTCAACGACAGCGACGGCGACACAATCAGCTAGAGTGATGACAACTACAGCAACAATAGCAGCAATTTTATACAACGGCGTAGTTATAAATTTAAAATGTTAATTTAAGTGAAGTTTTCAGTTAAGTAATCCTGTTTTCGCTTGAAACTGTATCTTATAAAAGTACTTGGTGGCTTTATCGTGAGTGTTTCTCTGGCCCTTGATTACAATTTCTTGCCTGTTATATATTCGCATTCTGTGCCCTATTTCCTTCTGCCAAATTTTTTTTTTATTTTTTGGCCTCATTTATAGAAATGTAGAGTATAAAGTAGATGAGTTTTCCCAGTTGTTATGGGGAAAGAGTTGACCTTGATAGAGACGAGGACATAGATTCCTTGGGACAGATTCACTCCATTGACGCCTATGAACTATTATGGCTCTGAACAAAACTTAATTGCTCTGGACACTAGAAAACCACTGAGAAATGCAGTGTTCCCATCACGGCCACAAGATCTGCCATCTGCTTTAGCACTAGCTACGGAAGCCGAGCTCATTAATGACAGGAGTACATTGACTGCCAGTTATGCGAGGAACATGGATAATAGAACTCAGAGATCTGAAAATAACACGTTGCGTCAAAACACTAACCTATCCACCGCTTACGAAAGAAATCCCCATTTCAAAAGCCCGAGCCAATCGATCCAACATCGTCTTAATTTAGGCAACCTACTAATTTCACCAAAAACCCGGTTTCTGACGAGCAAACCAATAGATTCAAGAAAAGAGATCAATCTGAGCGCACTTCCGACCAGAGGCGTCAATGGCTATTCAATGTTGAACAACACGCTACTAATTTGAGCGAGCCTGATGACGATGATGACGATTTTGTGACACCAATAACTAATGACTTAGACTCTTAGTCTGAAGATGTAGTTGAATTTGATAGGATCAATCTTTTAGGGGTTATTTCAGCCTCCCATACGTCGAACGGGAGATGGCTGGAAGAACAATAAAAATACATAGAGCCGATTGAAGGCTTAAAAGGTGTAACCTCTGTCGATTCCCTTTTTTAACGTGGGCTCAATCCAAAGCTCAAGCAAAATTTCAAAAATACAAAGATAATATCCTGGGAAAAACAACCACTTTTTTCCTTCTTTCCGACCTAAATTCTTGGATGGGATAATCGGCTATGATCTGTTAACAGACGCAGAAGCCATTACAAACGCAAACTCTCAAACGCTATGTTGCGGTAACGTAGAAGAGAATCTAAAATTTCGCTCCTGCCAAAACGTAAGTTTTACCAATATCAACGACTTACAATTTCCTGTTTCCATTAAATTGGAATTCAAAAATATGATTCTTGAAAGAACTAAAGTTGTGTCTACATCCGAGCAATTGTTCCCATACAATACCTCTGCATTGTATCTCCGTGAGCAAATCGGCAAATCTTACTACGTTTGTGTATATGACATTATCGTTTTTTCTGAAAACGAAACTGATCATGTCAAACATCTTGACTGGATCCTTAAAGCTGTCTGAGAGGCCAATATGAGAATTGCCAGAGACAAGACACAAGTCTTTAAAGAATGTGTTGAGTTTCTTGGCTTCATCGTCTCCAAAACTGGAACGACAACCTGCCCCGAAAAAGTGAAGGCGCTCAAAGAATTTTCCGAACCAAAGTCTCTTTTTGCTTTAAGATCGTTTTTAGGCCTTGTTAGTTACTATAGGTCTGTCATAAGAGCCTTCGGTGCTACCACTCACCAATATCCTAAAAGGAGAGAATGGCTTCATTAGCAAACACGTTTCAACGAAGGTTACGATACTCTTTGACAACGCTCAAAAAATTCCCTTCGAAAAATTTTGAAACATCTTAGCCTAGGAACACGTCATTTTAAAATAATTTTCAAAACCTTTTGATTTAACCACAAGCTGCAGCACTATTTTTATGGCATTTGCGACATCCATATCTACACTGATCATCAGTCCCTGACGCCGTCTCTCGCCAATATATAAGCGCCCTGCAACAAGAATCACACAGCGATGCAGCCACAGTTCACAGCGAGCAATCTCTTTCTTACGCCATTAAGGCCTCAGATAAACCCCTCATTTGTTTCCAAAATCAACTGATTCTTGACGAATCGACTTTTCCCCTGAGTAGAAAGTTTGTACTTTTCAGCGGAAAGACCCGCCACACCATATCCTTCACTAATAAAAACTCTTTAGTAAAAGAAGCAATCCTAGCCGTTAACCCAAAAGTTGTCAACGTAATCAACTGCGCACTTTCCACCCTCGCAACAATTCAAAATGACCTGGTAAAAAAATTCCGTGCAACAAAATTTTGGCACTGCAAAAGGTAGGTAACTGATATTACAAACCAAAATGAGCAGTTGAAAAAAATCACGACAGAATATAATAGAGCGCATAGAACAGCACAGGAAAACGTTAAGCAAATACTAAACGATTATTACTTCCCGAAATTGAAAAAAATGGCAAACAAGGTTGTACTAAAATGTAAAACTTCCACACAAACCAAATATGACAGATACCGGAAGAAACAAGTCTTCGGGACTTATATAATCCCCTCTTATGACGGTGAAATGCTCCACATCGACATTTGCTCCACTGATAAGAGATTTTTCCTAACATGCATCGATAAAATTTAGAAGTTTGCGGTGGTGCAACTCATTCCGTTAATACCCATTTTTGACCTAAAGAGTGCAATCATTTAGTTAATGAACATTTTTTCAGACACAATCCTTTGTGACAATGAGATTTCGCTAAACTCAGAAACTTTAACGTCTTTGATAAAAAATCAGTTCGGAGTGGACGTAGTAAGCTCCCCTCCTTTTCATAGCACTTCGAATGACCAAGTTGCGCCCTTCCACAGCTCCCTCACTAAAATTGCCAGGTGGTTAAAGTAGCACTCAAGCCAGCTACAGTCCCGTCATTAACGAAAGTGCGTTTCTTTGGAGTGCACATGATGTGGTAACGCACTCCACAAACATAACGGACTTCTGGCGGATGACAGAAGAGACTAAAGAGACACTAGGCCTCTTTCCCCAATTCCACATGAAAAACCTACTAGACATGGATATTGACCACATTGCTGTCTGAATTACGGGTTTACCATAAGATAGCAAGAAGCCTAGACGTCTTAGGTACAGTTTTATAGTGGCAGCGGGAGCACCGGACACGAACGACCTCAGGAACTTAAAATTATCCGAGTCACAGTAAAATGAATCGAATAATAAACCAAAGAAAATAAATACTAATGTCCAAAGCCAAATTAACCTTTTGTCCGATACTGTTAACAAAAGTCTAACAACAGCAAAACAAACGCAGGTAGACACTGCGCTCTTATATGAAACGCTTTAAGCTAGAAACAGAATGATTATTGAGAAACTATAATATTTGATGCTCACGATAACACTCGCCAAAGAAAACATTGTAAGTCCTTCAGTTTTACAGGTAGATTATTCCGACATCAGGTCTATTATAGGTGAATACCTCACAGTAGAAATTCCTATAATTAGTTTAATTGAATGCCTAAAATCAAAATGTATCAGTCCCATAGCATTGTCCATATTTAAGGTACTCCCTTAAAGTTAAGATGATATGTAATAAGATTAGTATCGTCCCAGTCTCCCATAATAACAGAGTTCTACAAATCACGGAAGACGTAATCGCCGAATGTGGAAAAAGCATTATGGCAATAGCCGGATGTCAGATAACTACATATGGTGGTGGCGAGACTACCTGCTGTCTTTTGTACCTACTCCGGAACATGAGAAAGACACGGCGGGAAACGCAGGAACTATTGGAGATAGTGACCAACTCGGGCACACCCGGGGACAGGCGTAATTTAAGGGTGGAGTAGTTAAGATAGTTTACTTAAGTTACTCGGGTTTATAACAAGGTGAACATGTGCCCAGAATGAGCGTGAGAATCCTACCCGTAAAACGCTGACCATGCAAAAAGAACAGTCAACGTACCCGTTGGTAACATCCGCCGCGCTAATATGAAGACTTGCACGAGGCGCAAGCTCAGCATTACCGTGGACAATGTTGCCGGCTCTTCTGGCTCTAAGTAAATTGTATCAGAGAAGAACAATTTTACAATTCAGCGGTACTAGCTTTACCTGCATCGTCCGATTAAGATCTGTCTGAAATCGAATCGAAAAAAACAAGAAGAATCAAAAATTACAGGTACGTCAGCCGCCGACAGGACATATATAAAAGAAATTGCTTCGGTAATCCCAGAATTTTATTTTAAAAAAATCCATCTACAAAGGTTTATAACAGCACTTTAATAAGTAAATTTCACAATAGGAGCTTACGAACTAATTGCAGTAGAAGTTATAAAATCTAAAATAATTGGCCCTACACTTTATAAATCCTAGATGAAAATCTAAGACAGTTGTTTAAGTGTTCATATATCGATGACGGGCTAAATGCTGAACATGCTGACACCTTCAGTACTAAGAAAGTCGTCATAGCCACCATGATAAATAATTGTGAACATTGAAAGCTAAAAACTATTTTTGAAGCTGACACACTCAAGTTTATGATTGAAGCAATATGCAATTGCAGTACAGTGACTGACAAAGCAAATACTATATTGTATTCACAAAGAGGACATGCTTATCAATCAGGCCAATACACGCGTAACAACCGTGGTGAAGGACGTGGTTACTATTACAATAGTAACCATAATAATCGAAGCAACCATCATCAAAACAACAATAATAATCGAAAAAATAATATAATAGGAGAACTCCTGGTTATAAAGAGGTGGTAATCGTCAAAACGGAAACCACAATAACAATAACCGAAACGACAATAGCACACACTACGGCAATGTCTGATATGCACAGAGCACCGGAAAACTAGCCAAATCCTTAAAGCTCTCAATAAATTGACTTAAAAGATACAGGAGCTGACATTTTAATTATCCGACCAATTCTTTAATATTAATCATAATAATATAACCCAAATAACGGGTATAGCAGAATGGTCAACTAATTTAATAGGATTAAAATTTTTCGAACTGATTGGTATTTTATTATGCCACACAACTTTCATAATAGAATAGATTTTATCAAAATTTAATTGTTAACTAGATTTCACTGAAGAAAGTGAATATTCATATTAAGACCAATTTTTCACAATATTATTGATAACGAAATTATTATTCCATCACGCTGTGTAATAGTAATAGGAATCAGATAAATTAAAATAAAAACAGATAATAAACAATTTCTAATACTAAACCAAGAAATAGAACATGGTATATTTGTCAGAAATTCCATTTCTAATGCAATAAATATATACATCAGAATATTAAATACAACTGACAGCGCTAAAATTTTAAATCTATATAATATAATTAAAAAAAATATCCATTACAGCTATCTCAAGTTAGAGCCATATTAAAGGCTAAAGTTGTGGGTTACACAGCTAAATCATATCGTGTGGTTACCAAAACCACAGTCGCAGTTCCCCTGCTTGTGGCTGATATGGCGGGTCTTCTGCCAAAATTAAAATGAGAATCGAATTGAAATTAAAATCAAAATGCCAAACGTCTAACAAAGTAATTGAAATGCGTTTAGCTTAGGTTAGACCGTCGCCAGAGTCTACGTATACCAGTACGAATGTGTAATGTGGGTAATCTTTGCCAGAGGTATCGAAACTGCACACCTAATGCTCTAATAATTGTAAAAAACTGTAACAGATGTTATTGATTTCACATACTCCTATTAAATGATAGTTACTTTTGCCATTATTTAACGTTCCTGCAAACAAAATCCTTTTTTTATTGAGTCTCGTGTATAGTATTTTTATATATATATTTTTTCGGGTTTTCACATGATTATTTTTTCTGTTGTAAAACTTTATTTATTTTGTAAAATAATAATTTACTATAGCATAATTATTAAGATTAAGATATCAGTATTATAATTTTATTTAGTCAACATGTTCTGATATGGTTTCAATACATTTCTTGTGCTATATTATTTAAATTTATGCCTCATTTTGCTGCTCATTTTGCCCACTGTAAATTCCTCAATTTTCTCACATCATTGAATAATCATCATAATTTTAGGTAAAGCATACGGTTGAGACAAGTAATGACTTCATATCATGATTTGAGTATTTCCGCTCTAGTTTTATCTCCAGTTTTGGTAACAATAACAACGATATTGTTTCCCTGACATTATTTATATGGGCTCCTAAGTGATACCCAAACCTTGTCTTTCTTTCAAAATTCTACAATGCTCGTAATAATCGATATAATTTAGACAAATACCGCGAATACTATCATCTTATATGATCGAGGACCATTAATAATTATGACAAAATAATTATAAATAAAATACTAAAAATAGAGTTTAAGACTGGGAATACAATACAAAGATCGCTGACAATCAATTTACGGAACAGCATTTTTATCAATTGTATTTTTATTTTTATTGAAACATATTGGGCTGTGAATGGATTAGTGTATCACTCGAATGATCTGACACAATGAGATTTTTTTATGCTATTCGTTTCGCAGAAATGAATCTTGAATAATTCTTTAGACTTCAAATAAATATATATCTATTATCCAGTCTATTTAACACACTGATTTTTTTTTGTTGCCAACACTGCATTGCACAAATGGAGACGTACTTCAAATCTTGCGTGAATTATGATATGTATTTAATTATAATCTATATATGTATATATGTACATACATACATAGTTGTAGGTATAAATTGATAATGGTGCCGACTTTACATCGCTTTTACTGATAAAGTATTCTACTTAGGTATAAAGAGTTATGTGTATACCATTCGAAAGGTATTTTGATGCTGAAGTGCAGAATTCCAATTTAAATTAGTTTCTTATAACGCGAGGAAATTATTTTGACTTCATACTACGAATTACACAACATGTATAAAACAAACACTAACACAAAGAAAGGCTGGATACATTTTGCAATCGTGAAAGAGATAGAAGTATTCTGATTTCATTTCAAATGAAAATCATGTATGAATCTTACCATGTCTAGTGGTTTGTCACTCGAGACACCTGGACGTATAGATTTTCTTCTAAACTATTCAAACTCTGTTGTATGGGTTTTATCTGCATCTCGTCTATTTGGGATCTTAACCCATTTAGCTCATCATCGAACTGATCTTTCTTGCGTTTTTTCTCAGATAACGCACTGGATACGGCGCTCTCAAGGAGTGTACGAAGTCTGTTGCGCGTCTAAATTCATTGTTTTGCGGGGAGGGGACTGTTTGATTAAATAAGCGTCGTAGTCACTGTCCTGCTTACTCTTTACCTCTGTATACCTATTAGCCAAGCTCATCTACTATAATTGCAGTGTGTAGACGCGTTAGTGAGAGTAGGCGAAAATATTACTATTGGAGCGAAACCGACCAAACTAAAATTGCAGCTGAACTAGCGAACGAATAAATTGAATGGCTCTTCAATTGCCCTATGAATCCGCATGCAGGTAGTTGCTGGGAACGAAGAGAGCAATGGGACATGCTGCGCTAAGCAAAAGCTTGAAGGAGGAATTATTGTGCGACTTGATGTGTGATGCAGAGAACATAGTGAACATAGCACGACCACTTACATATATAGCGCTCGACTCCCCGTCAGATGAACCATTAACACCTAACCATTTTCTTTTAGGCACTTCTAATTCCAGCCAGCTGACACATCCAAATGAAGAAGTATACCAACTAACGAGAAAGACTTAGCATGCTGTGCAACAGCTTGGCTGTACGAGTATTTACCGGACCATTGCCGCCGAACAAAATGGTATCAAGAAGTTAAACCATTAGAACCATTGGCTGTGGGAGATTTAGTTCTCATCTGCGATGGAACTGCTCATCGATCGACCTGGAAGATGGGAAGTACGCACAGCAACAGTGAAGACAGACGTCGCCCTATTTCGTCGTCCAGCGTGTATTTTAGCTAAGCTTGACTTAGGTGAAAAGATTGTAATAGATTCACGGTGGCGTAAATGTTGTAAAGGGACGTCAAAATTTATTTTACTAATCGATATAAGTGTTGTAGTAGAAATAAGTAGAACAAATCGCTAAAAGAAAAAGCGATACTTGAAAAGAAAACGGCAGGACGGTTTTTCACATATATATTCTGGTTTCAATAGGAGAAAAAACCGATCACCATATTTACTTTTATAAGGCAGACGAATAAATAACCAATAAGCCAACCGAGCAATTGCGTTTTGTTAATCAGAATTATAAAAGCTTATGTGCGGAGTGCAATACCCAATAGCGCTATGGGTTGGACCCTACACTTAACACTAACAGTAATGTAAACAATACCCAATAATGGTACGCTTAGAACTTTCTAAGCATCATTGAATTAAGTCTTAAGATGATGTTCAATAAATATGTAGACAAACTATACATAATTTTATCTTACAAAATAACTTCAATCTCATTAATTATAAATCAGCTACCCATTTCACAACACACAATATCATACACATAGACCTATGTTTTTGCACGTCAAACTCTCCTACACGACAAAAACTTGTACTGATGACCATAACAGTGGTGAGTTCTTACTAAAAATATCCCATTATCAAAAATCCCAGGCACAATCGCCTCCCAGAAATCATTTTAAAGTAAGTAAGGCAAACTGGGAACATTTTGCAAGAACTAATCCTAAGCATTGATGACATAATTCTAATTGCTTCGGAAGTAAATAAAGAGACAGCAAATATCAACAAAATTAAAAAAATACTAGCTGATCACAGGGTGACATAAGATACATAGGAACTATTTAACTTTTTAAATTTATAATATTTAAATATTTATATATTTACAAATATTAAATATTGACAAATATTAGTGTAGAACTCTGGTCGATAGATCTACTGGATGGTACCTTTTTAATGTGTGCTAATCGAGCCTATTCAGTAATTAACTTGTAAATTGCCACCTAACTGAATAAGCCCAGTTAATTTTTATGTACTACGCCATCACATAAAAATATATTCAGTAAGGTGGCAATTACCGAGTCGCAAATCGATCGTGAAGGCGACAAGATCTTTGTCTTTAATCGTGCTCCGGAGTAAAATAAAAAAAAATAAAAAATTGTAGTTCAGCAGTAAAGCGAAAGAGACGCTGAATGCGAAGAAAATCGTACAAATTAATTTCTTTGTGCAACTTATTGTTGTACTTAGAAGAGTTAAGCTCTTTAAACTAATTAAAGAAAACTAACAAAATAAAATAAAAAAAAAAACCAACAATAAAAACAATGAGCCAAAACAACATGAGGGCCGCGCGTCAACGTGAGCAAGGCGAACGCCGGCTCTCTTTGCAACGTAACAACGCGTACTTCTCGTTTGTCTCTTCACAAACTGTAAAAAACACCGAGCTTACTGCTGACCAAGCGCGATCACTCACCCCCAATCCAACCAAAAGCAATACGCTCAGTATGACAACAAACGACAGAGCGCGATCTTGCTCGCCGTCAATTCCAACAACAACAAACACGCTAATGAACGAAATGCGTACTTCCCCCATGCCGAACCTCACTCCGCAACAAGTGCACACGACAAAATTGTGCACCATAACGGTAACTAGCATAGTAACTTCTCTCTCGAGTACAACTGCTACGACAACAACAACTCCAACCATATTACCAGCTCGCCCGCTTCGACAACAACCGTTGCTTCTGCTAAGTCAGCAATGTAACCTTGTCTCCCAGAGAAAAAAAGTACGGCTATACAGACTGGTATGGATCGCTATACAAATTAAGCGAAAACTAAGCCCACAAAATTTGTCAAAGGGCAACCAACCCAAAATAAACCGCAGTAATCCAAATCAAACACCCACTGAAAGTAACAGATTTGCAATTCTCGCAGAAATACTGGATGAACCTGATACTGAAAAAGACATCAGGAAAAAGCAAAAACCGCCACCAATATACATCAGAGAAAAAAGCTCTAATACTCTCGTTAAGAAAATAGTAGACCTGATTGGAAAAGGTAATTTTCATAAAATTCCCCTAACCAAAGGAATTATTCACGAGATCAAAGTGCAAGTCAAAACCGAAGATAAATACAGAGTGCTGACCAAATACCTAAACGACACCAACATAAACTTCTATACGTATCAACTAAAAAGCAACAAAGTCCTGCAAGTGGTACTAAAGGGCATCGAAACTGATGTAAAACCTGCTGATATCTCAGAGGCTCTGAAGGAGCATGGATTCAACGCGAAGATGGTCATCAACATACTAAACAAGGACAAGAAGCCCCAACCTATGTTCAAAGTCGAACTTGAAATAGATAATAAGGAACTCAAGAAAAACAAAGTGCATCCAATCTATAAACTGCACCGTAGAATCACTGTCGAAGAGCCACATAAGCGCAATGGACCAGTGCAGTGTGCAAACTGTCAAGAGTTCGGCCATACAAGATGCTACTGTACGCTTCGCCCTGTATGCAGAGCTTGTGGAGAGCTCCACAACTCTGTAAACTGCCCTCAAAATAGAGACGACCCCAGCACCAAAAAGTGTGGTAATTGTGGAGGCAATCATACAGCAAACTACTGAGGTTGTCCTGTGTACAAAGAACTAAAAAACCGGCTACATCAACGAGTGTCTTCACTACACTCCCAAAATGTACAGAGTACATTTACACCCTCAAAATGTAATGGAAACGTAACGCTCGCAAATACATATATACCCTTTAAAACAAATGAAAACGTAACATTCGCTAGAGCACTTAAAACTGGCCTGGTTAGCCCCGCACCCACAAGTCCTATACCACCTTTCGCTTACGCGGAGCAGACACACAAACACCAATCAATAATACATTCCCAAAACAACATTGAATCGTTGATAATAAATCTGCAAGAAATCATGAAAGAATTCATGACATTTATGTGCACGACTATGCAAGACCTCATGCGCAATCAAAATCTTTTGATCCAAATGCTTGTATCACATCAATCAAAATAATGTCTTCCAAAGCCTTTGACAGAGTCTGGCTAGATGGACTGATGTATAAAATAAAAACAATGCTCCCTAGTTGCACACACAATCTGCTAGAGTCGAACCTTTACAACAGAGCATTTTCAGTGAGATGCAACGCTGCCATATCAGTTGAGCATCTCATAAAAGCTTGAGTTCCTCAAGGCAGCGTTCTTGCAAGCATGTTACGTTTACTTTAAACAAACAAGACTGCCCTTCAGTTACACTAAACAATACTGTAATCCCAAAAGCTACACTAAACAATAATGTAATCCCAAAAGCAAACGAAGTAACGTATCTCGGCATACACCTTGACAGCCGCCTCACCTGGCGCAGGCACATTGAAGCTAAAAGGACGCAACTAAAGCTGAGGGCCGACAGCCTCCATTGGCTTATCAACGCACGATCACCCCTTAGCCTGGACTATAAGGTTCTGCTATCCTAAAACCGGTCTGGACCTACGGTTCCCAGCCCTGGGGAAATGCTAGCAGCAGCAGTATTGACATCATCCAAAGGCTCAATCAAAAATTCTGAGAACGATCACTGGGGCACCTTGGTACGTTCGGAACGAATACATCCATAGAGACCTGAAAATCCCTTCAGTTAGAGACGTCGTAGTCCAGATAAAAGAAAAGTACCACATAAAGCTCTCTGCCCATCCAAATCATCTTGCAAGAGATCTAACATGGTTTTCTAGCCGATCTCGTCTTCACCGCAACGACTTTCCAGCCCAACGATAATTACTTAGGGACCAGTAGAATCAAAGCAATTGCAAATGCAAATCTAAGCAATTCAATGATCTTTTTACCACAAGAATCCTCTATATTTCACTTGTTCGGTATACTGTTCGTAAGTCTGGTGTCACTGTATAGTGCCACCCAGGATTATATAATGTTAGTTGAGTTGCTTTACGTGGACCCAATATTCATTTACCGTCGTACTCCAGTAGGCTTCTTTTTCTAAATCTTCCGTCATTAAAGAATCGTAGAAAAATTCTTGGTGGTGTTTTTGATATAAATTGATTATCGAAAACATAAATTCTTCTTTCCTAATACGTCGTCTGAACTTAACTATTCCTCGCCGGTGTTGTAGGAATAACATTCCACTCTCCCTTCATACGTGCATAGCTGGTTATGCTTTACACAGATCTTTTGAACGTTTTATGTGAAAATTTTAACATATTATACCACGTTATCCCATAAGAATGTTCTCTTTTTTCATTAAAATATTCATATTTCCTGTATCTTATTAGAAATATTAAACATTTTCTTTGACTTCACTAAAGGCACCAAAATCGGTAGATAGAAATATCATTTGCAGATCAAGTTAGTATAAAAATTATCAAACCCCCGCAAACCGATTAAAAAAACGATTTTATAGCAAATATTTCAACCGATAGTTTTCATTCTCCACACACTTCTTTTATTTTTTTACAGCCTTCTTACACTGACGCCGGTAAAGGCCGTAAATCGCGCTTGTATCACATGGTAGTTGTTTTGCCAAAAATAAAATTGAGTGCCGCCAAAAGTAAGTTTATTTTATATTATCAAAGGGTTGTTGTTACTTTGATTAATTATTTACAAGTATGTCTACTAAATTCAGATGAAAGTAGAACAAAAAAATCAGATTAGTTAGAGCGATAACCTCATAGAGGTTTGGAGAGAAAATGTCCGGTTTGCTTGGGGCTTGGAAAAAACACTTTCTGTTTATGTGATCAGAGAGAATGCTTTAGAGCCACTGAGCTTGTACGCCGACGACTTAATAACTTGTGTCGACGATGATGTTTATGCTTAGTTAAGTTTATTTCATAGTCACAATGTGATTCCAGAAGTAAGTTTCTGAGAAAAATTTTTATGAATATAAAACATAATATTTCAAAAGAAATACTCAAAGTTATCATATAACTAATAAAAGCATCTTACTTTTTTGTAAAAAAAAAGAGTTTAAGAAGTTAATTTTTTTTAAATTTTTTAAACTATCATTTTGTGTTTTATTTTACCGTTTGGTTCACTCAAATAAAATGAGTCATGTTCAAAAAGAAGGAAAGATGATTTGCTTTAAAGCTATTACGATCGCGCATCAAATTCGCGGAATCTTTTAGAGAATAATGCTGTGCAGACTGTCTGGATGTAGTGGAGCTGACTACTGTCAGCTTTGATAACAAGGTGTTATATTTTGAACCGTATGTTATGGCGATATTTGGGTTGGAACATACAACTCTTTTAGCTTAAAAGACGTCTGCAGGGGATCTGGATGCAGCTTAGTGACAAGTTGAGCCGACCATCTTATAAATGATTGCCCGGTGATTGAAAATGCCAATTTCTCCGCAGAGCGCAACTCCGTTCAGCTAGTGTTGAAATCTACGATAGCTAATTATACAACTAGCATTACTGCAGGCCTGGCATTACTGCAGACAATTACTGATAACCTAGCTAGTTTCTCAGTAAACAAAAAGTTTTCGACATAAATAGAGCTAGCTGACGTGCGCTTTAATAAGCCTCACCGAATAGAAATTCTCATCGGAGCAGTTCCTTTCTTTACGTTAAGAATTTTATTTGCAGAATTAATTTATTGATTGATTCTTGAAGAATGCTACTTGCTTTTCTGCATATAGTTGGTAGAACCATACTCAAGTCTTGGCTTTTTGCCAAGTTTGTACGATTGAAAAAATTGTTAATTATGTTAGTATTTTAGTATATTACCATTCACTAATCAGGTCGAGGACCATGCGTTGTTCTTGCCTATTGCGTCACCCCCTGGCTTGCCCAAATATTGTTGGATTAAATTTATTTTTTTTATTTTCGAATCAAACGATGGTCTAAGGAATTAGACGACCCTTATACGAATAAGCTGCTATATACTTCTCTTGTTCGGCCTATTCTGGAATACGGATCTTGTGTCTGGTCTCCTCAATATTCGGTACGCCAAGACAGAATTGAGTCGGTTCAAAAAAATTTTCTTCTTTTTGCTCTTCGCGGCTTTAACTTGGTTCCAGATACTGATTTGCATCTATTCCACAGTAGATTCCTATTAATTAACCTCCCATCTCTTACTAGCCGCCGCATGATGCTGGGAGTTCTATTTTTACATAAATTAGTAATTTGCAAAGTTGACTCATCTCTGCTATTGAGCCATTTGAGACGTACTCGGAACTTTACTCCTTTTTCTCTAAATATTTGTAATACTAACTATTCTCTGCATGAACCGTTTCGAGTTCTCTGTGTTCACTATAACAGACTTTTTCGAGTCTTCAACTCAGAGTCCTCTTTTGATACGACTAAAAACCATATTCTTACTTTTTGAACACGTAGTAACTAGCACTAATTTGCTTTCCTAGTTATAGTGATCTGATTGAGTTTTGCTGGGTTTTTCCCAATCCTCGCAACAGATGTTGGATCATTTAATATTCTCATTTTGAACACCCTAGATATTACCTTTAATTTCTTACTGAAATATTTCATTTCATTTTAAATTTAAATTATATTATTTCAGTTTTAATTTATATTAAAAATTTTAATGTTAAAATGGTTGACATTAAATAAATAAATTTATTAAAAAAAAATATATATATATATTAAAAAACAATAAATTCATTAATATATAACTTATAATAAAAAGTTTCTTTTCCCAAGATAAAAATATTACGTATCATAATCACACTATCTAAAGTTATATTTTCGGTCGGTGTATAAAGAATGTTACTTTCTTAGAATTTTAATATTTTGTAGCTTCTCAAATTATTTCATTGTCTTAAGTTGTGTGTCTTTGCAAGATGCTTGTTTCTCTTCGTTTGGTCGCTTTGGAAAGAACCGGCAAAATTCTCAAAAATTCCAGAACATTTTTACCGGGGCATTTTTCTGATGTCGCCACCTCTTGTTGAGGACCTGCGTTGGAAACATTCATTTTTCACTGACATTTCCTTAAAATTTCATGACATTTTGAATAGTGGAAGAGGAGTTATCTAATGTCTAATGTGAGTCACATTATGTCACATTGTGTGACAGTTTGTTTTTGTCATGGTGCAAAAATGTGTGTTGAATACAGAGCCAACATTAAGTTTTGTTTTAAACTTGGTAAAACTCTTACCGAAACGCACAAATTGATGGAAAAAAGTTTATACAAAAAATTGTCAATCTCGTACCACTTTTTACTAATGGTATACGCATTTCAAAGACGGTCGGGAAGACTTGAATAACGACGAACGTTCGGGCCGGCCGAAATCTTCAGTGAACGAACAAACCATCAAAATTGTCCGTGAATTCATAAAAAATTAGCCGAAATCGGCTCATGGAATCGGAATTAGGATTGTCCAAAGACTTAATCCATCGCATTTTGGTCGATCATTTGGGATTCAGGAAAGTGTGTGCTCGATTTTTTCGGCATCAATTGAAAGACAGGGAAAAGGCACTTCGTATTCAACATTCGAAAGACATCAGTAAAGAAGCCAAAAAGGATAAAAACTTCCTTTTCAACATTCTTACTGGTGACGAGACATGGTGTTTTCAATACGACCGTGAAACCAAATGTCAAAGTGCCAAATGGATGCCGCCCGGTCAGCCAAAACCCACAAAACCACCTTTGCAAAAGTCAAAAGTGAAGACAATGTTTATTTGTTTCTACGATTCGAAGGGCATTTTTAACCACTCGCCGTATTCGCCTGATTTGGCACCATGTGCTTTGAGACGTACTCGGAACTTTACTCCTTTTTCTCTAAATATTTGTAATACTAACTATTCTCTGCATGAACCGTTTCGAGTTCTCTGTGTTCACTATAACAGACTTTTTCGAGTCTTCAACTCAGAGTCCTCTTTTGATACGACTAAAAACCATATTCTTACTTTTTTAGCACGTAGTAACTAGCACTAATTTGCTTTCCTAGTTATAGTGATCTGATTGAGTTTTGCTGGGTTTTTCCCAATCCTCGCAACAGATGTTGGATCATTTAATATTCTCATTTTGAACACCCTAGATATTACCTTTAATTTCTTACTGAAATATTTCATTTCATTTTAAATTTAAATTATATTATTTCAGTTTTAATTTATATTAAAAATTTTAATGTTAAAATGGTTGACATTAAATAAATACATTTATTAAAAAAAATATATATTGTAAGGAGTCAAATCCTCCTTACATAAACTAAATACAAAGGGCATGGAACCGGCAATGTAGAATTATTATTTTTTACATAGTAGTATAGTTAGCTTAAAACAAGCTACGCGCTTCAGGGCAAGCAGCGGGAAACCCGCTATCGGGGCCAACACTCGGCCGCTTCGAACAGAGATAAGCAACGGCAGCCCACGAATACAGAAGAGCTCATCTCAAAAGTTGAACCAATAGAATGCAAGATAAGCTTTTGCATACGCGCTCACTGTCCAACAGTGGGAGAGCGAGATTAAATGCAAGATAAGCTTTTGCATACGCGCTCACTGTCCAACAGTGGGAGAGCGAGATTAAATGCAAGATAAGCTTTTGCATACGCGCTCACTGTCCAACAAGAACAACAACAAGTGGGAGAGCGAGATTATATGCAAGATAAGCTTATGCATGCGCGCTTGCCGTTGTGACTTACACACAGACATTACGAACGAAAAGGGCAGCTTACACATGCGCACAACAACAACAAAGAGAGCATGCGCTTTTATCTTTGGGTCCAGCAATAAGACGAGCGGCAGAATCGTATTAGCTTTAGGTCGCGATACTAATTAGAAAAAAGGCAAATGGGAGTTGAGCTAGAGCATCGAAACGGAACGGACGTGATCGGCGAGTAACATGGAGTGTTACTCATGGCCAGGAGATTAAAACGCACTAAATAAAACTAAATCAAATATTACAAGTTAACATTTCACAATAACTTGAAATAATAAATGATAAATAATAACACGACAACAATAGCAACAACCACAGATCACGGCCACGTGCAACCACGAATACCCACACACGCCCACTCACACCCGGTGCACAACAACAGCCGCGCACACACACACACACACACACGAGGCACAACCAGCCGCGAATACACACACACGCACACTCACACCCGGTGCACAACAACAGCCGCGCACACACACACACACGAGACACAACCAGCCGCGAATACACACACACGCACACTCACACCCGGTGCACAACAACAACCGCGCACACACCCACACACGAGGCACAACCGCAGCAACATACACACACACAGATGATGCACAACAACAGCAGCGGCCGTCACAGCCACACACACACACACACACACACACACACACACACACACACACACACACACACACACACACACACACACACACACACACACACACACACACACACACACACACACACACACACACACACACACACACACACACACACCGTGTGATGAGCGGTCTAAAGAATACTATCACAGCCGGCACTGCTTGTCGTAAAAGGCGACTAAAGTGTCACGGGGATGTATCTGTTAAGAGAGTTGCCTCTAGTAGGCTTTATGCCCTGATCGCCATTGAATTGGATAAGACCAGGTAATTTCTCTTCTTAACAGTTAAAGCAGCTCGCAACCTCCGGCCAGCCAGAAGAGTGGCTAGTAGAGTTGCCCCTAGTGGGCTTTATGACCCTGTTTTCCATTAACTTGGTAACCAGGTAATTACTCTTTCTGGCAGCTCGCACCCTCTTGCAAGATGCTAGGTATCCCCTGGATAGACGTGACACCTTGTGAAACGGCTAACTAATGCGTGAAGGCGACTAGAGTCGAGACCAGTAAGGCTCTAGATATGACTACTGGAAATCCCCCTTTTTTGTCTCAGAAGACCCCTGGGCTGACGGTTATCAGTATTCCAGCACTTTAGTAAGCGGAGTGAAATCTTGCTGAAATGGCTGCTGGGTTAATGCTGGTACCGCCTCCGTCCCGTTAAAAATTGGCAAGTCTCTAAAGCACGTTCCATGTATCGTCGCCTTTAGGTGGGTGGTACAGGCTCGGTTGAGTTTCTCCCGACTAACGCGGATCCGGCTCTGAATTCACGTACTCATAAGGTCGTGAGTCAACCCTTGCATGGCCTCACTGCTTGCACAGATAACCATGGGATCATAGCGCGACTGTATACCGATCATGGATAGCGGCTTAAGAGTTGGGACCCAAAAAAATGAGTAACATTGAAACCCCACAACTAAAGGAGAGGGAGAACCCGTTTGCTAAGTGCAGCAAAGTGGCAAGGTCCCCAATAGGAGAGACCTCAAGCTCTGCCCAAGTAGCAAGGGCTGAACTAGAAGAGAGGCCAAATAACACGGCATTTGCTGATCTCGGTCGGCAAATTCGGTTTTTGGTAGACACTATGATGGACAAAAACAGGCGGTCCATTAATAAGGAAATGAGGGACGCGGTTGAGCAGTCAAAAGTCTTGTATGAGCTGGTAGCCATCCAGGTCCATGACAACACTGCAAAGGAGGTAATCCGTGCAAACCAGTCGTCGCAAACTTCGCCGTTGTTTCGAACAATAGTCGAAACAAAGAAAAGGCAGCCCACTAAGGCCCCTACGCCGCGTACTAAGCGTAACAAATGCGATCTCGTTACGCAGACGGAGGAGCAACCAGTGTCAGCGGCTGACTCGTCTAGCGAGGATGATACGCAGCAGAAACCGCCAGGAGACAGCAAGCACGCAGGGTGGCGTAAGGTTACCTCAAAAAAGAAACCGCCGAAGGCAAGAAAGGTGCTTAGCGAAAAAACGCGATCCGACGCGATTGTTATAGCGGCGAAGGGTGAGCTCAGCTACTCCGATATTCTCCGAAAGGTGAAAACGGATGAGAGGCTGCAAGGTCTTGGGGAAGCAGTCTCAAAGATAAGAAGAACCCAGAAAGGCGAGCTCTTGTTGCAGCTTAACAAATCTGGAGAGCAGACAGCTGCCTTCAAGACCCTTGTAGACGAGACCTTGGGTGACCAAGCTGCGGTGCGTTCGCTAAGCCACCGGGTTTCTATTCAGTGCAAGGATCTGGACGAGATCACCACAATAGATGACGTCTTAGACGCTCTGAAATTGCAGGTGAAATTGACCGATGTTGATGCAGATAGCATCACCTTGCGAAAGGCGTATGGCGAAACTCAAACTGCCACTATCAGGCTGTCTGCTGAGAGCGCCAAACAAGCTTTGCAGGTTGGCAGACTCAAGGTGGGCTGGTCAAGCTGTCGTCTCCGGGAACAGGTCAGCATCACAAAATGCTTCCGGTGCTTGGAGTTCGGTCACATGGCCAGACACTGTAAGAGTGACGTCGACAGGTCAAACTTGTGCAGAAAGTGCGGAAAAGAAGGGCACTTGGCGAAGGTTTGCACGGAGGAACCACAATGCATGTTCTGCAAGGATAAAAGGAAGGAGTGGAAACACGTCGCTGGAAGTGGGAGGTGCCCCCTATTTAGGAGTGCGCTCTCTAAAAAATCATCATGAAGTGCATTCAGTTAAATCTTAATCACTGCGATGCGGCACAGTCCCTCTTGAGGCAAACCGTCAGGGAACACAACACCGACGTTATACTTTTATGCGAGCCATATAAACCAATCCCTGGAAGTGGTTGGGCAGCCAGTAGCTGTAAGAAAGCAGCTATATGGTCCACCAAAACACCACCCCAGGAGGTAAATACTACCTTTGAGGGATTTGTTCGAGCTAAAATACTGGGAATAACGTTCTATAGCTGCTACGCTCCGCCAAGCTGGGACCTGGAAAGGTTTAAGCGTATGCTGTTAAATATCACCGAAGACTCGCGTGGTCGTGCGCCAATAGTAATCGCAGGAGACTTTAACGCTTGGGCTGTAGAATGGGGCAGCAAAGAGACAAGAGCCAGAGGATCCTGTCTGCTGGAACAATTCTCAGCGATAGACCTAGGACTAGCGAATGTCGGCGATGAATTCACATACTGGAAGGCCGGAAGAGGATCTACTATTGATCTCACCTTTCTGAGCCCTTCATTATGCAGAAAAACTGCGTGGAAGGTTAGTGAAGAGTTCACGGCCAGCGACCACAAGGCGATCTTCTTTGTGATTGGCGAGAAAAGGCGTAGAGCCCAGCGGATAACCGTAAACGGCGCAAAGTGGAAGGAAAACTGCCTTGATATGGAAGTATTCTCAGACTTTCTTTGTCAAAGCGAGTGGAGTCCGGTTGGTTCAGCAGATGATATTGCGCAATATCTGTCTGTGAGCTTGGCTAATGCGTGCGACTCTGCCATGCCTCGCCGTAAACCATGTAGACGTGGGGCACCCTGCTACTGGTGGACGGAGGAGATAAGCCAACTCAGGAAAGCCTGCCTGCGAGCAAGACGATGTTGCCAAAGAGCCCGAGGTCGCTCGAACTTCGGAGTGCTCCTTGAAGATTTCAGAGTAGCTAAGCGAGCACTAAAGCAGTCGATTAAAGCTAGTAAAGCCGAAAGCTTTAGGAGTATATGTCAAGATGCAGACATTGACCCTTGGGGTACAGCCTACAAGGTTGTCACTAAGACACTTAGGAGTCAGGAGACGCTTAGAGTGACTTGCCATAAACTGCTTAGAAATATCGTAGCAGCGCTTTTCCCTGAGCACCCCCAGCCAGACGAGATAACCCTCGACACAGACAATGAGCCATGGCATCTAGTCAGCGAAGAGGAGGTAGTTGCAGCAGCCAAGCAGATCGGCGATAGGAAAGCCCCCGGTCCGGATGGAGTTCCTAACCGCGCTCTTAAGCTTGCAGTGGCCACTACACCAGCGGTTTTTGCACGCACCTTTAATAGATGCCTGGAAGATGGAGTTTTTCCCAAGCGATGGAAACAGCAGCGTCTTATTCTTCTCCCAAAAGGAAATAAGCCCATAGATGAACCCTCAGGATACCGTCCAATCTGTCTGCTAGATACGATTGGCAAGATCCTTGAGAAAATCATCTACAGCAGGCTGTTAGCCGTAGTTGAGGAGAAGAAAGCGCTATCAGACTCCCAGTACGGATTTCGAAAAGGCAGATCGACGGTAGACGCCATCAAGGCAGTGGTCGACATCGCCTCTAGAGCTATTGAAGGTGTACGCTGGAGATGGGGTACCAAAGAGTATTGTGCTGTTGTGACGCTAGACATTCGCAACGCCTTTAACTCGGCGAGATGGGCACGCATAAAAGGTGCTCTTCTCAGAATTGGTATACCTAGCTATCTGCTGAGAATAATATCGAGCTACCTCTCCGATAGAGTGCTGGAGTATGACACGGACAGAGGCCTAAGACACTATAAGGTGACGGCCGGTGTCCCACAGGGTTCGGTCCTAGGACCACTCCTGTGGAATATAATGTACGATGACGTCCTAAGAGTCGAGCTGCCTCCGGGGTGTAAGCTCATTGGCTTCGCTGATGACCTTGCACTGGTGGTAGTGGCAAAGGAGATCGGAGAGGTGGAAGCGGCTGCAACTGCCTCCATAAAAATCGTGGCAAGGTGGATGGAGAAAGCTGGGCTCGAGCTAGCAGGCCATAAAACGGAAGCTGTGCTTATAACCAGTAGAAAACATGTAGAGTACATGAGCGTAAAAGTGGGTGAGTCGACGATAAAGTCCAAACCGTCTATCAAGTATCTTGGTGTCATGCTAGACAACAGATTAAGCTTTCATCCACATATGAAATACGTCAACGAGAAGGCGTCCAAAATGCAGGGAGCCCTTTCGAGGATGCTTCCAAACATTGGCGGACCGAAACCCGGAAGACGTTTGCTTATGGCGAATGTAGTAGCCTCAATACTGCTGTATGCTGCACCAATATGGGCATCAGCAGTAGCCAAAAACAAGTGCTTGGCGAAGAAGCTGAAGACGCCGTACAGGCTGGCGGCACTTCGAGTAATATCCGGATTCAGAACAGTTTCCGAGGATGCTGCACTTGTTTTGGCAGGTATGATCCCAGTGGACATACTAGCGACGGAAATGCTGGCGATATACAAATCTCGCACTCAAGAGGGGAACATAGTACCCCTTGAGGCCATTCGGAAGAGGGAGAGGCAAATGTCCGTGGTTGCATGGCAAGCAAGGTGGGAAGCAGGAACCAAAGGAAGGTGGACATTCCGGCTTATTCCCTGCATCGATACTTGGCTGGGACGACGTTCAGGGGAAGTTAACTTCCACCTGACTCAATTCCTGACAGGCCATGGTGGCTACAGAAAGTATCTGCACAGGTTCAAGCACGAGAATGTTCCCGATTGCCCAACCTGTCCGAGCAGCATTGAAGATCCGGAGCATGTGTTGTATCACTGCACCAGATACGATGATAAACGGGACGGTGTGCCAACAGTAGAGGGACTGATTGCATTCATGATGGAGAGCAAGGAGAAGTGGGTGTGCATCAACCAGCTCATAACATGCATCCAGAGGGATCTGAGAAGATGCGAAAATGAGCGACGTGTGGCGGTGAATGCCTAATTTAGGCTACCCTTCCCCGCGAAGTAATACTTTGCGGTGATCCCGCGGGGAATGTGGTGTGTGGTGTGGGGGTGAGTTTACTACGTATGCGCATGAGATGTTTTCTCGCGACTCGTGCATGCTGTTAGCACGGGCTAACGCATCTTTTAGAAGATTCTCATCCCGACTGGCGCTCCAGTAAAAAAAAAAAAAAAAACACACACACACACACACACACACACACACACACACACACACACACACACACACACACACACACACACACACACACGCACACACGCATACGTACCGGAAGAATAAGACGAACGGGGTAAGCAGGGGGGTATATAACCTAGCTTGGTGGGGATAGGGTATCGTGGGGTAGGAATAAAGTAGTGCTTAAGAAATAAACGAAAATGAAGTAGAAAGATCGTTCTCCTTTAATGCAAGGAACAGTCCGGTAGTTAGAACCCTTCTCCCCTTTCCCTCCTTCAATACCCATCTGTCACGATTTAGGGACGGGTGGATCAAAGTGGATGTGCAGAGATGTACCCAACCCGGCATCCATTGAGATTCACCCAATCCCGAAATCTGACCACATTTTCCCCTTCCTCTCCTCTCCCCCGGTACGATTCAGGGACAGGAGAGAACCAACGTGGATGTGCAGAGATGTACCCAACCCGGCATCCATGGAGGTTCTCCACTCCCACAGATCGGACCACACTTCCCCTCCTCCCTTGGCTGTCCCATTGCCGGGCAACGTGGTTGGTGATGACCCGAGCAGCGTGCAGAGAGGTGCCTCCCTCGGCGCTCTTCGGCTATTTATCAACCCGGAGCCCGATGATGGGCCGGCCTCCTTTCCCTTGGTGACACTCCGGATCGCGCTCTCATCCCTGGCGTCCAGGAGATAGAGAGGGAGACCCGGACCACCATAGTGGAGTGGGTTGCGGAGTTAGACTCCAGGTAATCCCAGTGTACACCCCACCCGAGTCTCAGCATCCCCCTTATTTCTGGTAGGAGTTCCCTGGACGCGACTGAGCTTGCCCCGGAAAACTACCTTACAATATATATATTAAAAAACAATAAATTCATTAATATATAACTTATAATAAAAAGTTTCTTTTCCCAAGATAAAAATATTACGTATCATAATCACACTATCTAAAGTAATATTTTCGGTCGGTGTATAAAGAATGTTACTTTCTTAGAATTTTAATATTTTGTAGCTTCTCAAATTATTTCATTGTCTTAAGTTGTGTGTCTTTGCAAGATGCTTATTTCTCTTCGTTTGGTCGCTTTGGAAAGAACCGGCAAAATTCTCAAAAATTCCAGAACATTTTTTCCGGGGCATTTTTCTGATGTCGCCACCTCTTGTTGAGGACCTGCGTTGGAAACATTCATTTTTCACTGACATTTCCTTAAAATTTCATGACATTTTGAATAGTGGAAGAGGAGTTATCTAATGTCTAATGTGAGTCACATTATGTCACATTATGTGACAGTTTGTTTTTGTCATGGTGCAAAAATGTGTGTTGAACACAGAGCCAACATTAAGTTTTGTTTTAAACTTGGTAAAACTCTTACCGAAACGCACAAATTGATGGAAAAAAGTTTATACAAATAATTGTCAATCTCGTACCACTTTTTACTAATGGTATACGCATTTCAAAGACGGTCGGGAAGACTTGAATAACGACGAACGTTCGGGCCGGCCGAAATCTTCAGTGAACGAACAAACCATCAAAATTGTCCGTGAATTCATAAAAAATTAGCCGAAATCGGCTCATGGAATCGGAATTAGGATTGTCCAAAGACTTAATCCATCGCATTTTGGTCGATCATTTGGGATTCAGGAAAGTGTGTGCTCGATTTTTTCGGCATCAATTGAAAGACAAGGAAAAGGCGCTTCGTATTTAACATTCGAAAGACATCAGTAAACAAGCCAAAAAGGATAAAAACTTCCTTTTCAACATTCTTACTGGTGACGAGACATGGTGTTTTCAATACGACCGTGAAACCAAATGTCAAAGTGCCAAATGGATGCCGCCCGGTCAGCCAAAACCCACAAAACCACCTTTGCAAAAGTCAAAAGTGAAGACAATGTTTATTTGTTTCTACGATTCGAAGGGCATTTTTAACCACTCGCCGTATTCGCCTGATTTGGCACCATGTGCTTTTTTCTGTTCAGCAAGCTGAAATTATCTATGAAAAGACGGCGCTTTGCTGATGTGGAGGCCATCCAAAAGGCGTGCACCGCCGTCCTAGAGGTCATTCCGGCCAACGAGCTAAAACTATCATTTGAAATGTTATTGGATCGAGCTAATAAGTGTATTCAGTCGGAGGAATTATGCAACAATTAATGAATTTCTACCCACACTCAAAAACAATGAACCATCTATGAATTCGCAGTCAATGAGGTCACTTTAATCAAACCGATTCAATGTCCAAGTAGAAAATACACCGCCACTTCATAGAACTTCGGGACAGGACAGGTAGAAAGGTTCCACAGCATACTGATCGAAATAGCACAGTGTCTGAAATTATTATTATTATTTATTTATTCATTTTTTCATTTATATATTTATATATTTATTTATATATTTATATATTTATATATTTATATATTTATATATTTATATATTTATATATTTATATATTTATATATTTATATATTTATATATTTATATATTTATATATTTATATATTTATATATTTATATATTTATATATTTATATATTTATATATTTATATATTTATATATTTATATATTTATATATTTATATATTTATATATTTATATATTTATATATTTATATATTTATATATTTATATATTTATATATTTATATATTTATATATTTATATATTTATATATTTATTTATTTATTTATTTAATGTCAACTATTAACAGTCGACCAAAAAATTACAATTTTTAATATAAATTAAAACTTAAAAAATATATTTTCAATTTAAAATGAAATATTAAGTAATTAATTTAAGTTAATATCTGGGGTGTTCAAAATAAGAGTATTAAATGATCCAACATTTGTTGCGAGGATGAGGATTGGGAAAAACCCAGAAAAACCCAATCAGATCACTATGATTAGTAAAGCAAGTTAGAGCAAGTTACTACGTGCTAAAAAGTTAAGGATATGGTTCTTAATCGTATCAAAAGAGGAAAAGATACTCGGAAAAGTCTGTTATAGTCAACACAGAGAACTCGAAAAGGTTCATGCAGCGAATAGTTAGTATTACAACTATTTAGAGAAATCGGTGTGAAGTTACGAGTACGTCTCAAAGGTACAGAAAAGTTAATTTGGCTCAATACCAGAGATGAGTCAATTTTGCCAATTATTAATTTATGTAAAAATAGAACTCCCAGCATCATGCGACGGTTAGTAAGAGATGAGAGGTTAATTAATTGCAATCTACTGTGGTATGAAGGCAAATCAGTACCTGGAACCCAGTTAAAGCCGCGAAGAGCAAAAAGAAGGAACTTCTTTTGAACAGACTCAATTCTGTCTTGGTGTACCGAATATTGAGGAGACCACACACAAGATCCGTATTCCAGAATAGGCCGAACAAGAGAAGTATATAGCAGCTTAGTCGTATAAGGGTCGTCGAATTCCTTAGACCATCGTTTGATAAATCCAAGAGATTGAGTCGCCTTGTTGACTGTAAGCGCGATATGTTTGTCAAATTTAAGTCTATGATCAAGAAGAATTCCCAAATCGGTGACACAGTCTAAGAGAAACCCGGTCGAGCATGTAATTAAATGTGTGAGGCGTACTTCTATAGAATGACATAACCTTACATTTAGAGCAATTCAAAAACAATAAGTTGCATTTACACCAAGCAAAAAACAAATCCAGGTCCGATTGCAATAAATAAGGACAGTTGTTGTCATTATATGATAAGCACAGCTTCACATCATCGGCGTACATTAGTACATAGGAGTGAAGGAAAATAGACGGGAGATCGTTAATAAATAAATTAAAAAGTAAAGGCCCAAGGTGGCTACCCTGGGGTACATCAGAGGTAACAAAGACAGGCTTAGACAGTGAGGATTTAAAAAGAACTTTTTGGGTTCTATAAGAAAGATATTCGGAAATCCACATAAGAAGGCTGTGTGGAAATCCGATAGTACTAAGTTTTTTAAGCAAGAGATAGTGGTTAACGGAATCGCAAGCCTTGCTGAAATCTGTGTAAATTACGTCAGTCTGCGTTTTGTTCTGAAAGCCTTTAATAACAAGGGAGGTAAGCTCAAGTAAGTTAGTGGTAGTAGATTTCGATTTCACAAAACCATGTTGGCAGGATGAAATGATAGAGGTACATGAGTGTTGTAGTTGAGATGTTATCAGCTTCTCAAACACTTTAGGCAACGCGGATAATTTCTCCATGATAAGCAAATCGACGTGATGCTACTTGCGGAAACAAACCTCACAAGCAAGAATAACTTCCAAATACAGGGCTACTCTTTCTACGGCACAAATCACCCAGATGGAAAAGCACATGGTGGTTCTGGAATCTTAACAAGAAACCGTATTAAACACGTTTTTCGCAATGATTTTGCCAAAAATTACCTGCAAGCGACATATATAAATGTATACTCGTGTAGTGGTAATCTTACTCTTGCCGCGGTGTACTGTCCTCCAAGCTTCACAATATCCGATGACGAATTTATGGGTTTCTTTAGCACGCTAGGCGAACGTTTCATAGCAGCAGGTGACTACAACGCCAAGCACACGCACTGGGGATCTCGCCTTGTGACCCCAAAAGGAAAGCAACTGTATAACGCAATCTCTACTGTAAGTAACAAGGTCGACTTTGTTTCCTCGGGTAGACCTACTTACTGGTCAACAGATCCCAAAAAACTGCCTGACTTAATTGATTTTGCTATAACAAAAAATATTCCCCGCAATCTGATTTCCGCGGTATCCCTTTCGGACCTATAATCTGACCACTCGCCCATACTCCTAAATCATCTACAGCGCCCGGATCTTGAGGAGCAGTCATGCAGATTAACATCATACAGAACTGACTGGATTAAATACAAAAAATATATAAGCTCTCACATCGCACTAACTCCAAGGCTCAATGACAAAGCTGATGTAGATCATATTGTACACCATCTGGAATCTGTTCTAGTTGCGGCAGCACGTAATGCAACACCACAATCTACAAATGTACCGCGAAAGATAAAAAAGACGAAAGCACAAATAGAGCAGCTCGTTCTAGAGAAGCGTCGTCTAAGACGAGAATGGCAAGCTCACAGATCGCCATGCGCAAAGCAAAAGCTTAAAGACGCCACAAGAAGACTTACAAAAGCGTTAAAACAAGAGCAGGATTTTTTCCATCGCAGTTATATAGAGAAACTATCCCCATCAAGTAAAAAATACCCACTATGGAGAGCCCATCCATCACTATGCCCACCGGTAGAAACAGTTATGCCTATAAGAAACTCGGCAGGCGAGTGGTCACGCAGGCGAGTGGTCACGCAGACAGAACATCCACTTTCGCTATGCATCTTCAAAATGTATTTCAACCAAACCCTGCAACGAGCACATTCACATAACCGCAACTAGCAGACGAAAACCAACTGTCGTATTCTCCAATTATATTCAGACCGCAAGAGACTGTTAACATCATTAAAGAACAACTCCAAACGAAAATGTCACCAGGATGCGACCTAATAACCCCGAAGATGATTATTGAACTAACTCACTGCGCAGTCTGTACCATCTGCCAACTGTTTAATGCGATAACCAGACTTGGGCATTTTCCAGACAGATGGAAAAAATCTGTCATTATAAGGATACATAAGCCTGGAAAAGATCACACGGTCCCCGCATCATATAGGCCCATAAGCCTACTATCATGCTTATTAAAACTTCTCGAAAAATGTCTCCTAACGTACATTATCCCATATCTGAATAACCACAATATAATCCCCGCACATCAATTTGGTTTGCGCGGAAAACATGGAACCATCGAGCAGGTCAACCAAATGACATCTAATATTCGTACTGCATTTGTATATCGGGAGTACTGTTCTGCGATATTTTTGGACGTGGCCCAAGCCTTTGACAGAGTCTGGCTAGATGGACTGATGTATAAAATAAAAACAATGCTCCCTAGTTGTACACACCATCTGCTCGAGTCGTACCTTTACAACAGAGCATTTTCAGTGAGATACAACGCTGCCATATCAGTTGAGCATATCATAAGAGCTGGAGTTCCTCAAGGCAGCGTTCTTGGTCCAACGCTATACATCCATTATACAGCGGACATCCCCAAGAGTAACCAAATGTCAATATCCATATTTGCTGATGATACCGCGATACTAAGTCCTTCAAAATGCCCACTGCAAGCAACAGCACAACTTGCTGGACATCTGGCGACTGTTGAGAAATGGCTATCTGACTGGCGAATAAAAATTAATGAGCAAAAATGCAAGCATGTTACGTTTACTTTAAACAAACAAGAATGCCCTTCAGTTACACTATATAATACTGTAATCCCAAAAGCAAACGCCTCACCTGGCGCAGGCACATTGAAGCTAAAAGGACGCAACTAAAGCTGAGGGCCAACAGCCTGCATTGGCTTATCAACGCACGATCACCCCTTAGCCTGGACCATATGGTTCTGCTATATAAATCCGTCCTAAAACCGATCTGGATCAACGGCTCCCTGGCTCTGGGGAAATGCTAGCAGCAGCAGTATTGACATCATCCAAAGGGCTCAATCAAAAATTCAGTTTGACTTTCTGGAACAAATTTTTTATGGACAATACCTTTCGAATCATAAAAATTAACGTGTTGAATCGCATTTCAACTTCCATTAAGTAGATTGACGCTTAGTTTCGGGGCGATATTTAAAATACCGTGTATAATCACCAGTTATGATCAACTATGTTATTTCAACAATGTATTTGTAATACTGCACACGAGCCATTTTTTGGATGTCAGTTAACTTTTGTGAAAAAAAATCGCGTACAGACTTTTCTTTTACCTAAATCTTAAGTTTAAATTCTCTTATTAAGTATACTTAAGAGTTCTGTGTATGTATAATAAATAAAAACATGTATACATAAGATTAATTATACATTCGTTTATTATTTAAGTTATATTTTATAGGATTATCTATGATTAATTAATGATTAATGCTAACAACTTTTTGCAACTTGCTCTGACGCCTTTTTAACTGACGACTTGCTCTTCAGGCTTTCTCACACCAACTGTGCGTCTGCGAGCTTTAACAGCTGTTTGCCTGCTGCTAACAACACTATTCAGCGATGCCATCCTTTTTACATTCGACCATCCTGATTTATTCATCGGCCTACGATGACCATGGGTCCTCAATGTCAACTGCATGCCGCTATAGCTTCATATTGTCACAACTAGTAGCCGTGGTGAGCGGTCCTTCAGCGGACCGCCTTCCTGACATTGTAGCGCCCATTGCACTTAACTTCTGTGACCTCTTTGTTCACACGTGAACAGTACTGTTTATAGCCTTTTGTACTAGCGGAACAAACTTGAACTCCTGACACTCCTGACGACAACTTTGAAATACTTGCAAGTACTGATCGGTTCACACGTTCGACTTGACCATTGCCTCTTGGTACTCCCGTTGTACTCCAGACGTGCTCTATGGCATTGCTGTCAACATGTTTTAGCCGATCGCTAGCTCGGTGCTCTACCTTCAAGTCAAAGATATACAACCCATTGCGCTACCTCTCGTGGTACATTCTTCTTATTCAACGTCTGTTTAAGCGCGACGCAATCAATGAACAACTTAATCGGCACACCCAATACATGCTGCCGATACTTCTTGCATGCCAAGAAAATAGCTTTGGCTTCTAGCACGTAGCTGTGCTGACGAGATTCTGCTTCTGTTGACTTCTTGCTCCAGTAAAATACGGGGTACAGCTGACGTCATACCATTGCAACAGCACAGCAGCGAAACCATCTTTTGACGCATCAGTGTGTATTTAGGTTTTTGCATACCTGTTGTAAATCCTCAGCACAGGTTCGGTAGTAAGAGTATCTTTCAACTGGCGAATAGCATTGAGCTCGGCAGATTCTATCTTGAAAGGTACATCCTTACGCAACAGATTTGTCACCGGCTTGGCTATCTGGAAATAGCCTTGTATAAATTTGCGAAAGAATCCTGTCAGGCCCAAGAATGATTGTACCGCTTTGATATTTTTCGGAACAGGAAACTTGCTGACGGCACGGGTCTTCTCTTTGCCCGGCTTGATTTTGCCCTCCTCAATCGTGTGTCCCAAAAAGTCAATTGATGTCTGCAGAAATCGGCATTTTCCACTTTATCTTAAGACCATAAGCTGCTGCTGTGTCGAACACTTTTTTTATCTTCGTTATACACTCATCGGCTGTATCTGCGTGTATAATATTGTTGTCCATGTACAGATCTAGTACGTCGTCGTTAATCAGCCTTTGAAATATATGGTTCACATATCAGGTACTGGAAAACAGTCCTTCAGCACCATCTTGTTGAGCTTGCAAAAGTGTACACATACTCGATTGGCACCATCTTTTTTCTTCACTACAACAATGCGGCCAGCGAAGTTCAACATGGACGGCCTTATAATTCCAACGTTAAGCCACTCGTCAATCTGCTTGTTTACAGCCTCCGTCTCACCGACAGCTATACGGCTTGGTGCGTATCGATAAGGGACGATGTTTTCAACTGGCACAATCTTCAGCTTGTCACCGACGGTCCACAAAATATTAATTCACGCCTGGCAAATAATTAACTCCTCTTTAGTTCCGGTAGGCGGTCTCGAAGAGAATGCTTTTGAAGCACGTAACAAGCATTATAATAACGACAGACAATCTCATGCCAAAAAGAATAGGTTTTAAAAAAACTGGCCTGTGTCGTGCATAGGGCCATGGATTCCTCCGATCCATTTATATCAAGCATAACCTTAAATGACCTTAAACAAAAAGAAAGCCTTTCTAAAAGAAGTTATGAGTCTACTAAAACCATATCAAAGAAACGATACTTATACCGAAATTGTGAACTCGGATTCTAGTGACTCTGATTGTGATGAGAGTTATGAAATTCTATCAGGTGATGAGGACGAATAATTTTTTTTACAATTTAATCTATTTTAGTTAATGGGGGAGGAGGTGTTCACCTCCAATAATATACAAAATAAAAAAAAATCTTTATTAGTCATATAAGCATATGTGCCAAATTTCAGCTCTCTATCTATTTAATTAGACTAAAAGTTCGGGCTTTTTGACCGTAGTGCGTTGGGTGTATATGATGTCAATAAACATAACGCTATAATATATATATTAAACTTATAAAATGTTGTATAACCTAAAACTTACCTTGACTCCGAATCCAATTATCTTAAGCACAGTTTCGACACTGAACATGCCCGTGAATCCCATGTTGATGTACTTTAGTGATTTTTCATACATTTCACTTTGGTTATGATACTGTTAAGATGAATGTTTACAGTTAGTTTAATTCTTTTGTATTAACAAAATGTAAATTATTCATAAAATCAGAAGCAGAATTCAAATATATGTTGATAACGTAATGGTGTAAAACTACTTTAAATGTATATATTGTATTTCCTCAAAACCTTGGATAATTGAAAACCGTGTTGGACGATAAACTAACAACATTAAAATTTAATCTTTAATTCATGTTTTTTTTCTGGTAAATTGTTTCTTTTTACTTTTATCGGTGTGTCATTAAAAAATATTTATCCTTTTTTTTTAGCTTGCTGTATAATTACGGCATTTCGAAATTTGGATACGGTAACGAAAGCTTATATACAGTAAATGATCCAGAAACTGATTTTGCCTAAGCAGGATTCATGTACCTCATAAAAAAAAAATATTTAGGGATTTTTTTATTCAAGTTATTGCCTAACTTTTCTTTTAATTGAGCTCTTAAGATTGATAGTTGATTGATAGCATTTGATTACATAGAAACTAAATTGAAAAACAATATATATACACTCAAATTATAAAAAGATAGAGTTATATATTACTTATAATGTTAAAAGTTAACTGATAAAATGTAAATAATAAATGTTTTTGGGTAATTTGAGATAAACAAATATTAAATGACCCAACATTTGTATGGGCTGGGCAAAATTCAAAAGTTTACATCAAAAAGTATTATTATATTAATTATTAATGTAAGCAATGACCAAATTTGGTATTTTATACTGTTCAGTTTAAATGAAAGTTAATTGCTAGAGGGCCGGAAAGCTCTTAAAGAAGTGGAGAAGGCCCCTGTAATCCATCAGCAAAAAATGCATTCCAGGCGAGATTACGTGACTTGCTGGTGAACGTTTATTGTTACTAAATGTCGAACCAACAGATAACTAAACGGCTTCAGAAACGGACTATTGGCGATTTTGTTGCTTCAATATTTCATCAGAATGCGAGATATTGCGTAGGTGATTTCGGAAAATACTTCATATGTAATGCTTTGATTTACATCGACAGTGCCCTACGTACATTTCATTGGGCTGGTTGAACTACTATATTTATTGAGACATAATAATTATATCCTTGACCCAAGCTTTATTAGTCGTATGATATTTACGGCTCTAACTGAACTGCGCACACATATACATACACGAAGATATACACATAGATATATACATAGATTATGAAATTTGCAACACAGATTTGAAATCTACAAATTAAAGTTACCGTTGAAAAATGTGCCTAATAATATATCATATATCATATTGAATTACGAGGGCGCCTGAAAAAATTTAAAAATTTTAAATTAACATGATCCGTGTACGGTGTACTCCAACTCTTATACCGACTCAATGAGTTGGACGCAATTATACAGACTAACGCACGGACATCTATCTATCTATCTATCTAGCTATGTATGTGTCATATATATATATATATATATATATGATATAAATATACAATATAAATATTTAATATATAAACATATATATATGATATATATATGATATTTAATAATAAAATATATGCATATTATAATATATTAATTATTTTTGAATGAATCGACTTCATCTATTCACAATACAACAAACAATAATCAAATATGGTATATTATTACATACTTTCCCTTTAATCCTAACACAAACATAATATTTACCTTAACACAGTCTTCATTTATCACTCAACCAGTGCAGACCTACTCCTATTAAAAAAGCTTGGTGCTCAAGGCGTCACGGCAGTATACACATTTAAAAAAACTGTAGACGGCTTAAGTTGGTTATTCTATTAGCCATTTAACCATTTCCACCTGCCCGAATCAACGAACATTTCCTGGTTTAAAGTGAATGTTCGACCCTATACTCCAAATCCAATGCGATGCAAAAATTGCCAAATCCTTGGTCATACCATCAAACGCTGCACCAAAAAGCCCATCTGCGCCAACTGCATCTTTCCCACCTATGGTGACGGATGAACACGCATGCAATGTGCTTACTGCGATGAAGAACACGCTGCATTTAGTAACAAATGCCAAAAGTATACCCAGCGAAAAGATATATATACTGAAGATTTAGTTTACGAAGAACAACATACCTACATGCCATTAAACCACTCACCCAATCAAACTCCTGCCCGCTCATTTGCGAAAGTAACAAGCAAAGTTAAATTAACAACAAAGTATAAACTAACGGTAAACGAAACCAACAAGACAAAAAATACTACTCAAAAATTCAATACTTCTTACAATCAAAAAGCGATTAGCAAAGAAGTGAATGAAGACCCTAATTCTCCTTTCACACAATTACCGATTTCATTGATTTAATTTTGAACAAAAATTTAAATTTAATTCGGAATATGAATTAAGCAATACAAAATTTTATTTGATCAGACAAGCCGTGCAGCGACGCGTCTCATGCCCAAATTTTTCACCAAAATCAAACAAGCGGATTCGCGAGAGATGTTCAGGTGTTGTGCTAACTCTCTAACACTCACATGACGATTTTTAAGTACGATTTCTTTCAATTTGTTAATGTTTTCAGCGGTGTTAGAGGTGGATAGTCGTCCAGACCGAGGCAAGTCATCCACGACTTCTCGTCACTGAATGTTTTGTACCAATCGTATGTTTGAGTTTTAAATAAAACAGATTCACCATAAGTCTTTTGTAACATTCGCAACGCTTTAGCGCACGAAACTCCGTTGGGAAGCCAATATTTGAGGCAAACTCTTTCTTCAATTTTTTTATCCATTGCAGAAATCGTGGAACTCTACTTAGGTGACCTAACAAAACTAGCTGTTGTTATTTTGCTTCGCAATGGATGATTTTACTATTACTTAGTAAAAAAAATGTCTTACATATCTCTAACGCGGGAGATTTAAAAGGGAATTTCTGGGTACTTTATTGTCATAATGTATATGTATGTATATATACATAGCTGTGACAAAATCATTTTAGTTCCATGCAGCAAATGTGTATTTATTTACACACGTACTTATATGAGTACTAATAAAGTACGCCCTCAGAATTAATGTAAAACGTTGTTGTTGCACAAACTCTAGTCATATTTTCTAGTACACAATATACAATAATGAAAATCTTAAATACCTAAATTTAGATTAGTAATTCCAATTTATGTTTTCAAAATTTTAGAAATTAGAATGCAGTTTGATGTAATTTATATATTGCCTTAAAAAAAAAATAGCTGATAGAAAGTAGTCAACACAAAACAATTTTCTTAGAAAAATTCAGTAAAAACAGTGATATTTGCGTTAGCAGAGTCAGAATGTTGCTTGACGGATGCTTGTTTGCTGCATCAAAGTTCATTTTGATCGCTTAAGTGAAAATCAGAATCAACGAAAATAAGAAAAATTTCGTTTGTGTCCTCTACAGGAGCTTTTACTTCTCATAACACCATACTCTGCAAAATTCAATAAAATATTTTTATTTTTATTTCTTTAAAGTTGACTATTGATAATTATATATTGGGTTGACCGAAAAGAAACCGGTGATTTTGCATACAAACGGCGTTGACAATTTTTTTGAACGGCTTTTGACTCTGTAATTGCATTCTTTCTTTTGTTAGTTATTAGCTGTCACTTTTAGCTTGCTTTAGAAAAAAAGTGCGCGTAATTTTGTTTATATTTGTTTGTTTGGCGTCAATTTTAATATGGAGCCCACAAAAGAACATTTTCGTAATTTTTTACTTTGTTATTTCCGTAAAGGAAAAAATGCAGCTCAGGTTGCTAAAAAGTTGCGTGATGTGTATGGTGATAAAGCCCTAAAAACAACACAGTGTCAAAGTTGGTTTGTCAAATTCCGTTCGGGAGATTTTTCACTCAAAAATAAGCCACTTTCAGGTCTTTTTAAAACTTCTTAAATGGTAAAACTTTTGATAAGGACGAAGATATAAAATCGCACTTGCTACAGTTTTTTGCAGATAAAGGCCAGAAGTTCTATAAGCGTGGAATAATGCATTTGCAGGAAAGATGGCGAAAGGTCATCCAACAAAATGGAAAATATATAATTGACTAAAGTTCATTCTAAATAAAATGTATTTACTTTCTTTTAAAAAATCACCTGTTTTTTTTCGGTCAACCCAATAAATCAAATAAATTATTTACATGCAAATAAAGCACTCGGGCTCTTATTGGCTGATTGATACAAATACTTGGTTCCCAAGTCAAATGTTGCCCTTTTAAAGACTGTATGACATGAGAATTATCTTGCTCTTTTTAAAATACTGTTTTCTAGTGAGCCTAAGCAATTTTTTAATTTTGTATATTAAAAACGTAAAGCTTTAAATTAGCTGTACTCCAGTAGGTTTTTTTTTCTAAATCTTCCGCCATTAATGAATCGTACAAAAATTCTTGCTGTTGTTTTTCATTATAAATTGATTATAGGCAATATTTATTTTCTTTCCTATTAAGTCGTCTAAATCTTTCTATTCCACGTCAGTGTACTGGAATTATATTACACTTCCCCTTACTACGTTCACAACTGATTATGCTTTACATTGTGTTTCCACGCCTTATGTCTAAATTATAATATATCTCTCTTTTTTAAAGCCTGCTCTTTTCATATATCTTAGAAGCATTAATTAACCTCCTCTTTACGTACACTATATTTTTATCCTTCACATTCTTATACTTCCTACATGATTTTTTTTCCATTTTCTGATTTTTAATTTATTTATATAATTTACGTACTAACACCTATTGATCTTGGACAAATTTTAATTTTGAATTTAATAATTGTGTAGATGACAATATTCTGTAGTTTATTGTTAGTTAGGTATATCAAATAATACGGTTTGTAGCATGACAAGTTTTGTATGCTTTACAACGGTGATTTTCAACTAAACTACTTATTGATTTTCCATCTCTACCTTTCATCGACTTCCTCTTACAACTTGCTGTCATCAACTGTATCGATGTTTGTACAGCAGGCTAACAGCTGTTAGTACAAGCATAATATATATAATATAATATATATATATATATATATATATATATATATATATTATATATATTATATATATTTTATATTATATCATTCTATATATATATATATTTCATGTCATTCATTTGTATTTAAAACTTGAAAATATGCAAACCTGTACATAACAGCGTACAGTGGGTGCCAATGGTGTGTGTATGGTTTTAAAGCATTTTTCTTCGTTGGGTACACTCGACTACAGCATTCTTACTTGTTAGTGCTAAATTTAGTATTATTAGTTAAAATTAAGACAAATGGTTTACCTTCATCATCAATAATAGCGTATTGAACACAATAAGCATCATTATAAAGTATTCAAAGGGTGTAGACACGACAATTCGCCATACTTTGTACTTAAAAGTGTTACGATTTTTGGGCATATAACGTTCAAGCGGGCGAGCTCCAATTGTAAAATCAATACAGGATTTCTGCAGAATATATGAAAAATAGTAGATTAATACAGACGAAATACAAATATTTTGACAAGGTTTTTAATAAGCTTGTTTCCACAAATTTTTTTATTTTTTGTATAAGTAGTATACTCGTATGAAGTGTAATATTTAATATTATTATATTTTTTATTATTATTATTATTATTATTATATTTTTTACTGTGATTTCTTAATAGCAAACAGCATAGAAGTACATAAGGTTCGTATCTCATACAGTTTTTTGTTTCAAGATATCGAATTCAAGTTTTCTACAGATAATTCATACTCTTTAGGTGTAAAAGATAACGTGATATATGTATAAATAAAAAGGTGTGCCACTCCAACTATCAAATAACTAAATATATGTCATTAATTTAATTTCCCTTATACGCTTATACTCAATACTTCAATGGAACAGAAACGGCATTCGTAATAATTTAATTGATATGCAAGTGCTTTTGAAAGAACACAAGCCAGATCTAGTCGTCTTAGAAGAAACTCACATCGAATTCAATTCATCAGCAAACATCTCTAATCGCTATATCCACTACTTTAACAATTAACCATTTTTTGTTTTTGTTCCATTGAACTATTGAGTAGGACATTGTATTTATAAAAAAAAGTTTAAAATAATAGTTAATTGTTTGTGCATGCGAGTAGCAAGTGCAAATATCTTGTGCTTCTATGCGTGCGGGGACAGTATAAGCGGTGACAGAATCATTTCGGTGAACTGCCGCCACGCGCACAGAAACACAGATAATAGGTAGGAAAGAATGTTAAGTGGAGAGATCGTCAGCCTCACTGATATCCATATCAGTGGAGGAGAGATCGGTAAAAGAGGGGTGAGAGGGGTTGGGGCTAGGTGAAGATTTGTTTGTGGAGTTGTTTATGTTTGAATGTGTGATTGAGTTGTTGTTTTTAATTTCGACGCTTTCTGTGTCTGTTTTGTAGGTTTCCGATTTTTTATTCGTAGTAGAGTCTGTGTTATCAGCGGGGCCGATAGAGTAAGATTGTGTGTGAATACCTGTTGTTACTGTCTTTGTCGTTGTTATTTTTATTGTTGTTATTAGTGTTTCTTGTACTGGTTTTGTTGTTTTAGTGGAAGTACGGGGGATAGGAGAGGTGAAGTGATTTTACTGTTTGATTTTTGTGTGGAGTTATTGTCTCTTTGGTTTACCACATCCCGTTTACCATATCCGCAAACGATTGATTGTTTGAGAGATTAGAAGAACGGTTAATGGATGGCTCAAAATCCTCCACACACACTTCCCATTCGGTCTTCAACAATGAATACAACACCGTTGCTTCCAGCCGTATGGACGAATTTTCATCGATTTTTACAGCCGAAGCTTCTGAAGCTCTACAGGCGGTGAAGCTAGCCGCAGCTCACTTAAACAAAACATAAAACTAATGTGGATTCCGGAACATGTTGGCATATCAGGCAACGAAGCAGCAGATAACTCTGCCAAACAAGCAGATTCCATCCACGAGCAAACCGAAAAAAATGCAGAAAAATCAGACCTACGTCGTCTAATTTTTAGCTATATAAAAAACAAGAACATAACGACATGGAAAGATTTTGTCCATCATCACTCGTAATTTAACACAGAAGGGTCTGTATCGGTATATCCAAAAAATGCAAGAGTCTAAGCCACAACCATTTACACAAGACTTCGCCTGCCAACAAAAATGACATGCGATAGCATGGAGGGATGGGGGAGTGAGATATCAGGGTAAAGTGTCTGATTTTTTTCAACGTGGTGACTGCCAGCATGATCCTTGTGCTTTCTTTCTTCAAGTCGACGCACTACCTCCACGTGGTTCCTCCTGGATAACCACTCAATACCCATTGGGTGGTAAACTAAAGCGCGCGGCGGGTTTCCTAATCCTCTAAATTAGGTTTTGGCGTAGGGCTTGAGATCCACCGATGGAAAAATGCACTCAGTGAACGATACAGAAATTGCCTCGGAAAGGACCCCAAACACCGTTGACGACCGCCGCAAACGAAAAAATGACTATGATTTGAGAGTATGCATTTGGAATGTACGTACACTGTACAGATCCAGTGCTGCTCAACAGCTAGCAGATACCCTCAAAAAATGCAAGGCCGATATTACCGCTATCCAGGAAATGCGATGGACAGGTCAGGGCTGCAATAAGAGGAACAATTGTGACATATACTACAGCTGCCATCCAAAAAGGCATGAATTTGGTTGTGGATTTCTTGTGGGAGCCAGACTCGGAAACCAAGTATTTCACTTTGTGCCAATAAGTGAGAGAATTCTAACGATCCGGATTACTACCAAATTCTTCAACATCAGCCTGATCTGCGCGCATGCCACAACGGAGGTCAAAGACGATGGCGCGAAGGTCGCTGTCCAACTCATGACATTTAAATCCAACTTGTAGACTTTAATGCCAAGATTGGGCGGGAAGGTGTCTTTGGTGCAACCGTCGGGCACCATAGCCTACATGATACCACCTCAGGCAATGGTCTTAGGTTAATAAGGTGTGGGAGAATCGAGTGTAGCAGAAGCAGGCTAGTGGAAAGCATACCCGATGATTGATACCTTAGCTTGATCTGTCCTGTCCTGAAGAAGGGCCACGCTGCAGGCAAGGTTGAAACCATTTGCTGAGGCCCTGATTGGACTTTATCAGTGCGGTTTCAGAACTGGTAGGTCCACCATTGACAGATTCACACTGCGCCAAAATCCTGGAGAAGTCGCACGAGAGCCAGATGGACACCCACCACCTTTTTGTCGACTACAAGGCCGCTTTTGAGCGCGAGATCGCTTGTACGCCGCTATGTCTGAGCTTGTTATTCCTGCGCAGCTAATACGGCTTTGCAGAATGACATTGAGCAACATCAGAAGCTCTGTCAAGGTAGGAAATGACCATTCTGAAACCTTTAATACCAAGCGTGGTCTCACACAAGGTGACTCGCTGTCTTGTATGCTTTTCAAACTACTGAAGGAAAGTATTATAAGAAAAGCTGACGTTCCTCGGACTGACACGATATTGACAAACAGATGTGTCCAGCTGCTTGGATATGCCGATGATATTGATATTATTGGGCATCTTAAGCCAGATGTAACAGGAGCTTTTGGTGCTATTGAAAGGGAATCGGCTAAAGTAGGGCTTCGTGTGAACATGGGGAAAACAGAGTTTATGGAGTGCTCCAGCAGAGAATCGCGGCGCTTCGATTCTCAATTGGTTGCAGGGAGCTATTTGAGGCCGAGAAGGAGTTTGTATACCTTGACTCCACCATGACAGGCGATAACAATGTAAGCCGTGAAATTAAACGGAGAATTACAACTGCCAACCAGGGCTACTTTGGGCTCAGTATGCAAATGAACAGCAGAGCCCTCACGCGCGGGACAAAAATAACGCTCTACAAGACGCTCATCCTTCCGGTACTTCTGTATGGAGCAGAAGCCTGGACACAGACAGATGCAGGTGCTTTTGGAGTGTACGAGAGAAAAATTCTTCGTAAGATCTTCGGTCCGATATACGTTTGTGGTACATATCGTATCAGATGGAACCACGAGCTGTATGTGCTCTATGGGGACATTGATGTGGTTAAGCGAATTCACATTATGAGACTTCATTGGCTGGGTCATGTTGCTCGTATAGATTAACAAGCTCCAGCTCGTAAGGTATTTGATGCGGCAGTTGGTAGACAGCGAAGAGGGGAAATTCCCCGGCTACGGTGGCAAGACTAAGTGACGAAAGCCCTGGCGTCACATGGTATTACCAACTGGAGAAGATGCGCACAGAGCAGGAGCGCGTGGATTGAGATTGTGCATCAGGCTGTACCCCGTAAGGGTTGTAAATGCCAACTAACAATAATAATAGCACCATGGCGAACTCAATGAAAATTACAAGTGGGACACGTAACATGTATTTATAACAGGAACAAAAAAGTCCTTAAACGATATCTTATTTGCCAAAGGACCCAAGGACTTACCAACATCCCTTGATCTAGCACAAGAAATCGAGTCGCACCGTGAACGCAACCAATTTGCCTTGAATAACTCTAGAAGCTTAGGAGAAGGAGGTCAGAGGACCGAGAAAAAGCAAACTGATAGGGATAGGAACACTAGTTTTCCTCAGCAAGGCAAAAATCCTCATTTTAATAAGCGCCAGTGTGTGTCCAATTGCGGTAACCAGCCAGGTCAAACACCAGTGCAAGCGCCACTGCAGTTAATGGATACTGATGAATCTATGGAAACTATTCGAACAGGTCAAAATCAATCTAGGCAACAACCATTCTTAAACCACGGTAGCGTACCTTTACACCAAAGCATTTGGCCAAATCAGCAGCAAAACACATGGCCAGCTCAATTGGCTATGACCATACACCAAAAAGACCATATAGTGGCACAGTTGAAGATATCCGAGAAGAGCGTACAGACTCGATCATGTACATTTTGTAGGCAAGAGTCCCTGCTACCATTCATAGAAAGAAGGATGGCAGGAACAACTATAAAACTTCTGATCGACACTGGGTCCTCAAATTATATACAGCCTCTTTCAGAACTCAAACACATAACGCCTGTACTCAAAGACTTTACTGTACAATCGTTTCATGGTTACAGCACGATAAAATATATATGCGTTGTAAAACTATTTAACTAAGATATTCCATTTTTCATACTTTCACACCTCTTAAGTTTTGACGCTATAATAGGATTCGATACACTGATACAGTCAAATGCAATTGTAGATTTGAGAAATAAAACTTTAAATTTCAATAATGCAGTCGAACAAATTAAATTTGTAAAATGTAATAGCCTACATTTTTCCGATATTAAAGACATTGTAGTACCAAAAGAAATAGCCGAAAAATTCAATACTATGCTAGCGAACCGAATGGGTGTCTTTGCAGAGCCAGAAGATGCATTGCCACACAATTCCAATATTGTTGCCACCATCCGAACCCAAGATGATCAACCCATATAGTCCAGACTTTACCATATACCACTAGTTTGGCAGATTTTGTGAACAAGGAGACAAAAAATTTGTTAAAAGACGGCATTTTCCGACCCTTACGGTTACCTTATAAAAATCCAGATTGGGTAGTTGACAAGAAAGGCACTGTTCGTCTGTGGGAAATAGGAACAAAAGGATGATGAAATTTTAGGAAATACTTGTGTGGTGACCCAAATCTGAACATTAATACTGATCACCAACCTTTAATGTTTGCCGTTTCAGATAGAAGCCCAAACGCGAAAATAAAAAAGTGGATGGCGTTTATAGACGAGCATCTCTTGCTTAAAAGACTTAGTACTATCGGATTTCCACACAGCCTTCTTATGTGGATTTCCGAATATCTTTCTTGTAGAACCCAAAAAGTTCTCTTTAAATCCTCACTGTCTAAACCTGTTTTTGTTACCTCTGGTGTACCCCAGGGTAGCCACCTTGGGCCTTTACTTTTTAATTTATTTATTAATGATCTCCCGTCTATTTTCCTTCACTCCTATGTACTAATGTACGCCGATGATGTGAAGCTGTGCTTATCTTATAATGACAACAACTGTCCTTATTTGTTGCAATCCGACCTGGATTTGTTTTTTGCTTGGTGTAAATGCAACTTATTGTTTTTGAATTGCTCTAAATGTAAGGTTATGTCATTCTATAGAAGTACGCCTCACACATTTAATTACATGCTCGACCGGGATTCTCTTGAGAGATTAGACTGTGTCACCGATTTGGGAATTCTTCTCGATCATAGCCTAAAATTTGACAAACATATCGCGCTTACTGACTGTAAGGCGACTCAATCTCTTGGATTTATCAAACGATGGTCTAAGGAATTCGACGACCCTTATACGACTAAGCTGCTATATACTTCTCTTGTTCGGCCTATTCTGGAATACGGATCTTGTGTGTGGTCTCCTCAATATTCGGTACACCAAGACAGAATTGAGTCTGTTCAAAAGAAGTTCCTTCTTTTTGCTCTTTGCGGCTTTAACTGGGTTCCAGGTACTGATTTGCCTTCATACCACAGTAGATTGCAATTAATTAACCTCCCATCTCTTACTAACCGCCGCATGATGCTGGGAGTTCTATTTTTACATAAATTAATAATTGGCAAAATTGACTCATCTCTGCTATTGAGCCAAATTAACTTTTCTGTACCTTTGAGACGTACTCGTAACTTTACACCGATTTCTCTAAATACTTGTAATACTAACTATTCTCTGCATGAACCTTTTCGAGTTCTCTGTGTTGACTATAACAGACTTTTCCGAGTCTTTAACTCAGAGTCCTCTTTTGATACGATTAAGAACCATATCCTTAACTTTTTAACACGTAGTAACTTGCACTAATTTGCTTAACTAATCTTAGAGATCTGATTGGGTTTTTCTGGGTTTTTCCCAATCCTAGCAACAAATGTTGGATCATTTAATATTCTTATTTTGAGCGCCCCAGATATTAATCTTTAATTTATTTCTTAAATACTTCATTTTAAATTTAAATTATATTTTTCAGTTTTAATTTATATTAAAAATTGTAATTTTTTGGTCGACTGTTAATAGTTGACATTAAATAAATAAATAAATAAATAAATAACGCCAACATTTTTTGTTAGCTAGGGAAGGAGAACTATGTTGCAGATGTACTATTTAGACAGGACATTCATGCTTTCGAAACCGACGCTGAATCGGTTATAGCGACAATACTTAGTGAAATTCGTCTTTCGTATACCATCGAAACAGTCAAATGTTTCAGATTGTACTAGCATGCTTGGTTTATTCGGAAATAAAGCAAGACATATGATATAATTTGTGAACAAGTAATCTTTAACCTATTCCCTCACAAATTGGCGAGACACTACGGATAAGACGTAGTTCCTGACCAGCGTCGATAAGTTTTCCAAATTTGCGATTGTGGAACCCATTGATTATCGAACAATTGCCGACATACAAAAGTGTCTCAAAAGTTGCCGAACATTTTTTCCAGCCATCTCTTGTTGAGGATCTGCGTTGGAAACATTCATTTTTCATTGACATTCCCTCTAAATTTCATGACATTTGGAACAATGGAAATGGAGTTATAGCGTCTAATGTGACAGTATGTTTTTTGTCATCGGTGCAAAATGTGAACACAGAGCCAACATTAAGTTTTGTTTTAACCTTGGTAAAACTTTTACCGAAACTCACGAATTGATGAAAAAAGTTTATGCGAATAATTGTCAATCACGTACCACTATTTACGAATGGTATACGCGTTTCAAAGACGGGAAGACGTTTGGGCCGGCCGAAATCTTCAATGAACGAACAAACCATCAAAATTGTCCGTGAATTCAACAAAAATGAGCCAAAATAGTCATTGCGGCTCATGGAATCGGAACTGGGTTTATCCAAAGATTTAATCCATCGCATTTTGGTCGATCATTTGGCTTTAGGAAAACTTCCTTTTCAACATTGATACTGGTGACGAGAAATGGTGTTTTCAACACGACCGTGAAACCAAATGTCAAAGTGCCAAATGGATGCCGCCCGGTGAGCCAAAACCCATAAAATCACGTTTGGAAAAGTCAAAGTGAACACAATGTTAATTTGTTTCTACGATTCGAAGGGCATTGTTCACCAAGAAAAAAATTTTAGCCACCGGGCTAAAAAATTAATGGGCAATTTTATCTTGATGTTATGAGGCATTTGCTCCGTCGTATTCGGCCAGAATATCGCGAAGAAGGAAGTTGGCATTTGTTGCACGATAATGCACCATCTCATCGATCGACACTTGTGACCGATTTTTTGTTCGGCAAGCTGAAATTATACATGAAAGGACGGCACTTTGCCGATGTGGAGGCCATCCAAAAGGCGTACACTGACGTCCTAAAGGTCAATCCGGCCAACGAGCTAAAACAGTCATTTGAAATGTTATTGGATCGAGCTAATAAGTGTATTCAGTCGGAGGAATTATGCAACAATTAATGAATTTCTACCCACACTCAAAAACAATGAACCATCTATGAATTCGCAGTCAATGAGGTCACTTTAATCAAACCGATTCAATGTCCAAGTAGAAAATACACCGCCACTTCATAGTACTTCGGGACAGGACAGGTAGAAAGTTTCCACAGCATACTGATCGAAATAGCACAGTGTCTGAAATTAGAAAGAGGCTCGAACGATACGGTCAGTTTCGTACTCCAGGCGGCCGTGGAATATAATAAAACAGTGCAGTCGATCAATTAAAAAGGCCGAGCGACAATATTTATGCGATGCCTCCCGAACTTACAGAGGAAACCAAAAGGACGAACGAATCAAGACGTGACAGAACTTTTCTGGTTGGGGACAAGATCTTGGTAAAACTAAGCAGACGCATAGGCAATAAACTAACCCCAGTGTATAAAGAAGAACAGGTTGAAGCAGACATTGGGGCAAGTGTCCTAATAAAGAGAAGGGTAGTGCATAAAGACAATTTACGCTAGGATTAATTGTTTTCTTTAAAGGTGGTACATTTTCGTTGCAGTGACTATCGCTAAGTGGTTTATTCAAATGCGGGCTACATAACAGTGTCAGAAAAATTGTGATTTGGCAAGAGTTTAATTAATTAAACACCTGACCAGTTTACTCCCGACATTGTTTATAATTTTCCACATCTCATATAAAGGGAGCGTTAACTCTTTAAGTACAGCTTAAAGGTCGATGTAAGAACGGTCCACTTCAAAAACTTTCAATCCACACACAAGAGATTTTCAAGTCAAATAACAAATTTCAAGTACAAAATACACAAATAAATTCAGTAGACATTACAATTAAAAGTATCTGTGGGACAGAGTTCTAGGACAGAGCCCCAATCCAGAATTTTAAAAAAACTATTAATGTTATCAATAGCCTTACCCGATAAACCAGTTTATAATGTTTGTAAGTCCACAAAGCATCAGCATAATGGTAAACTCTTAAATACCGCTGGCCATAATGACAACCGATTTTGGCAACAGAGCTCTAATGATTGACAGCTCCATCGCCAAACTACATGCAACTTTCAGCCATCAACTGCTTGATTCAAAGTAAACACTGCGACTACACTTTGGTGGTATTAAACACCCTGGTTATTTCGAAGTCAACCCATTGAGAGAGATGTATTAGAATGTAAGCTGGACTTAGAGAGTAATGAGTCACTTGAATTTGAAGTATAGAGATCGTAGGTCAACGCCACGCAACACAGAGCAAACATACAATGTCACGCAGAAGTGGAGAACTTATAAAATAATATTAATTAATAATACAATTATTGTATTCTGATCGTCGGCTATCGCCACGAAATAAGAAAGTTGAATAATAAATTTATAATTTATACAGTATTTAGGTTTCTACTCACTCTACTCACAAATGTGTTAATTTATGCAAACCCGGCAACACTTTTTTTTTTGACTCTTAACCTTTAAGGGGTATATATAGTTCTGCAGTATGTAGCAGTCAGAAGAAAAAATTTCGAAATTTGGACCCCATAAAGTCCATTAGAACAGTCTTCATCAGTAGTGATTGCCGAGACGATGTAGCCATGTCCGTCCGTCCGTGTAGCCGTCTGGAACCCTGGGTTTTCGATAAAGCTGATTCACCATAAGTCTTTTGTAACATTCGCAACGCTTCAGCGCACGAAATTCCGTTAGAAACACAAAATTTGAGGCAAAATCTTTATTCAATTTTGTTATCAATTGCAAAAATTGTGGAGACTACTGAGGTGGACTAACAAAACTAGCTGTTGCAAACAAACTTGTTGACATATCCCGCTCAAATTTCGATTGGAAATGGAGGATGGTCCTACCAACTTAGCAAAAAAAAAATTCTTAAATATCTCTAACGCGGGCTAGGATACTTTTTTGTCCGGATACTTTATTGTCATAATGTATGTATTGCCAACAGTTCGGCGGAGCATTATGTTACATTGATTCTTAAAAACCTTATCTTTATTATACGATTCCTTCAAAATATGCAACATAGATGAAGATTGTACTAACATACTCTATTGCCAAGAATGAAAGCAACCAGCTTATAAGTGTGCTAAAAGTTATTTAGCTACAGTTGTATCGTTTTGGGTAGGAGATTTAACAATTTTAACTGCGTGTGATATATAGCAATCCTTATACCAATTTTGTGAGTCTAGCTTTTAAAATCTTTGAAATCCATTCGATCAAACAGACATACTTTATATGGCTAGATCGGCTTTTGAACGTGAACAAGAATACACTTTATGTGTTCGCAGGTACTTCCTTCTACCTGATACATGTATTTCCACAAACTTAATAGAGTCCTTCTTTTTAATAGGTTACAGATCTAAAATAACACTAAATAGAATATATATTTACCAAAACCGAAAGATGAACTTGCGGTATAATCATAATAGTCTAACGTACTAAATATTTAGTACGGGTCGAAGAAAACAATGCTTATGCTAACAAAATAAATTTAAAAGTTTGCTCTGATAGGATACAAATGAATAATATGGGAAACCAATATCAATACGGCGTTGTTACAAAGTAAATTTGTTTGGTAGAAATGCGCCCCCATTCTTTTCATTTTGTTTACAGTGATTCCAGAATTGAAATATTAAATGTACATATAATAGCTTGTAGTTATACAATACCACAATATGTAAAGCTTTTATAGCCATAGTACTTTGGAATCTATTGTTGATATAAATTAACTTACAACCAAATTATAAGATAAGCGCTTGAAGTTAAAATTTACAAGTTTAAAGTTATTTTGAATAAACATAAGATGTTAAGACATGCGCTTTAGATAGCACCAACGTTTCTGTATTTTTCAACTGGGTATTAATTAATAATCCAATTTGATAGTTTATTTAAGAATAATAATGACATCCAAGCAATATCTCATAAAAATATATCCATAAAATCGAATATTATATTGCAATCTGGTTATACCCAAACAAAGTGTCTGTCTATCAGTGTCTGTCTGCCTGTGTCTGTCTGTGTCTGTCTGTGTCTGTCTGTGTCTGTCTGTGTCTGTCTGTGTCTGTCTGTGTCTGTCTGTGTCTGTCTGTGTCTGTCTGTGTCTGTCTGTGTCTGTCTGTGTCTGTCTGTGTCTGTCTGTGTCTGTCTGTGTCTGTCTGTGTCTGTCTGTGTCTGTCTGTGTCTGTCTGTGTCTGTCTGTGTCTGTCTGTGTCTGTCTGTGTCTGTCTGTGTCTGTCTGTGTCTGTCTGTGTCTGTCTGTGTCTGTCTGTGTCTGTCTGTGTCTGTCTGTGTCTGTCTGTGTCTGTCTGTGTCTGTCTGTGTCTGTCTGTGTCTGTCTGTGTCTGTCTGTGTCTGTCTGTGTCTGTCTGTGTCTGTCTGTGTCTGTCTGTGTCTGTCTGTGTCTGTCTGTGTCTGCCTGTGTCTGCCTGTGTCTGTCTGTGTCTGTCTGTGGACTGGGACTGGGACACAACAAGGACTGGATGTGTACAAATATAAATTACAATATTTTTGGATTTAAAAATACGTATTGGTAGCTCACCTGGTTTTTATCAATTTCACCATCTTGCAATTCAGCTTCGCCTTGCTCTTGAAATGTTATGATTATCAAAGCCACGAAGATATTGACGAAAAAAAAAGGAAATACAATAAAATAAACTATATAAAAAATAGACATTTCGATCCGGAAATTTTGTATTGGGCCCCTATCTTCATAAGTAGCAGCCATTGAGTGTTGCAAGACCCTATTTAATGATTACCATGGTTAATCATTACATTGTAACGAAAAGAGAACAGAAAACAATTATGAGAACAATGTATAATTTCATCAATTGGTTTTCTTAGTTGCACTGTGCATTGAATTTTTCTAACGTATGTATGTGGGTTAACTTAAACAAAGTGCAATAGCTTACAGTGGCCATCCTTCACCAGTTTGTACCGCAAACAACGTCAACATGGCTGCGGCGACATTATCGTAGTGAAAGCTGCGTGGTTTCCACACTCGCATCTCTTGTCTAGGCAGCAGTTCGTCTTCTTCGTATTTAAAGTAGGAGCCCCTTAAGGTGGTTGATTGTTGCATTTTACGTTTTTTGATATTTGGAATTTAGTTATGTTTCCGTTTATTCATTATGGTATTATCAATGACTTATTTTAAAATTAATAATAAAATTTTAAAATTAATAATCAAATTAAAACAAATGGTACAACAGAATCTTACTGCAGAAAATATAAGTTACAAAGGACAGCATGGCATAAATAATTTTTAATGAAAATATAATCTAAATATCATTAATCAAAATTCGTATATAGATGAAGAAAATTAATAAATTCAGGTAGCACTAAAAACAGATTCATAAATACGGTAGGACCTTATCGAGTCGAGTATATGTACATAATGCAATCTCATTAGGTTTTATATGATGAGTACATATTGTACAATCAGTTTAAATACAGGTTTTGTATCTGAATGTTCAGTAAGGGTGAGTAACTTTAAAGTAAAAAGTATTATAAAAATATGTATTTTTTTTTCTCAAAAAATAAGATAATACATGAAGACGCAATCAAAAACTCCAAACTGACCAGAGTTAGGGTTATTATATATTTATTTGTATGCAATGTTGACTGTGTTAAGCGTTTTCTACTGTTTTATTAAGTGTTTTATTGAGATCTCTCGCAATTACTGACTGCCCTAGGACAGGAACTCTTAGTGTTCGTTTGAATATTAGCCTCTGCGCCTATACACGATAGTTATTTACTTCGAAGTAAATTACCGTAACTGCACAGATTTTTCATAATTGTTCATGTGTATGTAAAGTACTCGCATAGTCGAATATGTTGTACATACTACAAGTATGTATATAAAAAAATGTATGAACTCTATTTTTGTATGTTAGTTACTATTTTAGAATGTTTGCAAACTTGCCGCTCAAGCTTCAACTACTCCATTTATTGCATATCAAAGGGCAGACATCTAAAGTAAGCAAATTGGGTAGTTGACGATGTTTTAGTTCTTATGTTCTTACGTTTACGATAAAGCTCGAAAACCGTTTGAAACAAAATCTATATGAGGGTCCAGTAAATTTAACCCTAGCCCATATAAAAAAGGCAGTTCGGTTTGAATTAAAGCAGATGGCGCCAACCAAATTAGATTATTCAAAATAAAAACATGGAATGAAAAGTCCAGGAACAATATATTTATTATTCGAATTTTATAAAAGATTGAGTATTTTTCTTTAATTTGCATTTGTAGCAGATCATGAAAAGAAAAAATAAGTGGTGAGCGCAAGCTATAGACATTCTTATGATCAGCCTCTGATCGAAGCAAGAAAGTGTGCTAACAGTTACACTCTTACTCAATAGATAGTCACCGCTTGCGCTTTAAGCATATATATATTTATAATTATATATTTGTTATCCGACATATATATGGCATATAAGAGTGTAAATAAAAATATTCTAGGACTTTTTATTAATTTTTAGGGGGAGGAAATGTAAAAATTTTAAATATATCTAATCTGTGTACGATAAAGAGGACCCTACTTAAGAAATTTGGTGCCATAAGCTCTTAAAGTTTCTTAGATCTACGTGTTCACTCAGACAGTCAGAATATGTACGAGTATGTTATACTTTGTGTGGTCCGAATTGCATCCTTATGCCTGTGCCATTGATTTTTTTTATCAAAAATAAGACTATATACCTAATATGCGTATGATTTGTAGGGAAACGACATTTCTGCAGCGTAAAACAAATAATAAGAACTGGATTCAAATATGAAATAAAGTTATAATTAAAAATGTAATAGCCCATCATAGTCATTTCAAAATATATTTAGAAATGAAAAACAATATTCAGGGAAACGTATCGAGGAATCAAAACAAAAAAAACTCAAAATTAATAAATACAATTAGGATGTGTAAAAAGCGAATAGTGTTGAGAAGACAATTTGTACCCCTTAAATATTAACATGTGTTTTCACACTTACTGGGCAAAAAAAAAAGCTTGTGGCTTGAGAATATAAAAAGTATGAGCATCCTGGGTGGAATACAAGGTAAAATACGGTACAAGATATAAATTACATGAGTATGAAAACGACTTTAATGCAATACGATCTAATCACAATGAAGGTTCGCGTATACAGACTTATTAAGAAATCTTCTGGTAGTAATATGGACTCTTTGGTATTGAAAAATACCCAATTGCAAACATAATGTAAAACATGCTAAACCCGAAAGTTATTAGCTTTTTAAATTAAATGGGATGTAAGTTAAATTGAAATTAATTGAATAATTAGGATATTAATTTTTAAGTAGAAGGCAGAACATCACAATTCACAATCAATGCGGCTTAAGAGATTTAGTTTAACAGAAAAATAGTATTATAATTGAACTTCAATTTGGTATTCCTTACACAGAGACAACCAAAATTGATTAATGTTCACTGAATTGCCTTTTTTTTTATTTATTTAAAAAAAAAGTTTGGTTTACTCTCGGCTATATTATTTTATTATTTTTCGTTTGTGTTTAAGTCCGTTTACATGCGTGATTGTTTTACACAAATCAGGCAGGAAAAACTAGACGGGAAACTTTAAAATGCTACTTTTACATTCTGTAAAATCAGTGCACGTTTTTTGTTTTCTGAGAATATAAAAAAGAATTAAAACTCAAAAAAAAAGAGGTAATATGAAAATGTAATTATATATTAAGAAGTCTAAAATATCAAATCAACGTAAAAAACTTATTTTATAATATTTGTGCTATGAAATTATTTTGGGGAACGGCATTTAAAAATCTGTATGTGTATATTTATGAACTTTTGTGTTGTACTAATATAAAAATTGTATATACAATGCTATACGCCTGCCCTAGCTATAGTTCTAAAAAATACAATATTCTTACGATGGCAATATATAATAATCGTTCACATAGTATATTACGCGACGCAGATTTCACGATATTTAGACCCCCTCCCCCCCTTGGTGACAAAATGTGACATCTGTCTAACCCAAAATGTGTCAAAATGTGTCACGTGTGACACCACAACAGACCCTCCCACCCCACCAAAGTGCGTCGCGTAATATGTGAACGACCCCTAAGAAAGAACATGTATTAAAATCTAGGATCGTAACAACGACTTTCAGCAATAGTTGATCATACAGTATCAATATTGGCTTAACTGTAAATTAAACCTATGCATGTTTTGTTATGTTTTGATTTAAGCCAAATAAGAATCCTCTACTCGAGTGTGCCCGGCTACAAGATACACATAACAAACGTTTAAGGTCCGCACACATATGCATACAGAAATACACAAAAGCACACTTCCAACAATGCGACAACTACCTGTTAGAACAAACCTCACGCAGAAATATATTTATTCTCTCTTGAACAAGTTTGCTGTTTCTAGCTTTTATAGTCGCTGTTACGCACGAACGGATGGAAGGATGGACAGACAGACAGGCATGGCTAGATTGATTTGACTATTTCAGGGTCAAGAATACATCCACATTTATGAAATGTAGATCCATGTTTCTGTCTGTTTCACATATTAAAACTGCTTCTAATATATCTTAATTTATTTGTAATTGGTTAAAAACCAAACGCAACTTTTATTTTTTTTTTAATGATAGTTTTTATGTTTATTCTAAAGTGTACCATTAAGAAGTTGTACTTTTCTTTATTACAACAAAATTCATAGCACATTTTTGAAATAACAGGTATGCCAATAGTTTATTGATTTACTGTATGTACGTACAATAGTTGGTAACAAAATATTAGTAGTACTTAAAAGATAATTGACCTGTCGACCTGTACAGTTACAGTTGGCTAATGCATTGTGTTGCTCAATTACTCTATATGTTTACATATTTATGTGTTGTGTCTTATTATAGGAGCTGCATACATATCATAATGAAACATCTAAATAATTACAATTGTGGTCAACCAACAATAAGAGTGTTCGAGAGACATTGGGTATTATAAGAACACTGAAAATCAGATTATTCATTAGCATAAATTTGTTTCCTAACAAAATAACGAAATCAACGTGTTTTTTTTAGAGATTATAGCACCCTTCCTAAATATACCTAAGATTCTGTAAAATTCATTCGAATGCCAATTAAACGTTCCCATTTAATACATTTCATTTGCATTGATATAAATTAAACAGGCACAAGAGAAAATGGAAAATTTTATAAGTAAAGCAAAAAATAAGGAAATTATTGAGTGGTATTCCCAATTTTATTTTCTCCGCAATATCATATCAATTATTCGTCACCATATGAACCAATTTTTCATAAATGGAAGGAAGTCTATCAATGGATGTGAGACTTAGACTTAGATAACATCAAAGACTATAATTTAAGTTTTGTTTTTATTACTTTAATAACTAATAACTAATAATTATAAAGTGTATTGTTTGTTTTCCAGCCCTTCTAAATTGTTAATTGAGGGCTCCATGAATGCACTTAAACGTGTATAGTGTACCGTAGAATGAAGTGAATATTTTTAAAGTAAAATATATTATAAGAACGCACGCCCATACTAAGTTTCTAATGGCTTGACTTCAAATATGCGAAATGAACTGAATACATGAAAGAATGATAAAATAAAAAATAAAATTATTACTCGAGTGATGTGTGTGCAAATTTGAATTTATCTGGGCAAAATAATATTTTTAAAATCCCATGTTTTTTTACTTCTTTTTTTTGTATTATGTCTCCTTAAATCTGTTTCCTAATCTTATAGTTTATTAATTAAAGCTATATGTTCTGTTAAAAAGTGATCGGGAATCGATCATTAAAAAAGCCCGCTGTGCGGGAATGTCTAAATTCTTATTGTCGCTAAGTTGTCACAACTGTCTTCTATACTGATCGCATTTGTCGTGTAGTTGGTTTACAGTGCGCTATATCCAGTTAATCTCAAGTGTATGTAGCACACTAGATAAAACAAAGTAAACTTTGCATTGCGAATGGTTTTCCGAATCGCTAAAAGACATGCCAGTCATGCGAGTCAATTCCCACCCCACGTTCATAAAATGCATTGATGACACATGGGTTTACGAGTTTGATTTGCAATGTAGCCAACAAGGTTAGGAATGGCGTCTTCCATCTGAGCCGAAACCGAAAAAGCCAAGTAAAAGCAAATCAAAAATCAAAGCGATGTTGACTGTTTTCTTTGATTATCGCGATAAGTCTATGCCAGAAGGTAAATAAAGAATATTACCAGAGAATTAGAATTAGTTTGAGAGAACAAATTCGTCGAAAAAGGCCAAATTCGCGGGAAGAAAAGTGATGAATTTTGCACCAGGATAACTATCTCAGAAGGCTATCATACCATAAATACCATCGAACAACCTTATTCACCTCATATGGCTGCGGCCGACTTTTTACTCTTTCTAAAACTTATATTACCGCTTCGATGTACTTCTTTTCTGTTGATAAATGACGTAAAAGAGAACTGAAATTGATTCTAGAAAATGCAATTAAAAAATGTTTTGATGATTGGAATATTCATTGAAAGAAGTGTTTTATTTCAAAAAAGCTTGAGGGTGAACAAATTTGAATCACTAATAAATATTTTGTGTTTCATTGAACAATTCCTGGTAATTTTTGACAGAATGTATATCAATCTAAATTAATTAAGAATAAGATTTACTATTTAGTTTTTATTTGGTAACATACTGGGTATGTTAAAAATTGTGCAAGTATCGTATAGTATCGTAGAATAAAAGTAAGTTTTCTTCATGTTCTCACTCCACATACCCTGATAACAGCGCTGCATAAATTATTGGTGAAATTGTACTACTTGTTTGTCACTGAGCACTTCTAAATTAGGCTTAAATGGCAGAAGGGAGATATTATCTGCAATTTTTTTATTTCCAAATGCGCGTTCCTACATTTTCTTTATCTTTAATAGTGTATATGCAATTACAATTAATTATGTTTTATCATAATATTATACATTGGCAAGTGTGAAATAAGTAATCTAAGATCTTCGACCTACTTTTCCTAAACATTTGTGTTATTTATGTTTTGTATTTTCTGAGGATATACAAGTACATATAAGGGCGAGGGCACAGTTTTAAAACTCCAATTAATTTAGAGAAAAATTAAACTACGTACGACTACTTATGATATATCTACTCCTAATGCGTAAAATATCAAAATATATACATTTCTTGTTAAAGTTTGTGCTGTTTTAAAAAAGTATTTTGCTATACGTCTCAATTCTGTTGCATAAATCGGCTATAGATTACTAGCCCAGAAGATTCACGAGCAGTTCTAAAATTTTGTTTTTAGCTACTTGGAGCTGTTGCCATGACACCTGGCTATGTAGGTCCAAACAGGAATCCCATAGATAATAAGAGCTTTGAAGATTCATCTAAATAGATACAGCATGTTTTCAATATTCAACCGGTTTAATAGTTATAGCTGAAGTGGTTTTTAAAGAACTACTTGGGATAACTGTTACCAGGCTTACGCAGGCTTTTTTCCAACGTATGTTTGAGCTTTTAAGTAAAATGTGCTTCTGGGTCAGGTAGGTAACTTTACTCTTCCTAATGAGGAATATGCCCTGCGTTTTGTCTTCATTGTTCCCTATTTTCCATTTCGAAAAATTGTCAGTGATTGTGTCGAACTGAGACTTACAGGTCATCCTGAATATATAATTCCAAAAATTAATATTGTACCTGTTATTTTTTTTTTTCTTGAGGTTTTTTAATAATCATTATCATTATTGGATAATTTATTTGATGTATGTTGGATCGGTTGATAGCTGGTTCGCAGTCTGATGTTAGGATAGTTTGAACCTTGAGATCTTGTAAAATTCTGCTTAAATACGGAATTGAGTTATCTACTTGAATAGGGTCGGTAATTGTGTTTAAAGAATATGAAAGGATGTTTCGCACTATGTGGGTTTAAAAATTATTCCAGTTAGTCCTATCTAAAGAGACCTGTTTGAATGGGGTGATCATACATACGGATGCTGACAGGAAGGTGGTCAGGGCTAAGATTGTTGCTAATTGTGGCGTGGGATAATGATTTCGCACCGTTTCAGAGGAAAAAATAAGAGAGAAACCATGGCTCCTGCTATAAGACAAAATATAAGTGTGCAGTTGATCGCCATTTTTCAAAGGCCTGAAATTTTAGCATAGTCAATTTTTATATTTGCAAAATTGAATATGTTTTATAGCTCGATATATAATCAATAATATTAATAAGCTGTGTACGTTTTTTATTTATTGTTTAAAATTAATACAACCTATAAGTATGAAAAATTTATTCACAATGGTATGCAAAATCAACGTTGCGTGTTAGTTTCTTTACAATATGTATGTTGTAATGTGTCTATTTATTTGTCGTCAGAGCACGCTTGGGCAAGCGACTAAATCGGTAAGTTCTTTATAAAAATGTGCAAGCTATGGTATTAAAAAGGAAGTTGTCATAACATACTGATATGAAACATAAATGACAAAATATTAATTGATGGATGGTAAGATATTTAGGAGAAAACGCTTTAGAAGCACGGAACATGTTTTACATAAACATTAGGTAATCGTTCGCAAGAATAGAATATATATATATATGTAGAATATGTATAAAGTCTGTAAAAAAAAGCTCTCTACAACAAAATCTATTATTACCCATTTTTGACAATGTTAAGAAACTCTTTACACATTTCGTCTTCCACTTCCTTTATGCTCTAATTCTTGCTTAACCGTTATCTTTGATTTGTGCGTTGCTTAGTGCAGCCCTCTTTTGCAAATCTTGGTATAATGGTTTGAAATTTTACTGAGAGCGCATCTGAAAAGTGATTAATGCAAAAATCTTAAATGCCTGCAAAAAGATTAAGCTTTAAGGTGGTCCAACTGATTTATTATAATCACTAGTTGGATAAATCTGCTGCAGAATTGTCAGAAATGTTATCTACATCGACGAAAACAATGTATAGCGTTATAAATCGTGCAGAAAACGAAGGCCGACTAGAAGTAAAGAGTGCAGGTAACCGTTAAAGTAATCATGCAGAAAATTTGCCAAAATTTTCTAGTATCTGTCAGAAATCTTACCAAAGACCTTGAAAAATAATGTGGATAAGTTGTTTCACATGAAACAGTCCGTCAAGCTATTTTACGGCATAAATATTCTTCTAGAGTTTAACGCAAAAAACCACTGCTTTCGTCGGCAAATGTTCTAAAATATTTTGCGACGAAATAGAGTGTGGCCAAAGGCTCTAACATTGTTGGGAAACAAAAACATTATTCCAAATGTAAAATTTGGTAAACTTACGGTGCTTATTTAGGGGCGTTTTTCTAGCCGACGAGTCGGAGAATTTACAAACACCAGGTCAGTACCTCAATATTTTAAAATCAAATTTACCATAATGTGCCGAGAAATGTTTGGAAATAAATTAATTAAATTTTGACATGAAACTAATTTATTATTGTGTGTGCAAACAGTTTTTTGACAGTGTGAAAAAAGAGTTATCATAGTTTTTGTTTTATATTTTGTTACTTAAATTTTTTTTTTTTTGCTTTTTTTTCTTAAATGAATTATATATATTATTATTTAACAGATACACATTTAAAAGAATTTCCAAACATGAAATAAAAGCTTAGTTTTTTTCAACGTGTAAAGAGTTTCTTGACAGACTGTATACGTCGAGTGATATTTGTGGTGTAACATTTTTTGGGTGCACTTTGTACAATGGTATGTTGTAGTTCATATAACTTGAGTTTATGCTGCTTTTAAATATCACCACACAGTCAAGTAATAATCCAATAATCAATACGCTTAAGTTAAGCATGATGGTGGAGTGTGATATTTTGGGCCTACATTGTCTTCAGCAGATGTGAAACACATTACATTTACTTAAGAAAACATTGACTGCAAATTTAGGAGATTGGAGAGAATTAAAGTTGCTTTGTAAATGTAGAAATACTGACAAAAACAAGCAAGAATGATATAGTCAAAAGTGACCGACTACGAGATATACATACAGTGAGCAGGGTTTATGCTGATGCTTATGATATCAGTTTTAGCATTTTTTGACATTTTCTTAATAATTTTATGAACAATATACTGAAAAGTCATTGTATAAAATCAAGAAATAGTTTATTGTTTTATTTTTTGTTTTACGCAGTGTGCTTTCTAAAGTATTTGTATCTCATGGGTGAGCATTATACTTTTATATTATATTATATTCTAACATAGCTATTAACCCCAGCATAAAAACTTATAAAAAAAATATTGTTGATTTGAGTTTTATCCCTTGAAGCTATTACATGAACTATGTAATAGACGGATATACAGACAATCGGACATCCGGTGATGACCCTGATCAAGAGATGTATACAATGCATTCTTCTGGCTGTTACTTAAATTTGCCATTCTCTAATATACCCCTTTTCCACATTTTAAATGGGTTAAGGGTTTAAAAATTAAAGTTATGCTTTTCCGATATCATGTATAGTCAGTCAAACAATAATACATATTTAATAACACCCAGCCCGTTTTTTTTAAACTTATTTCAAGGTGGACTTTCTTGCGGAAGTGACCATACATAATATTGTACGTGTATATATATATGTAAAGACATGTATCATATACACATAAGTTGATCGAATGGGGATCCTAATACATTAGTTTATGAGAGAGAGTAATTGATAGAATAGGAGAGCTTCATTTGACCTTTATAATTTATAATTGGGATAAATATTTTTTAACAAACATAATAATAAATGAAAAGCTATTCAAAAATCTATTAAAAATATTGAATGTTAGCAAAATGAAAAACACACATTAAAATCAGTCAAGAGTATAATATTGTAATTTTGAATTTAAAAAAATTTACTTACTGGCACTCTTTGGAAGTATGTTTACTTTCGTCCGTACAATGAAAGAATTTTCCATTGAACAATTGTACACCAATAACAGAAAATATAAATTGAAACAATATGTACACGATTAGAATGTTAACAACATTTTTCAATGAGTTTACGACGCAATCAAAAACGGCTTTTAATTTTGGAACCCGTTTTATGGTCTTCAATGGACGCAGTACTCGTAACACACGAAGCGATTTGATAGTTGATAAATTTTGTCCAGCGCTGCTACCGCTCATATCAAAGCCGAAACTAACAGCAGCACATATAACGACCACAGCATCCATAATATTCCAGAATTCTCTTAAATAGCTGCCAGGATGTAGTATTACACCTAAGTCTACAATTTTCAGCAACATTTCTATGGTGAATACGCCGGTGAATGCATAGTCAAAATAATTTAAGATTTTGTTTCGTCTTGAGTTCTCACGAACGGGATCTTCAGCTGCTAACGCTATTGATGACATTGAAATGACGACCATTATAAAAAAATCAAAATATGGCAAATTAACAACCCAATGAGCACCACGTCGTACGCTTTTTAAGTAAATTAAAATATTAAGAAATTTTTATAATTGTGATTTTTAAGATTTTAAATTACGGAATGTACATTTTTCAATTTTATTAGATTTTTTAGTTTCCGAGTTGCGTTGTGTTTAATCAATTTTATTTAGTTGGATGTATTATTTTTTCAACGTTTTTCAACAGAAGTTTAATTTTAATTTTAATAGCGATTTTAATTTTTTTTTTCGTTGGGTTAAGCGTTGTTATTCGTTGATATTCGTTGTTATTCGTATTTATTGTAATAATTGTAATAGTTGTCAGCGAATATAAATTTATTAAATAATTGCCAGTTTCCCGTTGTAATGGGATTGTTATTATATTTAAACAAATTTCATTAAATGTTTGTGGATACATTTTAAAAATACGATTATTGATTAATGTATTTATTAATTAGTGTTTTATTAATTAGTTAAAACGGTTATTGTAGTATGTAACATATAATTGAATGCAAAAGGAACAGTAGAAGAGACAAATTGAAAAATAGTTAGTAGTATTTCTATATTGCTTAGAATTTTATCAGCTATTAAAATATTAATTAATGATAAATATATATATATTATTTTCTAATAACAGTTGTAGCAAAAAATGCCTTAGTCGAATATTTATCAGCTATTAAAATATTAATTAATGATAAATATATATATATATATATATATATTATTTTCTAATAACAGTTGTAGCAAAAAATGCCTTAGTCGAATATTTATCAGCTATTAAAATATTAATTAATGATAAATATATATATATATATATATATATTATTTTCTAATAACAGTTGTAGCAAAAAATGCCTTAGTCGAATATGACCGACTACGATATATTCTTAGCCCAGGTGAGACAATCCCCAACTAACATTTTAATATACATTCCCACACAGTCGACAAGTTATACTCTGCATCCGTTGTACGACACCATAGATAACAGCTAATTGCTTTATTGAAAATCTTTGTTTTTTTTTATCCCATTGTTCTGAAAATTGCAGTATAGTGTAAAAATGTGAAAACTACATGCATAAAATCAAAAGAAGCAGTTCAAAATTGTGTTTTTAAAACGTTTTTGATCGAGAGTTAAAAAAACTTGTGCTTCGTTTGGTATACAAAGTATAGAAAGTATATAATTTCATTATCTTTGAGATTATGCAGACGGACAGGACTATTTTGGGTCGGCTCTTAATACTGATCAAAGATAGCACATGGGTCACTAAGTCAAGGGACTAATAAGTATAAAATGTATTTTTTTTTATTACGCATAAACAGCTCCAAACAGCGCCTCGAATCATGAATTCATTGTTGCTTCTGTTTCACTGTCAGCAAGCGCGGCACCCATTAGAATACAATTTTTTCATATCCAAATTTGCATGCACAGCTTTAAATACGGTGCCTTTTATACCTTCAGGCTGCCAGCTACAATGTTTCTTGCAATTTCACTTTTCGATCAGACAAAATGATTATTAGGATTTTTTGAATGTTTTCGGGCGTAGCCACATCAACCTGAGTGCTCCACGTTTTCGATATTTGTTCGACCGCGTTTAAAATCTGCATACCATCGGCAAATGGTTGTTTTTGACGGGGATCATTCCGGGTAACAGTTTTAAGCCATTGCTGGGCTTGAACGGTATTTTTATATATAATAAACAAAAGTTGCGTCACCTAACCTTCAATAACTCCACAACGACGAATCCGATTGTCTTGGCCGAAATTGAAAGCAGCATGGCATATGCGGCGTCATCTATTTGCCAGTCCCGGGATTTAATGACCCATGTGTTACATATCATATACCATGTGCGGTCGTTGGTGATTCCTTCTTTCTGTTACATTCAAACTTTAATTGTTTAACGTTTAACTACAAACTGACCTATTTCAATTCATTAAGCAAACCTTTGCAAGTTTAACAAAACTAAATGCATTTTAGCCCACACATTCACAACAATTCATTCTTAAATGTCTATTTAAGACTGTGGCCATTGTGTAATGAAAACTTTTTGTTTTATTTGCTTTCATTTTCTGAGAAAATTTGCAGGCTGAGACAGTATGCAAGTTTACAGTTACACGTTTTTACATATTTAAAAAATTAGTATTTATTTACATTTAAGTTAGAATTAGAATTTTTTCTGTGGTAAAAACATAACAAAATCAACGATTTTAAATCTATTGAAATATTTTAACGAAAGCTGAACATGAATGCATGTTCAGGTTGAGACATGAACAAACTTTATACTCTAGACAGATGTACAGAGGAGCAAACGGCCGAGCTAATGATCCTGAGGAGTATATGTATTATAATTTTAGAGCTTTTGGATGTTTCCTTCTGTATGTTATACACATTTGCACACACTTAATAAACTACAATACAACTACAGTTATATGATTGACTGTCTTTTACCTCCATTACCCATGATATGTTTGTGTATATAGGTGCAGACTCTGATGTTCCTCTTAGATATAATACATTTTTTACATGGTTATACAGGTTCAAGAAACACTGAAAATAAATACATTTTTTTTAAATATTGATTCGAAAATAAAAGGCTTTTATGGAAGCTACGGAATTTTTTTAAACTTTACAATTTAATAACATTTATTTATAACAAAATAACAAAAATAAATATTACTCAGTTTTGACAATCATGAATCTTTTTTCACAAAACATTTTAAATTTTAGTTTAAAATATATACCAAATTATATTAGCTTAAGCTATCTTTAAAATCAGGTATATCCTTTGCATCGGCTTAAAGGCGTTTATTGTTGAATTTATCAACTTTGAAAAGTAATCAAGGGGGATGCTGTGCTAGTCTTCTAAAATAACAGCTTTTGGAGCCCTGTTTACCACTTTTTTTATGCAAGTGCGCACACAAATGTTCAATGGGGTTAAAATCGGGGCTTTTGAGAACGTTTTCAATGAGCTGCACTTGTTTTAAAATTTCTTTTTACAATTGGGAGGTACTCCAAACCGTGGCTAGAAATGCCCAAAGCCAAAACCACAGTTTTCTAAATTCTGGGTGGACTATCATTGAGTACAGCATCATGTTTGTCTCGTCGCAAAATATGACGTCTTCGCAATATTATGCCGGCTGACTATTCGTTTTCGAAGAGAATCGCTTTTCTACATAAACCAACGAAAGCAGTTCTTTCTTGTGTGCAACTCTTACCGTAGGATGGCGTAGCGTATGATTTTCATATGATACAACTAAGTCCCAATCTTCTTTAAGCGCCGTGGTAAAAGTTCATATATATATTTTTTTGGGATTTTGGTTACCCAACCGAATGATTGTTTATCTTTCTTTTGCTCCATGTCAGTCCTTGTATTCCGGTAAACTGATGACACTATATATTGTTTTCCTTGATGCGTCAAGTATCTTAACTCATTCAGATTTGGCCAACTGACTACTATAGAAAATTAATTGGTCTACATCAAACTTTGCCAGGTACTCGCCGAGATTTAACAATCAATTGCTAATAATTGCTAACATTGCAATGCAAAATGCATAGATAAAGGTAAAGCACTATTACGTAAAGTATTTCTTGAGTGTCAAAACTGAGTCATCTTTGTTTTTGTTACATATTAACATTTATGTTTTATGTTTTTTCCTAATTTAACTTAAAACATGCTATTAAATTGTAATATTAAACAAAAATTCTTTGACTTGAATAAAAGGCTTTTATTTTTGCATCCAAAATCAAAAAATTAAGTTTATTTCCTGTATGTAACGTGTTTCTTGACAGACTGTATATGACCTCTGTTAACTGAGATTATTGATATCTCGAAATAATGATCGACACCGATAATCGAAGTAACACTGTATTCAACTTTGCATTCCGTCGCAGTCTGCATACATCTCGCTTTTAGCAACGTAATGACTTTCTTTTACAGTTTGGAAAATGTCAATGTACAACGCCACTCTCTTAATACCAAATATGGGAACATACACATATGGCCACAATAATAATAAGCACCAAAATAACTAGGCTTTTTTTTTTAAGCAAAAAAAAGAATTTGCTTATTGTAGTAAGCCATTTTAAGTTAATTTATATTAATTTAATTTCTTCGGTATATTACAAAGGCCGAAAGAGCTCAAACTAATTGTGATAAGATAAATATACCTATCAGTTTAAGTGGATCTTAAGCAATTTAAATTTAAGTGTTGCACGTTACGACCGTTAAAACAGCTTGTTATTATGTAAATATGGCAGTACTGTCTTGTAATGTGCCGGGTTTTCATACCTAAACATATTGCAAAACTAAATTTGCATTGCATGATGCTTGGACAATGATTTTGTTAGTTAAATAAAATTTCAGTGTGATACCGCCTTTAGTTTGTTTGACAACTGATTTTTGTTGACGTGTTTGGCATTATGTTGAGTATTGAAAAAATTTTAGTTATGTCATATAACATTATTTTTTGAGAGAGATAACAGCGAAGGAAACAAAAAAAAAGTTGGATAAATATTATGGGACTAATGCTCCTCCAGATTACACAGTGAAATACTGGTTTCGAGAGTTTCATGGTAGCCGAAACTCCAATGGCGATGAAGTCTGCAGCGGCAAGGCCATCCGATGCGGTTACACAGAACAATGTCAAAAAAATACATTAAATGGTCTTGGTTGACCGGAAAGTGAAGGTAGCAGATGCCATAAGGCTTAGTACTGAGCGCACACGCCATATTTTGGACCGATTGAATGCCGAAATCATAATTTTATTCATTATCAAGGAGGTTACTTTTCCCCCCACATTGTATACAAAAAAACATATTTGTTGTATACAATATGCAATTCAATTTTTTAACACCCGATTATATTTCCTGTTCTTATATTGGTGTGGAAGTTGATAAAAACACTACATAGATGCCATTTTGTCACTTAAAATTTGTTACACAAGACCACGAATCTTCTGCCCCAAAATCTAAGCTTTTTCGGTTGAGCCTGTTCCTGGAGCTTTGGTGGAAATAAAATATTCCTGGAAAATTTAGTTTTCGATAGATCTAAACTATTTAAAATCAAAAACACAGCGTAATGAAAACAAAAGTTTTTTGTTGTTCAGAACATAAATAGTTGAAGTGCGTATTATTTGGATCATATGTGTATATGTGAGTGTAATAGAAAAAACAATTTGGGAAAAATATTTACAGATTTGTTGGTGAGAGAATAAACATCGATGAATATGGTAACATTGGCTTCGGCCCTTCTGTTACTTCTTCTTCCTTTTTCTCTTCCTCCTTCTTTTTGCCTTTTCCTTTGTAGCTGGCTATTGTGACATCACCACTTTCCAAATGCACACTGTCCCCTTGGAGAGCTTCCATTTCTTTCTCTAATTCTTGGAGTTGTTTCTCTTTATCCTCTTCGACTTGTTCCTCTTCAGCGGCTGTAAGTTCTTGGGCATTCGCTAAGTTATCGACGGCGATGGCCAAAAACACGTTCAAAAGTGTATAATTACCGAACAGTACCAAAACGATAAAGTATCTGTTAAAGAAATACCAAGCCATCAGATAATCCAGACAATGTCTTTAAAGTCTTAGTAGTAACTAAAATCGAAAGTTTTCCGACATTGTGTTTATCCTACTTATTAAAAACAGCACTTTAGAATAATACTATATATAATGATGTATTAACCTTGATAAAACATCAAAAAGTCTATTTTCTTTTCATGAAGAACACATGATATTAATTACAGATCGGAATGCATTTACCGAAAAATAAACAGAATGTAATGTTTAGTAGCCCTGTTGCATAACCGTTTAATAGGTTTTGTTACGTTGTTTCTGTTAATCCCTACCCCTGCTACATCCGTATTTTCATAACAATAGCTGTAATAAATATTGTTATAGGTATAGTAATATAAAATGCATTATCATTACTAAATGTTAACACTTACGTAATTAAATGTGCATTCTTATTTTTTATAGGTAGCGAAACGAATGGACTTAGCTTGTAGAATTTCGGCATTTGAACTTTAACTTAATTCTTCAAGCTCTAAAATCCTATCGCAAAGGTATACTATGAATCCAAAACCTTAAGGTTTTGAATCTTTATTGTTGATTGCACACATTAATGGTTCGACGTTCAATGAATTTAAAGTAAAACTAATCAAATAGGATAGTTCATTTTTACGCGTATAAAGGTATCTCCATAGATAGGCTTTAGTTTTTTAAATTAACCAAAAATAACAGTATTAGAAAATAACAATTGCCTTGTACGTCAAGCAGGATATAAGGTCTGGGTTAAGCAATTTAGCTGTTGTTTAAGGGAATACACTGCAAAATGGCATTATTTTTCTCTAAATAATAATATATTTTATATACTAGTATTATAGAATATTGTACATATATTGCAAATTAAAAGTATAAATTTAAACTTACATAGAGTAAATCATTCCTTTCTTTGCACCACCTTGTGATATAATACCCTGATACATAACTTCATTCCAATCTTCGCCAGTTAGGATTTGAAATACGGTTAAGAGTGCTATAGGAAATGTGTTGAAATTTGTTTCAGGCGTGCTACCTGGCAAATTAAATTGCCCACCGAACAACTGCATGCCAAGCAGTGCAAATATTAAAATGAACAAGAAGAGCAGAAATAATAACGATATAATAGATCTCATTGAGTTCAGCAAAGAAATTACTAGATTTCGCAGTGATGACCAATATTTGGTCACCTTGAAGATACGCAAAAGTCGTAATGCACGCAACACGGACAGACCAAAAGAGCCTCCTTTAACTTCAGACCAAATCACTTCGAATATCGAACCACTAATGACGACACAATCAAAACGATTGAACGAAGACTCGAAGTAAATTCGGGGCCCCAGCGCATACATCTTTATAAACATTTCCGACATGAATAGACCCAGAAATATAAATTCAGCGTAATCTGTAAAAAAAAAATTTATCTTTGATAACATTACAGAACAGTAACAGAACTATGAGACTATGGTCATCAACACATTTTAGGGCTTTTTAATAAGAGAAAGTACTCACACAAAAACTCCGTCAAAAATGTGGGCTGACCATAATGTTCGACAGCTACGCATACGGTATTTAAAAACACCAGAACTATGACGAACCAATAGAACCACTGTGTCTTTACTGTGTGTCGTATCCAAAATCGAAATCTTTTCTCGGCCCGCCAGAATCCAGTACAACTGCCTTGAGGTTTTGTTCGAGTTTTAAGGTATCCTGTCAAATACAAAGAAAAGACAACAATCCCAGTATTATTTATTTAAGAAAATCGTTTAAAATAAAATGTTTAAGTTTATCTACGGGTTGTGTTTAAAATAAAATAACTTTTTTTTCTCAAATATTATTTAATTATTCATTAATACCAATTTTTTCCGACACCAGCGCCACCACCAACAAATTCAAGTTTTATTTTTGGAATTGAGCAAAACATTTGTAAAGTAAATTTTGTGGTTTAATTTCAATGTTAGCTAAGCTTTCTGGTAAAGTTATGGCTCAAAGCCAAATACCAGTAAAGAAAGTTGGAAGAGATAGCTCCTGAACAGCAAAGATAGTTGGAAAAGATAGCTGCTCGCCATGAGATATAACAACTAGTTTATACATGGTAATATTTTATATGGGGATGCTTATAATGTAAATGTCCTGGGACCTATGGGTGATTTTATTTATTTATTTATTTAATAACTTAACTTATGGTTAAAACCATAGGTTAAGTGGGGGGTATTTATCTTTATGTGTGTAGGTGGTATTTACATTGGTCTTCTTAAAGTCCATCCGCTTATATACATGATTTATAAAAGTACTTACATTACGATTCTTATATACATGTAGGCTTATATGCTTAGTGATTAGATTTAGGAGAATTAGGATGAAAGTTAGAAGATATATAAGTAGATTGGAAGAATTCTGCAAAAAGATCGGCTGCAGCCTGATCAGTATTTGCTTTCATGTCTTCATAAGAAACAAATGAGGGCAGTAAGGAAGTTTTTGTTTAGTATTGACAAAGTTGTAGAACTGCCTAGTGTTCTGAACAAATTGCAAACGATATCGAATTAGGTAATTATTGTAACAACGAGAATTACAAACAACAAAATCTGTTCTGGCGATAACATAACGAGAAAAATCTAAAGGACTATTCGAACTCTTAGATCTTTTATTTTATCTAGACTTCATATTTTTAAGCATTGTCAATTCTTTAGAAAACCAAGGAGGTCTATAAGTTCTCCTGGGAAGCTCATCTGGAACGCATTGGTCAAAAAGAGATTTTATAATATTATAAAAAAATTGCAGTAGCATTGTTAATGTCAGTATAAGAGTACAGTTGCGACCAGTTTGTTTCTAAAATTAATGAATTAAGTTTAATAAAGTCTGTTTTATGAAAAAAGCGTGTTCTACCGACCGGGTTCATAGAACAAATAGGCTCACATGTAGGCAGTTCAAAAAGGACAAGTACAGTACTAGAAAAAGGATCTGACGTAAAAATTAGGTCACGTAGACGACCATTACAATTTCGAAACGGGTTAATTTGAGAGAAAGACATCTCTAAAAGCGAATTGATAAATTGATAAAAAAATGTGGATGGTATCAACACGTTAAAAATGTCAGACCAAATCACATCTGGCAAATTAAAGTCACCAAATACAAAGTGGTAATCACTGCTAGAAAGTAGTGACGAAATGGACTCAATAGCAGAAATATGCGCTAGGTATATAGATAAATCGGAATTTGGCGGAATATAAGAGCACGTTATATATATAGAAAAAATGTTATATATAATTTTAACGGCGATAAATTCAATTCTTATTAGGCAAGGCGAAAAAATAGATTCTGATATAAGAACAAAATCTGCAGCGATAAGTACACCACCTTCTATACGCGACAAACGATCGCATCTAAAAGATGTGTATTTATTGCAAAATAAAGAAAACTCTGAAATTTCGGGCTTTAAACAGGTTTCAGTAAAGATAACATTATTGTTAGCTTCAAAAGAAATACGATCTACATAACTCTTATTAAGTTTAGAGTTAAGACCTCTAACGTTCTGATAAGATAGACAAAAAGGTTAGTTCTTTGGTAAATTAATAGAAGATGAAGATGAACCGCTAGTAGAATTTCGAGGCAGTGCAATCGGAGGCCGATTTCCTTTACTTGGCTCAAACTCTTTTATATTTAAGTCTTTCGGCTAGAAGGTTTTGCAACATATAGTGTTTAATGCTTCCGCCGGAACACTAATTTTAAAAGAGCTGATTTCTCTGGCATAACTAAATCTAAATTTATCAACAGATAAATCTGATAGTTTTAACTTCGATTGGATGTAGGACTTAACATCATCAACTGAAAGGTCAGGGGCAAGCCTAGAGACGAAAATAAGTTTTTTTAATTAGGACGGCTATCAGGGGCTTAGCAGGGTAATTGATTGTAAGGTAATGGATACGGACAAAGCTTGGGGGGAACTAAGACCAGTGTTGCTGACCGACGAATCACTTGCAATCACATTCTTAGAGCCCCCTATAGAAGCAGGCGAGTAAAAACTCGTAGGCTGCTCAACACTATCAGATATATTTGGGGAAATCGGGCATCGGTGAGTGATACATACGGCATTACAGTCTTGACTCAAATGGCATGGATGACAGTTTTAAATTATTAAAATTATCAAGTTCTGGAAGTCATCATGTAGTTTGGTGAATGCTGCTCGAAGGGTATTAAAACTCTGTGTTGTCTGCCTCATGAATTTTTGCAAATTTAACTCTGCCTCACGACAAGACTTGCAACACCTCCTAAGACCAGACATATTGGAAATAAAGTCCTTCATTTTGGTTGCATAACCAGCACATTTATCATGTGCTATATTGTCACACAACCAAAAATAAATGAGTTCAGCCTTGAAATCAAACTAACATTTACAATTACTGATACAGCAGACAGACATGATTAAAATATAAGGAATATTAAAATGATTTGAAATGAGTCAAATATAACAAATGTCCTGCACAAGAAAGAGAAAAGCAAGAGACAAAAATAATGCACAAACAGTCTTATTAGCGAATACACAGCATCAAAACAAAAAACAACTAGTGCTGGGACTCAGTGTTTTTGGAATAATGTAAGGTATGCAGTTAGAACAAGAATGAGAGAGAAAGAATTGAGGTAGAGCGGCATGCACAAAAAGCAGCTACAACAAACAGTGTTAGTATGTTTAAATGCATGCAAATTGAAAAGAGCGCTAAAACGAAACTGTTAGAGAGCAAGCAAACTGACAGTAACAACCACTAACGTCTGCGCGATAACGCACTGACGCAAAACAGAAAAGCAAAAAGAAAAACTTACTGACGAAAAAATATTAATATTAAAAGAGTTACTGCTTTCAGCCACTTGAAATAATTACAAAAATACAAACAAATACAGTTTCAAATGAAAAAACGGTAAATTATTTTTCGGCTGCGGAAACGTTGAGGATGTTGCGGAAGGCCTTTGGTGATTCTACCATGTCGCAGTAAAATGTTTATAAGTGGTACAAGGACTCTAAAGAGGGTGTAGAACTTGTTGATGGCTTGGAGAACTCCGGAAGACCAAAGACGTCAACAGATGACCAACACGTCAATGAAGTGAAGGAATTAGTGCCCACAAAATCGTCGGTTGACTGTTAAAGGCCTTACTGATATGATCGGAATATCAGAAGGATCTGTGAAAACCATTTGAATGATCATTTGGGCCTACGAAAAGTCAAATCTTGCTTTGTACCGAAAACGCTCAATTTCTTGCAAGAAAGTAGTCGCGTTGATGTGTTTGCAACAATGCTTTCTAACTATCAGGACAAGCTCAAATGCATGATTAAGGGAGATAAGACTTTGATTTTTGCTTACAGCCCTGAAACAACAGACCAATCAAGCGAATTTCGTGCTAAGGGCGAGGCCAGAAAAGAGCACGTCAAAGTCGTTCAAAAATCACTATGAATTCCTTCCACCACGCCAAACTGTTAACAAGGAATATTATTCGTCTAAAAATACCAGAATTATGGGCCAACAACTCTTGGTTTTTGCATCACGATAATGCACCGTCTCACACTGCACTCGTTCTTCGTGACCATTTCGCCAAAAATTCGACGCATTTCGTTCCGCAACCACCGTATTCGCCTGATTTGGCTCCGTGTGACTCCTGGCTATTCCCAAAACTCAAGAGACCACTCCGAGTCGATTGAGGAGATAAAAGCTAAATCGAAGAAGGCGCTGATGGCTATACCGGAAAGGGACTATTAGGCATGTTTCGAGGATTGAAAAAACGTTGGCATAAGTGTATTTTTTCGGGAGGGGATTACTTTGAAGGGGATGAAATTGATTTACAAGAATAAACAAAGATTTTTTATTTTACAAACAAATTCACCTTACTTTTTGCCTACAGTAGTATGTATTTAGTAGTATAATACAGTAATATGAATTTCACCAGTGGTGAAATTGGACTGCACACGATCATTATAATTTTGCCATTGTGAAATCAGTCTTGTTGTATAGCTTGTTGATGAATGTTGACATGTCACGTCGCAGGAAGCGTTCGGTCCCTATCGAAAGTGAAGCTAATCCAGACAATGAAGCCCCATCTCCGACATGAGAAGTGGGATTCCCCTTACACCAAAACAGTTCTGATGATCCTTTGTGCTCGATTTTGAAATCGCAACACCGCAATTTAGAAAAATTGGCGCAAGAGGTAATAGGTCCATTAGTTTGCTCAAAATTCAATGGAAAGCCATGAATATAGAACAAGTCGTTGTGTCTGGTATTCTGGCTCGTGCGGCTCAAATTGAAGACAAACTGCAACGCACAGTTTTTACAACCAACATCAATAAAATGTAATAAGATGCCATTATTTTGCGGAAAACAGGGATACAAAATTTCTGACTGCCGTGCATAGAGAGAAAGAGGTAAAACGCAACAAACTTTCAATCATTACGCTGCCCGGTGGACGTCCGAGGTGAAGAGTGGAATCATTTGGTATAAATGTGGAAAAGCTACCAATAAATCGTCTTGCCCTGGAGGATAATCATTGTCGATAGAAGAAAAACGCGAGTATATGTGCCATTTAAAAGAGCCAATAGGTACCTTGGTCAGTCTGGTGAATCGTATCCAGAAGCCGAGTGTTCACTTGTTAAGGAAGCTGTGACACAAAAACTTTTGGACAAACGAATTAAAAATGTAGACATTATTAAGGGTATAAAAAATAAAAAAAGCAAATACTCACTTGAAGTTCTTTTTCATGCTGTTTTTAATGATTGCTTAAATTATGATATTATAATTGGTCCTGCAATTTTGTACCACAACTTTAGTGTCACAGTATTAAACGACAAGGTCGAACTTTTTAAAATGCAATCTGTATGTACTGTAGATGTTTCTAATAACTGTTCAATATTGACAATATTGAATAAATTATAATACTGTTGCCGACAAATATCCGTTGCCACTGATAAGCGATACAATTTCTAGATTACGCGGGGCTAGATATTTTTCATGCTTGGATTTGCCAAGTGGATTCGATTAGATTCCCATTCAGCCAAATTCAAGAAAACAAGCATTGATTGATTTACCACCCCCACATTCCTTTACTCAAAGGAGACAGTTTATTGGCTTGGCATCGTACTTTCAATAATTCATGCCAAAGTTTTCACAAATAATGAAACCATTGTATAGCTTTACATGCCAGAATAAAGTATTTGAGTTGAATTGGAACACGAGCAAATCCGCCAGAAAATTATGGAAACGTTGACAGATGAGCCTATACTCACTATATTCGATCCTCAGCATCCCATCGAACTACATACCGATGCCAGTATAGATGTATAGATATATATGTTATTGCATAACATTGATAATAAACCTCGGGTTGTCGAATATTACTGTGAGCGAACTTCTCCAGAATCTTGATATCATTCATACGAATTGGAAACGTTAGCTTTGTTCAACTTAATAAAACATTTTCGACACGATCTGCAAGGCCGACATTTTGTTGCGTACACGGAATGTAATTCATTGAAAGCTTCACGCAATAAAATTTATCTTACGCCAAGAGTTCATCGATAGTGGGCATAGTCGCAGGCGTTTAACTTTGACATACAGTATAGTTAGTAAAATTGCACATGTTGATTTTTTCTCACGTAATCTAATACCAGTAAAAATGTCCAAGCACAATCTCCTATTAAGCGTGTGAAACTAGATGGCATAACCAATAATTAGCTTTTTGTCAAGCAACAAAGAGATCCCGAGGGTTCTTCAATCATTTCGCAAATTCAAAATGGCGTCTTTGAGCTCAGATCAAAAATGCTGTATATAAAAATTCAAAGAAACAGCAAAACACGAAAATGGGAAACGCCTATGAGCTCAGATCAAAGATGCTGTATATAAAAATTCAAAGAAACAGCATAACACGGTATCTATCAGTTATCCCCAGATCATTTAGATGGTCTGTAGTAAATCATCTACACGAATCACTTGTTCACCTTGGTTGGAAAAAGACTCTAGACAAAATGTTTGAGTTTTACGGGTATGAAAACATGTTTAAATTCGTCCGTATTACCTGTAAATTGACTAAGTCACCATCAATACAACTGACCATAAATTGTACAACGAACTGAACTACGAAAGCTAGTCTCTTAGAATTATTGATTGGAAAAGCAGCTAGGCTTTTAGGCATGTTACACATATGTGAAGACAATATCAAAGTAGATGTAAGTTTTATGAGAAAAATGGCAAATGAAAACAAAAAAATGAGCGCCAATTATGATTAAATAAGAGATATAGAGTTTGTATTTTGTGGCGCCTATAAGGCGCGTGCCTCCAGTGATGAAATTGGTCTGCACACGATCAATATAATTTTGGAATTGTGAAATCAGTTTTGTTGTATAGCTTGTTGATGAATGTTGACATGCCACGTCGCAGAAAGCGCTCGGTCCCCATCGAAAGTGAAGCTTATATGGCATCGTATCCACACAATGAAGCCCCATATCCGACATATATATATCTGGGGGTATTCAAAATTATAAATGAATTACAACTGATCCAACATTTGTTGCCTGGATTGGAGAAAATCCAGAAAAATCCAATCAGATCAGTAAGTTTTAGTATATTGTTATAAGAGTTAAAACGCTGAGAATAGAAAGAAAGAGACAAGTAAGATGTATAAAGAATGGAGAATAGCAAAGGATAGTATAGATATTAAAGAAAAAAAAAATAATGTCGCTAGAAAGGAGGTAAATTATTTCTACTAAGATATAGAATAAGAAATGATTTTAAAGAAGACAAGATTCATTTGAGAACAAGTTGTATAGATTGTTAAAATTTACACATAAAGCGTGGAAAGAACTGTGTAAAGCATAAACAGTTGTGCACGTAGGAAGTGAAAGTGAAATATAATTCCTATTACACCGACGAGGAATAGTAAACCTAAGTGAACCAAAAGACGAGGATACATTGCCAATATCCATTTTATATAGAAAAACAATACCAAGACATTTTTATTAATGACGGAACATTTAGAAGAAGAAGCCGTCTAGAATATGACGGTAGACGAAGATTGGGGTCCCAGTTTGGGCCACGTAAAGCGAACAGCACAAATTGCTACTGAACGGACTCAATTCGATCCTTGGTGCCACTATACAGTGGGCACCAGACGCACTACAGAATTCTAGGCCGAAAAGAAATGTAAAGGATTTTTGTGGTAAACGGATCATTGTATTCCTTTGACCTATGTTATTTAAATCCAAATACTCTTCATTTGTAATAGTGGAGATATAAGTTCTAGCGCGACTAAAATTAATAGATGAACTGTAGCGTAATCGCTGCTAGCTTTCTCTATCTCTAGTTTTCTAGGAATAAAGTTAAAAAACTGCGAAAGTTTACGAGAAAACTAAGGAGGCTTTGACAGATTAAACGAAAACATGTAGTTAGGGTTACAAACATCCCAGAGTGAGTTTAATGTGTCATAAAAAGTGCCAAGGGCAATGGAATATCAGTAACTTTATTTAGAAAAGACCAGTCAATTGTAAGAATACGTTCATTAAGTAAGGAGTAATAACCCTTACTGCGTGATACTTACTGACGAGGTATTGGTGGTGTATAGGGAACAAGAAGTGAGATACAATGCTCAATAGACGGATGATGTGGATCTTCAGAGACCGTAAGTGGTAATGATCTATAGACGCATGAATTTGCATAGTCATTAATGTCACTTAGGTCGAAAAATCTATTCAAATGATATTTAATTGGATTCATCTGAAATATTTAAAAATCAAGAATGCAATCCACATGATCACTAGAAGGCGCAAGATAACAAAAATGATTAGAATAGGACCAAGAAATATTGTCTGTACCAAACGTTTCGCGAATTTCGAGTTTTCGCGGGCTACTTCTTTTCGATTTTCAATTGGTTTTTTCCGTTATGGTGGTACTCCTATCCTTTTCTCATGCTGTCTCACAAAGTCGGCCGTTTTTTTATTTTTATTTTTTATTTAATGTCAACTATTATCAGTCGACCAAAATTTAAGAATAACATTAAAATTAAGTTTAACATAAGGTAAAAATTGAAAACGGACTTAATTTGTACTCCCAATAATTTAAATTTGAAATTAAATATTTACGTATAAAATTAGAGTTAATATCTGCGGTGTTCAGAATTAGAATATTAAATGATCCAAAATTTGTTGCGAGGATGAGGATTGGGAAAAACCCAGAAAAAGTCAATCAGATCACTATGATAAGTAAAGCAATTAGTACAAGTTACTACGTGCTAAAAAGTTAAGAATATGGTTTTTAATCGTTTCAAAAGAGGACACAGACTCACGTACAGAAAAGTTAATTTGGCTCAATAACAGAGATGAGTCAATTTTGCCAATTATTAATTTATGTAAAAATAAAACTCCCAGCATCATCATGCGACGGTTATTAAGAGATGGGAGGTTAATTAATAGCAGTCTACTCTGGTATGGAGGCAAATCAGTACCTGGAACCCAGTTAAAGCCACAAAGAGCAAAAAGAAGAAACTTCTTTTGAGCACACTCAATTCTGTGTTGGTGTACCAAATATTGAGGAGACCACATACAAGATCCGTATTCCAGAATAGGCCGAACAAGAGAAATATATAGCAGTTTAATCGTATAAGGGTCGTCAAATTATACCAACGTTTGATAAATCCAAGATATTGAGTCGCCTTGTTGACTGTAAGCGCGAAATGTTTGTCAAATTTTAATTTATAATCGAGAAGAATTCACAAATCGGTGACACAGTCTAATCTCTCAAGAACAAACCGGTCAAGCATGTAATTAAATGTGTGAGGCGTACTTCTATAGAATGACATAACCTTACATTTAAAGCAATTTAGAAACAACAAGTTGCATTTACACCAAGCAAAAAACACATCCAGGTCCGATTGCAATAAATAAGGACAGTTGTTGTCATTATATGATAAGCACAGCTTCACATCATCGGCGTACATTAGTACATAGGAGTGAAGGAAAATAGACGGGAGATCGTTAGTAAATAAATTAAAAAGTAAAGGCCCAAGGTGGCTACCCTAGGGTACACCAGAGGTAACAAAGACAGGCTTAGACAGTGAGGATTTAAAAAGAGGTAGTAGTTAACAAAATCGAAAGCCTTGCTAAAAACCTTTGATAACAAGGGAGGTAAGCTCAAGTAAGTTAGTTGTAGTAGATTGCGATTTCACAAAACCATGTTGGCAGGGTGAAATGATAGAGCTACATGAGTGTTGTAGTTGATATGTTATCAGCTTCTCAAACACTTTAGGGATCGCGGATAATTTGGAAATACACCTATAGTTTTTAGCCTCTGACTTTGAACTGTGTATGTGAAGAGGAATTATAAATGATTCCTTTCAAATGGTTGGGAAAGAGCACGAGTTAACAGACAATTCAAATAATTTAAGCAAGGGCTTACATAGAGATTCAGCACAGAACCTAAGTACACATCCTGGTACTCTATCTGGGCCTTAACCTGGCTTGATTAAACTAAGTTCGTTAGGTAACGAACTTTCCAGGATCACAGGACTAAAAATGCAGTCAGATTTCGGCAAGGTATACGGATAAGGGGAATTAGGAAGAAAGTTAGAAGGTGAATAAGTGGATTGCAAAAAGATCGGCTGCAGCTTGATCAGTATTAGTAATAAAAAGGCTCACATGTAGGCAGTTCAAAAACTAAGTCTTAAGTAGGATGATAGGGGTCTTCGGGGACAACTGAAGGACAAGTTTGTACTAGAGTACTAGAAAAAGGATCCAATGCAAAAATAAGGTCAAGTAGACGACCATTACAGTTTCGAACCGGATTAATTTGAGAGAGAGACATCTCTAAAAGCGAATTGATAAATTCGTGAGAATGGATGGCATGAAAACACTTGGAGAGTCAGACCATACCACATCTGACAAATTAAAGTCACCAAATACAAAGAGGTAATCACTACTAGAAAGTAGTGACGAAATGGACTGAATAGCTAAATAGAATAGATAAATCGGACTGTGACGGAATATAAGAGCACGTTATATATATAGAAAAAATGTTATATATAATTTTAACGGCGATAAATTCAATTCTTATTAGGCAAGGCGAAAAAATAGATTCTGATATAAGATCAGAAAAAATTATTCTTTTTAGTGCTTTGTGGATTGGCAGAAGCGCTGGGGAATGTAAGAACAAGTAATAAAAATTGATTGTGTTGAAGGTCTTAAAAGGAACAATTTTAACATCTGAACGCATGCTTAAGGAGATACGATCAGACTGAAATGATGATTGAACGGCAATTAGCACGCCACCACCACTACGAATCTGTCGATCATGTCTAAATATGGTATATCGATTTGACATAATTTCACTGTCAGATATGGTAGAAGGTATCCAAGTGTCCGATAAAGCGATAAGGTCGGAATGAAGGGAAAGCTAGCCCAATTAAGATTTTAAATCTTCGCTAAGAGGCCTCTAACATTCTGATAATGTATGTGCAAAAAAACGGGACAGGAACCTAGTTTTTTGATTCAGTCTCAGATAGTAAGGCAGAACTAGGGGCTGGAAGTGCAACAGATGGCACAGTTCGCCGTTTGGGCGTAAACTCATGTACAATCATATGAGGTGGCCAAAATTTTGGATCAGATATGATTAAGAACGTGTCATGTGGGACGCTAATCTTAAAAGATGCTATTTCCCGAGGCGTGGCAAAATTAAATTTTGCGACCGGCACACTGGCAGATAACGTGCTAGCAATATAGGCCACAATCTCTTCGCTAGTAGTATCAGAAGATAACCTAGATACAAACACTTGCTTACGTGGTGCAATAAGATAAGGTGGGGATTAAAGGCACATTAATACCACTGACTGTATTGGTAGTGGTAGAATCTTGCGAGGGTTAGCGTTTTCGTGCATTAACTACCCGAGAAGATGACTTGAGGAAGGTTCTATAGCCTGAGATATAGGTGCGCCAACTAGAGATGGCGATGGGAAAACATCAAGGTTCAGATTGCAGGATTATGTCGACAAAAATAACATTGGCGAAACATCCACCCGACAAGAAGTTGCCAATGAAGTTAAGCGCGACTGAGTAGACGAATTCACCACAGACGGAACGTTTAAAAATTGAGGCGGACATTGAGGTGAGGACTCAAAGCAAAATTGACTGAGAATTTCAGCACTTGAGTCAAAATCGCTTAGAAGGGTCTAAGCAACATTATTTAATTTTAAGAATTGATTTCCCAGCATATTACACATAGGCGAGAAATCAAATTGCAACTTATTAAAGGTAGGGCAAGACCATCTAAATCCACCGCAGCCGTAATTTTGTAATTGTGGCATGCATGATATTGTCACACAGCCAGTAGTGAAGAAACGGCGGTTTAGCAGAATCATCCGCGCGCTTGATATTGCAAGATTTTGCAGGAAGACTGGGGTATGCGTTAAAAAACCAACAACAAAACAAAAGAGCACCAAGTGTTACTCAAATTATGCACACAACAAAAACTAAGAGGCAAATTAAAGGCTTGTGAGAGATAGCAGAACAACAAAGCACTGACGCACGAATAGTTAAACAAGATAGCGAGTATTATAATAAGAATAATAAGAAGTTAGTTAGTTATCATCTGACCACCCGCCCGTACTCTTAAATCATTTACAGCGCCCGGATCTTGAGGAGCAGTCATGCAGATTAACATCACACAGAACTGACTGGATTAAATACAAAAAATATATAAGCTCTCATATCGCACTAACTCCAAGGCTCAATGACAAAGCTGATGTAGATCATATTGTACACCATCTGGAATCTGTTCTAGTCACGGCAGCACGTAACGCAACACCACAATCTACAAATGCACCGCCAAAGATAAAAAAGACGAACGCACAAATAGAGCAGCTCGTTCTAGAGAAGCGTCGTTTAAGCGAGAATGGCAATCTCACAGATCGCCATCCGCAAAGCAAAAGCTTAAAGACGCCACAAGAAGACTTACAAAAGCAACTAACCCCATCAAGTACAAAACACCTACTATGGAGACCCTATCCATGCCCACCGGTAGAAACAGTTATGCCAATAAGAAACTCGGCAGGCGAGTGGGCACGCAGTGACGAAGACAGAGCATCCACTTTCGCTATGCATCTTCAAAATGTATTTCAACCAAACCCTGCAACGAGCACATTCCATTACCGCAACTAGCAGACGAAAACCAACTGTCGTATTCTCCAATTATATTCAGACCGCAAGAGACTGTTAACATCATTAAAGAACAACTCCAAACGAAAATGTCACCAGGATGCGACCTAATAACCCCGAAGATGATTATTGAACTACCTCACTGCGCAGTCTGTACCATCTGCCAACTGTTTAATGCGATAACCAGACTTGGGCATTTTCCAGACAGATGGAAAGAATCTGTCATTATAAGGATACATAAGCCTGGAAAAGATCACAGGTCCCCGCATCATATAGGCCCATAAGCCTACTATCATGCTTATCAAAACTTCTCGAAAAACATTTATTATCCCATATGTGAATAACCACAATATAATCCCCGCACATCAATTTAGTTTGCGCGGAAAACATGGAACCATCGAGCAGGTCAACCGAATAACATCTAATATTCGTACTGCATTTGAATATCGGGAGTACTGTTCTGCGATATTTTTGGACGTGGCCCAAGCCTTTGACAGAGTCTGGCTAGATGGACTGATGTATAAAATAAAAACAATGCTCCCTAGTTGCACACACAATCTGATAGAGTCGTACATTTACAACAGAGCATTTTCAGTGAGATGCAACGCCGCCATGACAGTTGAGCATATCATACTGCAGTTCCTCACGGCAGCGTTCTTGGTCCTACCCTATACATCCTTTATACAGCGGACATCCCCACATTCACATTTGCTGATGATACCGCTATACTAAGTCGTGCGAAATGCCCACATCATCAAAATTTGTAGAATTGATACCACTAAAGTGGTCTACTGCAACTCACCGACCGCTTCCCTTCAGAAATAGGATCCTCTGCCAATTTGCGGTCCCCCGCAAGTTCGTGTGGGACAACAAGTTACAATTCCCCAATCGTATTTTCGAGGCCTAAGATCGTTGGGAGTGAAGATCCAACATACCAAACCATCCCGGTCACTGAAAAATCCCACTAAAAGAAAGAATCGCACCGTTTGGGTTATGACAGACCAGCTTATCGACAGAACAATGGTTTTGATGATAATGGGAGTGGGTGAACACGAGCATATCGGATTCTACTGGATTTTCCCTCACGTATGGAGTGCAAGGACAAAAACCCAGTATTCCCGCGGCACCGTATGATGAGGTAACACTAGGATCAAGACACATCAATCAGATTACCTAACGAGGCTTACATAAGTTTTTGACATAGTGTGTACAAATATTGTATAATTTACAGAGACAACAATGGACGTGATCGATGGCCTGGTGCTACTGAGGCAGCACCACCTGTTAGAACCAGTGGATGGCGCGCTTCAATGGACCATACAGAGGGAGGAAGTTCGTATCCATCAACATCGTGCTGCCAAAATACCCCAAACTGAATCTCTTTTTCCGAAATTTGGTTGTCGTCCATCGTTACACCAGTATCCGAAAAGCTCAAATGGCTTGTAGGCCTCAATGAGATTCAGCCTAATGATTCATGACCCCGTCGACTCACAAGCTAACTATGGTCTCTTTAGGTCTTGCTTTTATTCTCTACGAACATGGCTACATTAACTTACCTATTGATGTTGATCAATAATTCAAATATACTTTACAAATATATTTGTATAAATACAAAATCGGGAATTCCGCGCTTTAACCAGGTTTTAGTAACCGAAGATTCAGTTGCAATCACACTTCTAGAGCCGTCAGGCGAAGTAAAACTCAAAAACTGCTCAGCTTTTCCAGATTTACTATTATTAAGATCAGGAAAGATCGAACATGCTGGCGTTGCCATAGGTATAGAACTTTAAATTCAAATAAAACAACGATGGATTATTCGATTGACATGAATTTTATTTATCCGAAAGATAATCTTGTGGCATTACATTTCAAATATGATTTCTGACATATGACCGCCACGGCTGGCTCGGATGTAGTCCAATCTGGACATCCACTTCCAATGACTTTTTCCAACATTTTTGGCGGTATATCGGCAATAACACGGTGAATGTTGTCTTCCAAATGGTCAAGCGTTTGTGGCTTATCCGCATAGACCAATGATTTTACATAGCCCCACAGAAAGTAGTCTAGCGGTGTTAAATCACAAGATCTTGGAGGCCAATTGACAGATCCAAAACGTGAAATTAGGCGGTCACCAAACGTGTCTTTCAATAAACCGATTGTGGCACGAGCTGTGTGACATGTTGCGCCGTCTTGTTGGAACCACAGCTCCTGGACATCATGGTTGTTCAATTCAGGAATAAAAAAGTTAGTAATAATGGCTCTATACCGATCACCATTGACTGTAACATTCTAGCCATCATCATTTTTGAAGAAGTACGGACCAATGATTCCACCAGCCCATAAAGCGCACCAAACAGTCAGTTTTTCTGGATGTAACGGTGTTTCGACATACACTTGAGGATTAGCTTCACTCCAAATGTGTCAGTTTTGTTCGTTGACGTAGCCATTCAACCAGAAGTGCGCTTCATCGCTAAACAAAATTCGCTTATGAAAATCGGGAACAACGACAATCTCGTTTTCGCCCATTCGACGAATTTGCAAGCGCTGTTCAGGCGTGAGTCTATTGATGATGAATTGCCAAACCAAACTGAGAATAAATCACTTGACAGCTGTTAAATCGGTCGCCATCTTGAACAGTAATGCCAACATAAAGTTCTATACCTCGAAAAAAACACACTTCAGAACGCATACGGGTTGTTCTAGACTGACATAAAATTATCATGTCTGAAAGTCTCCATGTAATTTCGTATATACTGCTCGGAATGAAATACAACCTTGCCTTGTCTGCCTTATTAAATTTTGTTAATTAATTTCCTCGAAACACCACAGTAAACACGATTTATTAGCAATATATTTCCTTTCTTTTCCTTTTTTTAATCCAGCACACTTCTTATGTGCTAAATTTTCACATAACGAACAATAAATAAATTCAGCATGAACGTGAAACGGACATTTACAGCTTTTAAATTCAACAGGAAAAAACAATATCACTGAAACACATTCAAAAACTTCGACACTCGACAATGAATAAAGAGAAGCCAGTAATAATATATACAAGCAAATACACAAAAATAATGAGTTTCACGGATCAGAACTTAAGCACGACAAGTCACAAATGGTTACATTGATTTATCAGTAAGGGCCTGTATATTTCTATCCTCTTCTGGAAAGATATTCGCGCGAGTTTCTCCTCTTTTGTTCTTTTAAAAATTATATTGGATTGTCCTTTGTCAAAGATGAGATCACCAGACGCGCTCAAAGTTATGTAAAAAGACTGCACAATCACGAAAATAATCTTGCCCTAGACCTATTAGATAACAGTAGTGACGTACGACGCTTAAAAAGATATCATATACTGGACCTACCAAGTAGAGTTGTTAGTTAATTTAAAGAAAAACTAGTATGTAATATATATTGTTTAAGCTCACTGGAACCTAAACAATCCTGTTAAACTTATTTACTAAGCAATTTGTCGATTGTCGTAACAAATAAAATATAAACCAAAAAAAAAAAAAAAAATATTGGATTGTCAAAAAGTCTTGCGGTATTTTCGCTAGTTGTCGCTGTAAGCGCGTAGTTCTAGTTTTATTCGTCGCATCGGGTCATGGTATACCTTTTTGGAAAGATCTTTTCACGCGCTAACACGTGTTATTCATTTTTTGTCGTTCGTGAGTTATAGCGTCGCAAACATGGAGCAAAATAAAGAGAAAATAAGGCATATTTTACAGTACTACTACGATAAAGGCAAAAATGCATCTCAAGCCGCCAAAAAAATTTGTGCGGTTTATGGACCCGATACAGTTTCCATTTCCACCGCACAACGATGGTTTCAAAGTTTTCGTTCTGGTGTAGAGGTGGTCGAAGATGCGCCACGCTCCGGAAGGCCTGTCGTCAAAAATTGCGATAAAATCGCTGAATTGGTCGAAAGAGACCGGCATAGTAGCAGCCGTAGCATCGGTCAAGACCTGGGCATGAGTCATCAAACCGTTATAAGCCATTTGAAGAAGCTTGGAGTCACTAAGAAGCTCGATGGGTGCCACACGAATTGGCGCAAAAAAACATCTTTGACCGTATCGACGCATGCGAATCGCTTCTAAATCGCAACAAAATCGACCCGTTTTTAAACCGTATGGTGACTGGCGATGAAAAGTGTGTCACTTAGGACAAAGTAAGGCGCAAACGGTCGTGGTCGAAAAGCGGTGAAGCGGCCCAGACGGTGGCCAAGCCTGGATTGACGGCCAGGAAGGTTCTTCTGTGTGTTTGGTGGGATTGGCAGGGAATCATCAACTATGAGCTGCTCCCCTATGGCTAAACGCTCAATTCGGACCTGTACTGCCAACAACTGGACCGCTTGAAGGCAGCACTCATGCAGAAGAGGCCATCTTTGATCAACAGAGGGCGAATTGTCTTCCATCAGGACAACGCCAGGCCACACACATCTTTGGTGACGCGCCAGAAGCTTCGGGAGCTCGGATGGGAGGTTCTTTTGCATCCACCGTATAGTCCGGATCTCGCACCAAGTGATTACCACCTGTTTCTGTCCATGGCGAACGCGCTTGGTAGTCTGAAGTTGGCCACAAGAGAGTCCTGTGAAAATTGGCTCTCCGTTTTTTTTGCCAATAGGGAAGCGAGCTTCAATAAGAGGGGCACTATGAAGTTGACATCTCGTTGGGAACGCGTCATCGAACAAAACGGCGCATATTTGACTTGAATCGCACTATTGTAACCAATTTTATAAACAATTGAAAATTCAATAAAAATACCGCAGGACTTTTTTGACAACCTAATATTTCTCCTATACTGACCTACTCGTTGCGTCAAGCCTCCTTTCAATTCTTTCCAATTCGAGCACATCGTCTGCATTTATGTTGTTTACCTGCTGTTCAGTCACACAAATTAGGTACTAGGTCTAACCTGTGATTCTGGTTTCCGTCTACTTTACTCACTTGAATGAGCTTCCCAATCAGTTGGCTGAACTTTATCTGCCTCAAATAACTAACAGCATGGGTAGTTTGTTAGGTTTAGTCTTTCTATTAACTCGTCTACCTTTAATTTCATGAGAGTTAACCCATTAACTTTGCTCATAAAATAATATCGCCCCTACACTTCAGATGTAATGCTTCCGCAAAGCTTATCCAATTTGAAAAATATTAGGTCTTTTAACTTATAGAACAAGTATTCTCAGTTTCCATCGACCCTTTCGTTTAATCGTAATCGGTGTGATTGTGATTCTGAAATAACAAATTTATTTGTTTAATTCTTTCAATAAGTAAGTATTTTCGTTATCAGCATTACCTTACCTTTTCCAACTGTAATATATTATGTTAGTCTTTTAATTAATTTAAAAGCGAATAAGCATTCATTTTCGGCTGATCCTGACATGGCGCCAAACACCGTTGCTAAACATTGTGCTATACCCTTTGTTATTGTCTTTTGAAAATTTGTAACCTCTCTCTTCAACTTAGAAATTTTCAATATTAAATCTTTTATTTATTCTATTCAAAAGAAAAAAGAATTTGTACATCTGATATCTCCATTTATAGCAGTATTCCGGTATTCTTTTCTATTCTTATTTATAACTTGCGTATTGTAGCACTTTTGTTCTTCTCTAGTATCAATCTTAATATGGATTTGCAAGATGTCGTTCAGTTTCGACTAACCTTTAAGAGATCTCATCCACGATTAGTGGCAGGTTTCTTAAAAAATGTCAGGCTAATGTAGTGATACTGACATAAGTAAATTCATGACCTTCTATTTTTTGTTTATATCATTTAGAGACGACTAAAAACAGTCGACTAGCAGAAAAATAAAAGTTTTAACACAAATTGTACAATATAAAATATTAAAAGTACACTAGAAATTAAAAAGTAAAGTCTGGGGTAATATTACAAATGATATTAAATTTGAATTGTTCCAACATTTGTTGCAAGGATTGGGGAAAACCCAGAAAAAACCAATCAGAACAATAAGTATTAGTGTTAGTAGATGCAATAGGTATTAGCGGAGATGATAGAAAATCGAAAATTTGATTGAACGAAGAGAATGTTCAGAAGAAAAAGCATGGAAATGAGAGTTATAAAGAAAGCATAAAATGCGAAAAGGATTGTGCAGGGCATAATCAGAGACGCATACCGGAAGATATAGAGGAAGATAGTTTCTAGTAGGTCTATAAGGAATACAAAAACGTAGGCGACATAAAAGTGTTAAACAATCTATGATGCCGTTTATTCATTTTTGAATAAATAAAAGAGCTAAAGTTGTTCTACGATAAGTTAAAGAGGGAAGATTTAATAGTAGAAGTCTACTAGAATAGGGTGGCAAACGAAGATTAGGATCCCAATTGACACCGCGAAGGGCAGTAAATATACAGTAAATATACGTTCTAAAGGAAGGTTACCAGTGGTATATGTAACCATGGTATGGCTTCAGACGGCTAAAATTCATAAACATGCACTTAGAGTAAGAGGAAGTTTAGAGGAAGATGGTTGCCTGAGCACCAAAGTTGCTTGGAGTTAAGATCATGTTGAAGAAACCCAAGTTGAGACGGCTTTTTATATGATAATATAAGTTTAACATCTTAGCCATACATTAGTGTACGCGAATGTAATACAGTGGACGGAAGGTCATTAGTGAAAAGTATTAATAATAAGGGTCCAAGGTGGCTCCCTTCAGGTACGCCAAAAGTAACATAGACTGGTCTGGAGGTTGCTGATCTAAGTACAACTTTTTGGTTTCTTCCATCAAGGTAAGTAGAATTCCACGGTAGAATAGGGAGGGAACCCAATTCAACCGAGTTTAAAAAGTAATAGATCATGGTGTATAGAGTCAAGTGCCTTACTGAAGTCAGTGTAAATGCCGTCAGTTTGCATTCTCAGTTGGAACGCATCGTGAATAAGAGATTTGAGTTCCAACAAGTTGGTCGTAGTGGACCGACTCTTTACAAAGCCATGTTGAGATGAGGAAATGACAGATTTACAGAGATGTTGCAAAGTTGCCGTAATGATATTTTCAAACCAAACAAATCAGCGGCAGCTATGTCGTTGTTAGCCTTTTCATTTCCAAGAAAGAAAGAAGATGGGAGGCGCGTGGATTTAAGCTTCGAGTTAACGAAGGAGTAGAAAAGTTTGGGATTACTTGAAATAGATTTATACATAGGGCGATATAACTATATAATCGTTACATTGCGAGTTAAGCAGAAAGATTTTAGATTTAGCGATAGAATATTTAGATAAGTCAAGATTAGAACCAGACATCTTAAATTTTTTAAAACATTTAGACTTAATGATTTTCAATTTAAAGAGTCTGATAAGTTGATTTAGCAAAGTGAAGTTTCTTTTGCGAAAACAAGGGTGTTGCTCAGTAGGAATAGGTGAAGGTAAGGTATATTCGTTAGATATATAGAGAGAAATTTTAATAGTATGGTGATAAGGATCTTCAGGCAGGGTTAGAGGATTAGACCTGGAGATGGAAGCATAGGAATAGTGGTTTATAAAGATCTAAGAAACTATGTTGGTTGTCAGGATCAGAGTTTATTTGATAAAGAGGAAGATCAAATATACCATCTAAAAAGTCATGTTGAGAAAAGGGAATAAGATAGTTCGCCCTGCTGAAAAATTATCAAGTTATGGCGGGCAAGTTTAAGTCACCCAGCACAATAAATTGGTCATATTCACGCGCTAGACAAAATACTTCGTTAATGCAACTTAAGTGCAGCTTGTAAAGTTGTAAATTAGAGGCAGGAAGAATATAGGAACATATGATCAAAAGAGCTAATGATGATAGAGTTACTTTTACAGCAACTATTTCAACATCAGAGGAAGACTACAACGTTACCAATTATGATTGTAATACGTTTTTAACGGAAATATTGTAAAATTGGTTGACAAAACTTCACAATCAGATATGGTAAGGTTTAACCAAGTTTCAGAAAGAGCAATAATATCGTACTCAAATGAAATACTATTCAGATATAATTGTTTGAGTTTAGAAAGAACACCTCTTAAATTCTGATATTGAATAGTAATATAATCAGACAAATAGCTTAGTTTATTGAGACATTAGTTTCAGGTATATTACTAGGAAGAACTACTGCTAAAGGCTGCGTTCGTTTTTTTGGCCTAAACTCATGAACAATCATGTCAGGGGGCCAGAAATTTGAGTCACAGATAGTATTAAAGAAATCTGAAGAAACATTGATTTTAAAAGAAGAGATTTCTCTAAAAATAGAGAAGTTAAATTTGGTCACAGATACATTTGCAGCAGATCTACTTACTATACATCTACCTATCGACTCGCAAGTTGTATCAGCCGATAGTCTAGACACAAAAACTTGTCTACGAGGAGCAATGACAGATAGAATAGGGAGTGAAGTAGGGGGACTAACTACTGGGGAAGGAGCCGGGATAGGGGGGTGCCTATTTTTACGTCGAGTGGCTTTCGCCACAGCACCAGTAGATGGTAATGGTTTCGCTAATGGAGCTGTGGGTGCCGCAACTGACGTAAGAATAGGAGAGGAGTTGGGAAAATTACTATAGGAGAAACATCTAAATATATGTTGGGAGAGGAATTAAGGGTGGGGGAAGAGGAAGGAGGAATAGGTACGGGCATAGTTAAGAGCTCAGCTACTTCTGTACAACGCGGCGAATTGACAAAGCAAATCAATATTTGATTCAAAATCGCTCGACAGTCGCTTTGCTGTTTTGCTCAGTTTAATAAACTGATTCTGTACCATTTTATACATACTGCTGAAATCAGCCTGCATTACATAGCAACATGGACAGGCCCATAGAATGCTGCCTTTATTTTTAAACGTAGCGGAACTGTGTTTATTAATTTTGTCACAACCGCGCCCAGATAAACCGGCGCATCATATTATCGCACAACCAACAACAATAAATTGCGGTTGAGCAGACTCAGACGCTTTGAGCCAGCAGGTCTTTAGACAGCAAGACATATTGTAAAAGTATTAGTATTAGGTAGACGAAAATTAGTATAAAATAGAATAAATTAATATTCACTCAAATAAATGAAGCAAACAAACAACTTTTACAAAAACAAAATGTAAATAACAACTTACGAGCACAGAAATAAACGGTAAATGAATTCGCAAAGAGCGCGGATTAGGAAAAATAACGGAAACACAATTTAATAAAATTTTTAGGTAAGGCAAAAATAGAAAATGTTAATTTAAATAAAGCGCGAAAAGTTCACTGCAAAACTAAAAGGTATCGATAGATCGATTTTGTACAACAGATGATTTGCATTAACTGTCTTCTAGGTTTTTCTATTAAACTTCTTTATTGGCCCAAGGGTTATCTTTATAAACTTTCTTAAAGTGTTTCTTTAAAGTCATCGATTTCTAAACTAAGCCTTTCAAGGTATCCATATAGGCCCACCGCCTTTTATTTATTTCAAAATAATTTTTCTCAAATTCTATTATATTCTTATGCTCGTATGTATTCTGATAATGTAAAGTAATGTTTAACTTTCGATGATCCTTTCTGGCCTCTCCTATTTAATAACCTTATTCATAAGCGTTCGTAATGTCAAAATGTAAAGTCAGTATGATTATACTATTGACAATATTTCGCTGAAGAGTTTGTATAAAGTTGATGATAAATGCTCCTTGTACCTTAACTATGCTTCAATAAACACATTTAGCTAATATCGAATAAATGTTTTATTAATATTGTTCTAAAGAAATTTCTGATCCTTTTACCACCAAACAGTTTATGTTTCACTAGGAAGGCCGATTCTCAAGTCTGGATCCTGTGTTTTGTCGCTTTGCTTCGAAAAACATCAGGACCAAATCGGAAAATCGCCTCAGAGAGGTTATTAAAATGTAAGGATATCCTACTAAATACTAAGATTGTAGTTTTACTTAGAAATATAAAGTTTACAGTTAATAAGTGTATATTAAAAGTTAGAGTGCTTGACGAAAAAATTAGCAATTTGTATATTTTTTGCAATATATTATATTAAAATAAAATGTTACGGTTCATTTTTCCTAATTTTCTAGATAATAGAGCATTCTATGAACCTGCGTAAGAACTTTTTTTTTTAATAAAAATTTGACAAATTTACATGTTGTTTAGTGCAAATGTATAAGGGGTTGTTCGGTGACTTTAGTGGCACACTGTATATATAATATATACATATAGTTTCCCAATAGAAATTGTAAATATATATATACAGTTGCGAAAACAAAAATAATAGCTCTACTATGACTCTTGTTCCTATTGATAAAAAAAACAACCAATATATTTCGGAATTCGGTAAATTCTTATAATTAATACATTGTTTAGTATTCCCCCTATATGAAAAATATAGTATTGCGATTGCAATAGTTATAAACATGTTTATTTTTTTTAATTTTTATAGGATTTGATTTTTGATTTTTGAGGGTAAAACTTTTGGAGAAGTTGGTACAATTGTTGGGTGTTTAAATAATATGATTAGAAATTTCATTAATCATTAAGAAAAGTTCGAAACACGGGGAAGAAAGCGAGTCCTGAACCAGCGTCAGGTCAACATATTTATCTAGGAAAGCACGACGAGTTAATTTAAAAGCAATAGCGCAAACAGGTCGTAACTGTTTCAGAGAGAACAATTTTAAAAAGCCTGTATCCCATAAATGGTCCCATTTTTAAATACAAAGCATATTAACGGATGAAGCCCTTAAAAAATATCAGAATTGGGCAGCCGAAAAGTGGAGGGTTATTTTATGGACTGATGACGCAAGGTAGTAATGTTTGGTGGAAAACGCTTTCAGCCGTCCTCCGAACTCGGGTAATAATTAGGATATAAACTCAAAACGATTAAACATTGATAATCTAGAGTTCTGGTATGAGCATGTTTTTCGTATTATGGATTGGGAGCAATACATTGGGTAAAAGGTATCATGAACCAACATGTTAATGTTAATATTACAAAAACTTGTATGCTACCCGTCGCCGAATAGAAAATGGCAATAAAATGGGTCTTCCAACTAGATAATGACCAAACACACTAGCAGAAAAGCTAAAGAATGGATCCAAACAAAACCAGTTAATATTTTTGAGCCACCATAGATCATTCCTATCGAAAAGCTGTGGGCTGAAACATTTATGATTGAATTGTAAACATAACTAGCCAAAAACCCTATATGTTATGTATAGTATAATAATTTATCTTCTATATCCTAAATATTTATTTCAAGAAATCTACTCGTATGTACGTATGTATAAGCAAGCTAACATTAGGTTAACATTGATTTAAACTGTGCATATTAGGGAATACAAAATTAATGCTTGTCAATGAATATCATTGGACATGCACGAATATTATGCATATGATGTCTGGTAAGAACATATATACATACAACACACGCTCTATTCACACTCGTATGAGAGCATAAAAGCTGAGTACGAGTATATGTTGCTACTTCTTCTATTTAAGACGGTGGCAAAACCAAAGCACTACACTCATGTCCCAAATTTGTGAAGCAAGGCCCGAATTTCCCAATTTTTGGCGAATTACCCATCATTGCTCCCAGGACACGTGCCAATCGCTAGGCCAATGTGGGGAAAATTAACATTTTTACGTAATATTAAAGGACTTTGGGCAGGCTAAGGTTAGGATGAGACAAATGGGAGAACTTCTACTTCAACTTAATAAATCTGGGGAGGATATCTCAGCGTTCTGGACCTGCGTTGGAGAAACACTAGGTGAGCAGGTAGACAGTGGCCATCAAGTGCAGGGAACTACAATATATGAGGTCACAAAAAAAGAGCATATATGTGACGCGCTTAAAACGTAGCTACATGCAGAAGACATTTTGCTTAAAACGTTGCTACATGTAGAAGATATTGTGCTATAAAGATGACGGAAGAAAGTGTTAAAACACAGGCGGTAAACTAAGGCTGGGTTGAATTGACTTAAACGTTCGGAAACGTATGAAGTGCCTTAAATGCCTCGGATACTACCGCAAAGCCGGTCCCCTTGGAGTTCTCCAGTTTGGCTAGTACCCAAGATGTCGCCCATAGGACAACCAAAATGGAGACAAGTGGAAACAACAGGAAACTTAATCAAAAATCAATCAAAGATAAATATCCCGTCTCAAATATTAACGACATTTAAGACAAAATATGCAGGGAAAAATATTTTTCTGCCTTCGACTTGACTTGACTTGACATTTCTATAAACGAAATTCCAAAAACCGTTTTCACGGCTGCAGACGGACATTACGACATTACGTATGCCTTTCGGATTCATAAACGCTCCAGCAACGTTCCAGGGTATAGTGAACAATGCCCTTGGGAACCTGAAAGAAGACTGTATCTTGATGAAATTAATGTATTTTCAGCCTCTTTACAGCAGCATATTAGCGACCTCGAAAGAGTTTTCAACAAATTGAAGAAAGCACACTTAACATATCTCACCGCTCAATTAGTTCCCGGCCCGACAGATAGGGGCAGTAGTAAGCAAACATCAATATTTATTTTTATCGATAGTGCCGATTATCATAAGCTCTGTGTAACAATTTTACAACTCTGCGCCCACTTGCTTTTAAGTTACAAATTTTTTTCCACAATATGGAAAAAAAGGAGTTTCGTGTCCTGATTAAGCACTGTTTTTTGATAGGAAAAAATACAGTAGAAGCAAAAACTTGGCTTGATAAACATTACCCAGAAAATCAACCATCAAAGATTGGTACAATGAATTTAAACGTGGTCGTGTGGACACCGAAGACGCTGAACGCAGTGGTCGCCCAAAACCAGCAGTTACGCCAGAAAATGTCGCAAAAATCCGAAAAATGGTATTGCCCGATCGCAAATTGAAATTAAAGGAGATAGCTGATGCCTCAAAGATATCGGAAGGCAGTGTGTTTACGATATTACATGAACATTTGGATATGAGAAAGCTCTGCTTAAAGTGGGTGCCGCGATTACTAACACCGGACCAAAAGCAACAACACATCGATGCTTCCGAGACGTGTTTAAGCATCTTGAAGCACAATAGGACCGATTTTTTTCGCCGTTACGTAACCATGGATGAAACATGGATACACCACTATACTCCAGAATCCAGTCGTCAGTCTACTGAGTGGGTGGTAGTCGATGAAAGCCGTCCGAAGCGTCCCAAAACACAAATATCGGCGGGTAAGGTCATGGCGTCCGTATTTTAGGATGCACATGGGATTTTATTTATAGACTTCTTGGAGAAAGGTAAAACAATCAACAGCGAAAATTATATAAAACTGCTGGACCGACTGGAGCGCGCTATGAAGGAAAAACGTCCACATATGGCAAAGAGGAAACCGCTGTTTCATCAGGACAATGCAACAATAAAAATGTGTTTTTCTTTGCTAAGCCGGTTTAGTTTTGCAGCCCGAAAAGTTTTTAAGAAAAGAAATCGCACTTTTGGGTTACATCTTGACTACAGACGGTATAAAAGCCAAACTCAAAAAAACTAGAAGCCATTATGAAATTTCCAATACAACAGACAAAAAAGCAAATTAAATCATCCTTTAGCCTACTCGGATACTATAGAAAATGTATTTAAGATTTCGCTTAAATCAGTAAGTCAATCCCGCAGCAATTAAAAGAAAAATAAAGTACAAATAAACCAATAAAACCTTGCTTTGCAACAACCCATTGTTACAACATTTTGATAAACCCTTATTCTGACTACAGATGCTAGTAATGTAACAATTGTCAAAAGAATCTCTTGGCAGCGACAAGCCAATAGCATTTGCGAGTAAAACCTTATCTGAAACAAAACAAAACTTCTCAACGGTAGAGAAAGAAATGTTACCCATAATTTGGGCTACCAAATATTTCAGGCCTAATACGCAGTAAGATTCACTATCATAACAAACCATAGACCTCTCGTTTGGCTAAAATGCCTTAAAGACCCTAACTCGAAAGTCGATCGTTGGCGGCTACAATTATTGGAATATGATTTTGGGGTTATTTATAAAAAAAAAAAAAAAAAAAGACACAAAACGTTGTTGCAGACACTCTAAGCAGGACAGAAGTGAACGTTAACATGACGAACTTAGATACTCAAAACACCATACCATCTTCACTGAAACGCTTAAGCAATAAGTTCTCGAGATTCGCTACGGGATACACCGTTTCTTTTAAGGACTCACTTAGTATTCTTAGCGTTATAAAGAATTTTATCCCTACTTATGGTATCCCTAAAAAGCTTATTTACGACCAGGACGCAGAACACACTTCAAGTCTCCTAAAGGATTTTTGTTAACAATACAAAATCAAATAGCACATAACGTCCTTCCAGCAATTATCTAGTAATGCACCTATCAAAAGGCTGCATTCTACATTAGCCGAATTTACAGAATAATAGTAGAGCTAAATAAAAAGAAAACTGATCGGTCGAACACGAAATAAATTGTCTGAAACATTTATTACCTACAATAACGTAATACATTCCGTTACCAAACTTAGTCCGCATGAACAAGTTTCGAAAGGAAATACACCCAGAATTAGCTTACAAAATAACACAACAAAAAAAAACAAAAATATTACACAACTAAACACAGATAGGATAGACCATATACCTACGGATCAGGGAGACGTCATTTTTAGGAAAGAGAACAGAAGAAATAAACTAGCTCCTAGATCTAAACAGATTGTGTTAACAGCTAAAGGCCCAACACTAAAGACGCCTAGAAACTAAAAAATACATACATGTATATCAAAAATAAAACGTACCGTTCGAAAGAAAAGAAAGAACAGTAACCAGTAAAAACAGTCTTACAGATTAACCACCGTTGGCCATTGAAGCCTTGACTGGACAACAACAGAACCCTTGACTGGACAACTACCCATAGCGACGATGAATTTAGGATCAGCCTGGACAGTTCACCCATTCAAAATTATCTTCCACGTGGTCCACATTCAGAACTACAAGAATGCTATATTCAAATAAAAGAACAAAAAGAATGTAACAGAAAGCTTACTCATAGCTAAACTAGACGTCGTATCCAAATTCATCCTTAATAAAGACGAAATAACTAAGATTAAAAACATTATGACACACCAAACCCTTAACACAACTTTAGACGAACACATGTATAAGCTACTTTCCCTTATCAGCCAACCTAGAATCAGATATGGTATTCGCAATTAGGATTATTAGCACACGAAACATTTCAATTAATGGATGTCATAGCACTACCAATAAATAAAACACATTTTATAACCGTCCCGAAAACAACAGATGTAAATAAAAACAGAATGTTTTATATAAATGAACCATGCGTAGAACTACATCACACATTTATATGCTAAAATCAAGAAAGAGAACCCGAACTCATAAAGGTAATTGTAACACTAAAGACCTAGGCCTATGATTGAATTGTAAACATAACTAGCCAAAAACCCTATATGTTATGTATAGTATAATAATTTATCTTCTATATCCTAAATATTTATTTCAAGAAATCTACTCGTATGTACGTATGTATAAGCAAGCTAACATTAGGTTAACATTGATTTAAACTGTGCATATTAGGGAATACAAAATTAATGCTTGTCAATGAATATCATTGGACATGCACGAATATTATGCATATGATGTCTGGTAAGAACATATATACATACAACACACGCTCTATTCACACTCGTATGAGAGCATAAAAGCTGAGTACGAGTATATGTTGCTACTTCTTCTATTTAAGACGGTGGCAAAACCAAAGCACTACACTCATGTCCCAAATTTGTGAAGCAAGGCCCGAATTTCCCAATTTTTGGCGAATTACCCATCATTGCTCCCAGGACACGTGCCAATCGCTAGGCCAATGTGGGGAAAATTAACATTTTTACGTAATATTAAAGGACTTTGGGCAGGCTAAGGTTAGGATGAGACAAATGGGAGAACTTCTACTTCAACTTAATAAATCTGGGGAGGATATCTCAGCGTTCTGGACCTGCGTTGGAGAAACACTAGGTGAGCAGGTAGACAGTGGCCATCAAGTGCAGGGAACTACAATATATGAGGTCACAAAAAAAGAGCATATATGTGACGCGCTTAAAACGTAGCTACATGCAGAAGACATTTTGCTTAAAACGTTGCTACATGTAGAAGATATTGTGCTATAAAGATGACGGAAGAAAGTGTTAAAACATTACCGCCTGTAAGCCACTAAGGCTGGGTTGAATTGACTTAAACGTTCGGAAACGTATGAAGTCCCCTTGGAGTTCTCCAGTTTGGCTAGTACCCAAGATGTCGCCCATAGGACAACCAAAATGGAGACAAGTGGAAACAACAGGAAACTTAATCAAAAATCAATCAAAGATAAATATCCCGTCTCAAATATTAACGACATTTAAGACAAAATATGCAGGGAAAAATATTTTTCTGCCTTCGACTTGACTTGACTTGACATTTCTATAAACGAAATTCCAAAAACCGTTTTCACGGCTGCAGACGGACATTACGACATTACGTATGCCTTTCGGATTCATAAACGCTCCAGCAACGTTCCAGGGTATAGTGAACAATGCCCTTGGGAACCTGAAAGAAGACTGTATCTTGATGAAATTAATGTATTTTCAGCCTCTTTACAGCAGCATATTAGCGACCTCGAAAGAGTTTTCAACAAATTGAAGAAAGCACACTTAACATATCTCACCGCTCAATTAGTTCCCGGCCCGACAGATAGGGGCAGTAGTAAGCAAACATCAATATTTTTTTTTATCGATAGTGCCGATTATCATAAGCTCTGTGTAACAATTTTACAACTCTGCGCCCACTTGCTTTTAAGTTACAAATTTTTTTCCACAATATGGAAAAAAAGGAGTTTCGTGTCCTGATTAAGCACTGTTTTTTGATAGGAAAAAATACAGTAGAAGCAAAAACTTGGCTTGATAAACATTACCCAGAAAATCAACCATCAAAGATTGGTACAATGAATTTAAACGTGGTCGTGTGGACACCGAAGACGCTGAACGCAGTGGTCGCCCAAAACCAGCAGTTACGCCAGAAAATGTCGCAAAAATCCGAAAAATGGTATTGCCCGATCGCAAATTGAAATTAAAGGAGATAGCTGATTCCTCAAAGATATCGGAAGGCAGTGTGTTTACGATATTACATGAACATTTGGATATGAGAAAGCTCTGCTTAAAGTGGGTGCCGCGATTACTAACACCGGACCAAAAGCAACAACACATCGATGCTTCCGAGACGTGTTTAAGCATCTTGAAGCACAATAGGACCGATTTTTTTCGCCGTTACGTAACCATGGATGAAACATGGATACACCACTATACTCCAGAATCCAGTCGTCAGTCTACTGAGTGGGTGGTAGTCGATGAAAGCTGTCCGAAGCGTCCCAAAACACAAATATCGGCGGGTAAGGTCATGGCGTCCGTATTTTAGGATGCACATGGGATTTTATTTATAGACTACTTGGAGAAAGGTAAAACAATCAACAGCGAAAATTATATAAAACTGCTGGACCGACTGGAGCGCGCTATGAAGGAAAAACGTCCACATATGGCAAAGAGGAAACCGCTGTTTCATCAGGACAATGCAACAATAAAAATGTGTTTTTCTTTGCTAAGCCGGTTTAGTTTTGCAGCCCGAAAAGTTTTTAAGAAAAGAAATCGCACTTTTGGGTTACATCTTGACTACAGACGGTATAAAAGCCAAACTCAAAAAAACTAGAAGCCATTATGAAATTTCCAATACAACAGACAAAAAAGCAAATTAAATCATCCTTTAGCCTACTCGGATACTATAGAAAATGTATTTAAGATTTCGCTTAAATCAGTAAGTCAATCCCGCAGCAATTAAAAGAAAAATAAAGTACAAATAAACCAATAAAACCTTGCTTTGCAACAACCCATTGTTACAACATTTTGATAAACCCTTATTCTGACTACAGATGCTAGTAATGTAACAATTGTCAAAAGAATCTCTTGGCAGCGACAAGCCAATAGCATTTGCGAGTAAAACCTTATCTGAAACAAAACAAAACTTCTCAACGGTAGAGAAAGAAATGTTACCCATAATTTGGGCTACCAAATATTTCAGGCCTAATACGCAGTAAGATTCACTATCATAACAAACCATAGACCTCTCGTTTGGCTAAAATGCCTTAAAGACCCTAACTCGAAAGTCGATCGTTGGCGGCTACAATTATTGGAATATGATTTTGGGGTTATTTATAAAAAAAAAAAAAAAAAAAGACACAAAACGTTGTTGCAGACACTCTAAGCAGGACAGAAGTGAACGTTAACATGACGAACTTAGATACTCAAAACACCATACCATCTTCACTGAAACGCTTAAGCAATAAGTTCTCGAGATTCGCTACGGGATACACCGTTTCTTTTAAGGACTCACTTAGTATTCTTAGCGTTATAAAGAATTTTATCCCTACTTATGGTATCCCTAAAAAGCTTATTTACGACCAGGACGCAGAACACACTTCAAGTCTCCTAAAGGATTTTTGTTAACAATACAAAATCAAATAGCACATAACGTCCTTCCAGCAATTATCTAGTAATGCACCTATCAAAAGGCTCCATTCTACATTAGCCGAATTTACAGAATAATAGTAGAGCTAAATAAAAAGAAAACTGATCGGTCGAACACGAAATAAATTGTCTGAAACATTTATTACCTACAATAACGTAATACATTCCGTTACCAAACTTAGTCCGCATGAACAAGTTTCGAAAGGAAATACACCCAGAATTAGCTTACAAAATAACACAACAAAAAAAAACAAAAATATTACACAACTAAACACAGATAGGACAGACCATATACCTACGGATCAGGGAGACGTCATTTTTAGGAAAGAGAACAGAAGAAATAAACTAGCTCCTAGATCTAAACAGATTGTGTTAACAGCTAAAGGCCCAACACTAAAGACGCCTAGAAACTAAAAAATACATACATGTATATCAAAAATAAAACGTACCGTTCGAAAGAAAAGAAAGAACAGTAACCAGTAAAAACAGTCTTACAGATTAACCACCGTTGGCCATTGAAGCCTTGACTGGACAACAACAGAACCCTTGACTGGACAACTACCCATAGCGACGATGAATTTAGGATCAGCCTGGACAGTTCACCCATTCAAAATTATCTTCCACGTGGTCCACATTCAGAACTACAAGAATGCTATATTCAAATAAAAGAACAAAAAGAATGTAACAGAAAGCTTACTCATAGCTAAACTAGACGTCGTATCCAAATTCATCCTTAATAAAGACGAAATAACTAAGATTAAAAACATTATGACACACCAAACCCTTAACACAACTTTAGACGAACACATGTATAAGCTACTTTCCCTTATCAGCCAACCTAGAATCAGATATGGTATTCGCAATTAGGATTATTAGCACACGAAACATTTCAATTAATGGATGTCATAGCACTACCAATAAATAAAACACATTTTATAACCGTCCCGAAAACAACAGATGTAAATAAAAACAGAATGTTTTATATAAATGAACCATGCGTAGAACTACATCACACATTTATATGCTAAAATCAAGAAAGAGAACCCGAACTCATAAAGGTAATTGTAACACTAAAGACCTAGGCCTATGATTGAATTGTAAACATAACTAGCCAAAAACCCTATATGTTATGTATAGTATAATAATTTATCTTCTATATCCTAAATATTTATTTCAAGAAATCTACTCGTATGTACGTATGTATAAGCAAGCTAACATTAGGTTAACATTGATTTAAACTGTGCATATTAGGGAATACAAAATTAATGCTTGTCAATGAATATCAATGGACATGCACGAATATTATGCATATGATGTCTGGTAAGAACATATATACATACAACACACGCTCTATTCACACTCGTATGAGAGCATAAAAGCTGAGTACGAGTATATGTTGCTACTTCTTCTATTTAAGACGGTGGCAAAACCAAAGCACTACACTCATGTCCCAAATTTGTGAAGCAAGGCCCGAATTTCCCAATTTTTGGCGAATTACCCATCATTGCTCCCAGGACACGTGCCAATCGCTAGGCCAATGTGGGGAAAATTAACATTTTTACGTAATATTAAAGGACTTTGGGCAGGCTAAGGTTAGGATGAGACAAATGGGAGAACTTCTACTTCAACTTAATAAATCTGGGGAGGATATCTCAGCGTTCTGGACCTGCGTTGGAGAAACACTAGGTGAGCAGGTAGACAGTGGCCATCAAGTGCAGGGAACTACAATATATGAGGTCACAAAAAAAGAGCATATATGTGACGCGCTTAAAACGTAGCTACATGCAGAAGACATTTTGCTTAAAACGTTGCTACATGTAGAAGATATTGTGCTATAAAGATGACGGAAGAAAGTGTTAAAACACAGGCTGTAAACTAAGGCTGGGTTGAATTGACTTAAACGTTCGGAAACGTATGAAGTGCCTTAAATGCCTCGGATACTACCGCAAAGCCGGTCCCCTTGGAGTTCTCCAGTTTGGCTAGTACCCAAGATGTCGCCCATAGGACAACCAAAATGGAGACAAGTGGAAACAACAGGAAACTTAATCAAAAATCAATCAAAAGATAAATATCCCGTCTCAAATATTAACGACATTTAAGACAAAATATGCAGGGAAAAATATTTTTCTGCCTTCGACTTGACTTGACTTGACATTTCTATAAACGAAATTCCAAAAACCGTTTTCACGGCTGCAGACGGACATTACGACTTTACGTATGCCTTTCGGATTCATAAACGCTCCAGCAACGTTCCAGGGTATAGTGAACAATGCCCTTGGGAACCTGAAAGAAGACTGTATCTTGATGAAATTAATGTATTTTCAGCCTCTTTACAGCAGCATATTAGCGACCTCGAAAGAGTTTTCAACAAATTGAAGAAAGCACACTTAACATATCTCACCGCTCAATTAGTTCCCGGCCCGACAGATAGGGGCAGTAGTAAGCAAACATCAATATTTTTTTTTATCGATAGTGCCGATTATCATAAGCTCTGTGTAACAATTTTACAACTCTGCGCCCACTTGCTTTTAAGTTACAAATTTTTTTCCACAATATGGAAAAAAAGGAGTTTCGTGTCCTGATTAAGCACTGTTTTTTGATAGGAAAAAATACAGTAGAAGCAAAAACTTGGCTTGATAAACATTACCCAGAAAATCAACCATCAAAGATTGGTACAATGAATTTAAACGTGGTCGTGTGGACACCGAAGACGCTGAACGCAGTGGTCGCCCAAAACCAGCAGTTACGCCAGAAAATGTCGCAAAAATCCGAAAAATGGTATTGCCCGATCGCAAATTGAAATTAAAGGAGATAGCTGATTCCTCAAAGATATCGGAAGGCAGTGTGTTTACGATATTACATGAACATTTGGATATGAGAAAGCTCTGCTTAAAGTGGGTGCCGCGATTACTAACACCGGACCAAAAGCAACAACACATCGATGCTTCCGAGACGTGTTTAAGCATCTTGAAGCACAATAGGACCGATTTTTTTCGCCGTTACGTAACCATGGATGAAACATGGATACACCACTATACTCCAGAATCCAGTCGTCAGTCTACTGAGTGGGTGGTAGTCGATGAAAGCTGTCCGAAGCGTCCCAAAACACAAATATCGGCGGGTAAGGTCATGGCGTCCGTATTTTAGGATGCACATGGGATTTTATTTATAGACTACTTGGAGAAAGGTAAAACAATCAACAGCGAAAATTATATAAAACTGCTGGACCGACTGGAGCGCGCTATGAAGGAAAAACGTCCACATATGGCAAAGAGGAAACCGCTGTTTCATCAGGACAATGCAACAATAAAAATGTGTTTTTCTTTGCTAAGCCGGAAACTTATTGAGCGATGCAGTTTTGCAGCCCCAAAAGTTTTTAAGAAAAGAAATCGCACTTTTGGGTTACATCTTGACTACAGACGGTATAAAAGCCAAACTCAAAAAAACTAGAAGCCATTATGAAATTTCCAATACAACAGACAAAAAAGCAAATTAAATCATCCTTTAGCCTACTCGGATACTATAGAAAATGTATTTAAGATTTCGCTTAAATCAGTAAGTCAATCCCGCAGCAATTAAAAGAAAAATAAAGTACAAATAAACCAATAAAACCTTGCTTTGCAACAACCCATTGTTACAACATTTTGATAAACCCTTATTCTGACTACAGATGCTAGTAATGTAACAATTGTCAAAAGAATCTCTTGGCAGCGACAAGCCAATAGCATTTGCGAGTAAAACCTTATCTGAAACAAAACAAAACTTCTCAACGGTAGAGAAAGAAATGTTACCCATAATTTGGGCTACCAAATATTTCAGGCCTAATACGCAGTAAGATTCACTATCATAACAAACCATAGACCTCTCGTTTGGCTAAAATGCCTTAAAGAACCTAACTCGAAAGTCGATCGTTGGCGGCTACAATTATTGGAATATGATTTTGGGGTTATTTATAAAAAAAAAAAAAAAAAAAGACACAAAACGTTGTTGCAGACACTCTAAGCAGGACAGAAGTGAACGTTAACATGACGAACTTAGATACTCAAAACACCATACCATCTTCACTGAAACGCTTAAGCAATAAGTTTTCGAGATTCGCTACGGGATACACCGTTTCTTTTAAGGACTCACTTAGTATTCTTAGCGTTATAAAGAATTTTATCCCTACTTATGGTATCCCTAAAAAGCTTATTTACGACCAGGACGCAGAACACACTTCAAGTCTCCTAAAGGATTTTTGTTAACAATACAAAATCAAATAGCACATAACGTCCTTCCAGCAATTATCTAGTAATGCACCTATCAAAAGGCTGCATTCTACATTAGCCGAATTTACAGAATAATAGTAGAGCTAAATAAAAAGAAAACTGATCGGTCGAACACGAAATAAATTGTCTGAAACATTTATTACCTACAATAACGTAATACATTCCGTTACCAAACTTAGTCCGCATGAACAAGTTTCGAAAGGAAATACACCCAGAATTAGCTTACAAAATAACACAAAAAAAAAAACAAAAATATTACACAACTAAACACAGATAGGACAGACCATATACCTACGGATCAGGGAGACGTCATTTTTAGGAAAGAGAACAGAAAAAATAAACTAGCTCCTAGATCTAAACAGATTGTGTTAACAGCTAAAGGCCCAACACTAAAGACGCCTAGAAACTAAAAAATACATACATGTATATCAAAAATAAAACGTACCGTTCGAAAGAAAAGAAAGAACAGTAACCAGTAAAAACAGTCTTACAGATTAACCACCGTTGGCCATTGAAGCCTTGACTGGACAACAACAGAACCCTTGACTGGACAACTACCCATAGCGACGATGAATTTAGGATCAGCCTGGACAGTTCACTCATTCAAAATTATCTTCCACGTGGTCCACATTCAGAACTACAAGAATGCTATATTCAAATAAAAGAACAAAAAGAATGTAACAGAAAGCTTACTCATAGCTAAACTAGACGTCGTATCCAAATTCATCCTTAATAAAGACGAAATAACTAAGATTAAAAACATTATGACACACCAAACCCTTAACACAACTTTAGACGAACACATGTATAAGCTACTTTCCCTTATCAGCCAACCTAGAATCAGATATGGTATTCGCAATTAGGATTATTAGCACACGAAACATTTCAATTAATGGATGTCATAGCACTACCAATAAATAAAACACATTTTATAACCGTCCCGAAAACAACAGATGTAAATAAAAACAGAATGTTTTATATAAATGAACCATGCGTAGAACTACATCACACATTTATATGCTAAAATCAAGAAAGGGAACCCGAACTCATAAAGGTAATTGTAACACTAAAGACCTAGGCATACAAAAACGTATTTTTAAACCCGGTACGGGACACATTTTTATATATAATGTACCCGGACCAGTAGTAGTATCGGATGGCGGAAAAAGAGATTTAATTAAACAGTCCGCTATAGTCCACTACAACAACTTTACGGTTATAATCAATGACAACAAATTTGATCACCAACTTATACAAATAAGTGATGATTTTAATTGTATTATTATAAAGCAATAATATCACAGTAAACAAAGCAGACGAATAAGCACAATTTTAAAATAATTTGTATCAGTCTTTTAAAAGACTCTGTGTGTACAACGACATATCTTCAATATATACAGTCTGTTAATTAATCGTTTGCAAAATGACATAAGTCACATATTTTCAATTTTTATAAATTTATAAAAGGAACTTCATTTCGTGGTAATTTCTTTACCAAATTTTTTTAAATATATTCTTATATAAATGGGCACTTGCAAAGTTGGATGGCGATCCACTTTTCTATCGAAAATTTGTGTTCAGCGACAAAGGTAATTTCTGCTTGAATGGATACATAAACACGCAAAATTGCCTTCTTTGAAGTGAAGGGCGGCAAGAATCCTTGCATGAACTAGCAATAGATCCCGAAAAAGGCACTACTTGGTGTGGATTATGGGCTAGAGGCATTATTGGCCAACATTTTCTCATATTAATGCTCATTCTCTGCTGCTATCGCTGCAGTTGTTGCAGTTTCATTTAGTAACAATCTTGAAGCACAACTACATTGCTGTGCGATAAATAAAATAAAGTTAACTTTCAATAAGAACAATTCGAACAAATCATACTCTTTCATTTTGTTTTTCTATTTACTAATGCCGTAAATAAGGTCACGACGGTAAATAAGTGTTCCATCGAAACATTTAGTAAGAGTCATATTCACATTTTATATACACCGGCGCATAAATGCATAAGATTTAATAAAAGGGAATGAAACAAACATACACGTTTAAAGTGTTTTCTACATCTATGCATATATTATTAATTTGTGAAGGACATATGTAAGATATTGATATTAATTTAATAATAATAAATAATATTTATAATAATAAATAATATTTATAATAATAAATAATATTTATAATAATAAATAATAATTTAAAGAGACCCAACATTTGTTTGAACGATTGTAGATTGGGGAAAACCCACTCAGATCAATAAATATTATTATTACTAGGTTGTATGAGGGAAAGTGTTAGAAAAGTGCAATTTAATATTAGTGAATACTACACCAATGTATATAAAGGAATGTTAGAATATTGACAATATACTATTACTTACGTATATACTATTGGGAGAAATAGTATATAGAAGTATAGTATATTAGGTATTAATGTATAAGATAATTAGTAAATAGGGCTTACACTGTTACTAATTAATATACTATTAGAAGTAATAGTATATAAAAGTAGAAGTAAAATGAATAATTAAAAGGAAGTAAGATAAATTGAAGAAATGTAGCTAGAAAGGAGGTTAATTGTTTTTACTAAGATAAAGGAAAAGAGAAGTTTTAAAGAAGATGCATTTGAGATTACGTTGTGTAGATTATTATAAATAACACATAAAGCATGGAAACAGCTGTGTTATGCGTAATCTGCTGTGCATGTAGGAAGGGATAATGGGATATAGTTCGTAGTAAAACGACGAGGAATAGAAAAACTAAGACGACCTAAAAGGAAGGCAGACTCTATATTGCCTATAATCAGTTTATGTAGAAAAACAGCATTAAGAGTTTAACTGCGATTAACTAGTGAAGGAAAATTAAGAAGAAGCCTACTGGAGTATGACGGTAGACGAAGATTGGGGTCCCAGTTTAGTCCACGTAAAGCGAACAGCACAAATTGCTTTTGAACGGATTCAATTCGATCCTGGGTGGCACTATACCGAGGGCACTAGACGCACGAACAGTATTCCAGAATCGGCCGAACAAGAAAAATGTAAAGGATTTTTGTGGTAAAAGGACCATTGATTTCCTTTGACCAACGTTTAAGAAATCCAAGACTCCCTTGGCTTCATTCGTGATAGAAGAGATATGAAAATTAAAATTCAATTTGCAGTCAAATAAGACACCCAAGTCTTTAACCGTGAATATACGTTGCAATGGAATACTGTCAATCCTATAGGAGCCTAAAGAGAGTCTAACGCGACTAAATGTCATGAACATACATTTTGCACAATTAAAATGCAATTGATTGGTCAAACACCAGCGTTGCAAAGCACTGAAATCCTCTTGCAAATAGTTTTAAGTGGGATCAGTGAATGAACAGATAAGTTTAATATCATCTGCATACATGAGACAATGGGAATGAGAATGAGAGTGGTAGGTAAATCATTAATAAAAAGAGTGAATAAAAAGGGTCCTAAATGTCTAGCTTGAGGTAAGCCAGAAGTGACAGAAATTGGCCTCGAAGTAGAAGACCTCAGTAACACTTTTTGGGTTCTATCTGTCAAACACGAGGAAATCCAATATAATAAGCAGGGTGAGAAACCTATTCAATCGAGTTTAAAGATAAGAAGATTATGATTGACGGAGTCAAAAGCTTTACTAAAATCCGTGTAAATAACATAAGATTGAGTGTTTTTTAAAAATGCATCGTTTACCAAAGTGGTAAATTCCAGTAAATTGGTCACAGTGGAACGACTTTGTACAAATCCATGTTAGGCAGGGGAAATAATTGATTTACAGCAATGCTGTTAAGTAGAAACAAATATCTTTTCAAACAATTTAGGAATTTCAGATAGCTTTGCGAAGTAGTTTGAAATGTAAGACTTGCTACCTTTCTTATGGAGTGGGATTAGATATGAATCTTTCCAACAAACAGGGAACCTAGTGGATTCAAGAGATGGAGTAAAAAGTTTAAGCAATGGTTCAGCCAGAGAAGAGCAGCAGTTCTTAAGGACACAACTAGGAATGTTGTCAGGCCCAGGAGAGAAAAAAAGCTTTTAATGAATTAATAGAAGAGGTTAGAGAGTCATAAAATATAGTAGGAGTGAAGATAAAGTTGGAGGCAGGAATATTAAAGGGATAAGTTGAATTGAAGGAGGACATAGGTGAGTAAGTAGATTGGAAAAAGTTAGCGAATAGATCAACTGTAGCAGAATCGTTGTTAGCTTTCTCTAGCTCTAGAAAAAAAGAAGAAGTTAAAATTGAGGATTTTCTTTTCATATTAACAAAATTAAAAAACGGCTTAGGATCCCGAGAAAACTGTAATTTACAACGAGCAAGATAATTCTCGTAACATACAGAGTTTAGGAGGGCAAAGTTTGACTTGGCAACAGAAAATTTATACCAATCAACACTAAAGTCTGTTTTCTTGTACTTTTAAAAGTGTTTAGACTTAACATTTTTAAATTACGAAAGTCTGCGAGAAAACCAAGGGGGCTTTGACAGATTTAACGACGGGATGAAGTTACAAACGTCCAAGAGTGAGTTTAATATGTCATAAAAAGTGCCAAGAGCAATATCAATATCAGTGACTCTATTTAAAAAAGACCAATCAGTTGCAAGAATAAGATCATGAAGTAGGGAGTACTTGCTGACGAGGTAGTGTAGAAGGAACAAGAAGTGAGATACAAATCTCAATAGATGGATGATGCGGATCTTCGGGGACAGTAAGTGGCGAAGTTCTATAGACGCATGAGTTTGCATGGTCATTAATAAAAATAAGGTCCAGAATCCCACTCAGATGGTTTTTAATTGGCTCATCTGAAATATTGAAAAGTCAGGAATGCAATCTAAAAACTAATGATTACTGGAAGGCAGAAGATAATTTAGGTTATTGGAATAAGTCCATGAGATGTTGGGTAAATTGAAATCACCGAGCACAATGAAAATAGTATCCTTCACTAGAAGAGACACTTCTTTTATACATGTAATATGTTGCATATTAACATGTACATCAGACGATGTGGGAATGTAGGAGCAAACAATGTAAATATATTGTGTTGAAGATGTTACTTTACCAACAACAATTTCAACATCTGAAGGCATATTAAAAGAGATACGATCAGACTGAAATATCGATTGGACGGCGATTACCACGCCACCACCACAACGTATCTGTCGATTATGTCTAAATATAGAGTATCGATTTGACATAATTTCGCTATCAGATAAGGTAGGAGTTAACCAAGTCTCTGATAAAGCGATAATGTCAAAATTAAGGGAAAAGCTAGTAAAATAAAGATTTTTAAGCTTCGTTAAAAGGCCTCTAACATTCTGGTAATGAATCTATAAAGAAACGGGACACGAACCTAGTTTTTTGATTCAGTCTCAGATAGTAAGGCACAACTAGGGGCTGGAAGTGCAACAGATGGCACAGTTCGCCCTTTGGTCGTAAACTCATGTACAATCATATGAGGTGGCCAAAATTTTGGATCACATATGGTTGAGAACGAGTCATGTGGGACACTAATCTTAAAAGATGCTATTTCCCGAGGCGTGGCAAAGTTAATTTTTGTGACCGACACACTCGCAGAAGACTTGCTAGCAATATAGGCCTCAATCGCTTCACAAATAGTATCTGAGGATAACCTATATACGAATATTTGCGAGGGACAACAACTGACAAAATAGGTATTAATGGAGTATTAATGCCACTATTTATATTACGTTTAGGTCTACGTCTCCGAGTGTTTACTATTCGAGTAAAATAAGTGTAGGTTCTACAACCGGAGATATAGATGCGCCAACTAGAGATGGCGCAGGAGAAACATCGATATTTATAATGCCGGGTGATGGTGAAAGAGATAGAATTAGCCAAACGTCTTGACGACAAGGAGTTGCCAACAAAGTTGAGACGGAACGTTTAAAAATTGGGGCAGACATTGGGATGTGGACTCAAAGTTAAATTGACTAAGCAATTCTGAACTTGAGTCAAAATCGCTTAGAAGCGTCTTAGCGACAACATTTAATTTTAAGAATTGATTTGTCACCACGTTATACATACGCGAGAAATCAAATTGGAGCTTAACGCAACTAGGGCAAGACCAATTAAAACCATCACAACCTTTTTTGGGGATGGTAATAACTCTATCGGTGTCTCGACCCGAAGGACCTGCACATTTGGCATGCATGACATTTTCACTCAGCCGGCAATTAACAAACGGCGGCTAAGCAGAATCATCCGCGCGTTTTATATTGCACGTTTTCTTACAGCACAACATTACTCCGACTGGGGTATTTGTTAAAAAAGGCAACAACAAAACAAAACAAAAGGAGTGTAAAATAACAGCGAGTGTCACTCAAATTAAGCGCACAGAAAAAAACTAAAAGGCAAAAACAAACACTTCACTAAAGCGACAAAGGAAATATTTCTGTGAATATCAGCGCTCACGGCTTAACCAAAAGAGAGACACAGCAACAAAGAAAGAAACACATAGCAATTAAGACGAATATAATTGACTGAACACCAAAGTTACAAATAGTTTAAATAATTTTGTAGAACAGTAAATTGATTAGGATCTTGGAATGAGAGGATGACTTTTAGATCATTAACACTTTAACATCATTAAAATACATGGGCATTATCAAAAAAATAATGGACCAAGGTGACTCTTTTACACTGTCTTGCTGCCTCAAAATACGTACATAAAATCGTCACAGGTGACGACATATATGGATATTTGCACAGCGAAACAAATGGTCGCCTGTTTCTTCGGCCGAATGGGTCATGTGGCCACTATTTCTCTTGAGCAACGTAGGACGACCATTTCTTTGGCGGTTGGTTTTACTAATTTATCTGAAAATTTCCAGCAAAGACGAATCATTCTCTATAATAACAACGCGAGCTCTCACACATCTCGTCAAAATTGTGAATGTTTGAGCAGTTAAAACATCGAACTGTTCTCGAATATCAAAGGTAAGCTACGTGGTCAGCGATTTACGAGCGCCAACAAAGAAATTAGACTAATTGGCAGCTGCAGCGCACAATATGGTGATGCGTAGTACCGGTTTCATACATCGGGATATTCACAAGGCATCCTGACTGTCTTTCGATTGACTGACCCAAAATAAGATTGATCATGTTGTGATCGATGCAAGGCATGCATCTAGCGTACTTGACGTGCGATCGTGTAGGGGTCCCAGCATCGACTCTGATCACTACCTTGTTGTAGCACGCACACGGCTATGTGTGCCGACAATCGCACGTCAGGGTATGTCAAGAAAGCTGACATCGAGAAGCTGCAATCACAACAGACAAAGGATGTTCTCTCCACTCCAGTCTCGCGTCTGCTTCGCCAACACACAATGCCTGAAAACACCAGCAATATGTGGACACGTATCTCGCACTCTTCAAGCCGCGGCGGAAGAAGTCATTGCATTCCAACGTCCTCCTAAGAGGAAATACGACCACGAGTGTAGTGAAGCAACTACTGCAAAGAATGCCGCCTACCGAAGAACTCTGCAAGCTGCTGCGACACGTGCTGTTGTAGATGTTAATAGGCCTTTTTGTCGATTATAAGGCCGCTTTCGATTGCTTATGACGTGACCAGTACGCTGCCAAATCTGAGTTGGTATTCCTGTAAAGCTTGTGCGGCTTTGCAGAATGACATTGAGCAATACCAGCAGCTCTGTCAAGGTAGAAAATGACCATTCTGAAACCATTAATACCAAACGTGGCGAGACAAGGCGACTCGCTGTCTGAGATGCTCTTAAACCTACTGATGGAGAGTATTATAAGAAAGGCTGGAGCGCATCGGACGGGGACAACATTAGCCAACAAATCTGTCCAGCTCCTTGGATACGCTGATGATATTGATATCATTGGTCGTACCAAGCGTGATGTAACTCTGTAGCTCTTCAACCTACTGATGGAGAGTATTATAAGAAAGGCTGGAGCGCATCGGACGGGGACAACATTAGCAAACAAATCTGTCCAGCTCCTTGGATACGCTGATGATATTGATATCATTGGTCGTACCAAGCGTGATGTAACTGCAGCTTTTGGGGATATTGAGAAAGAATCGGCTATAGTTGGTTTAGCAGTTAATATGGACAAAAGAGAATCGCGGAGTCTTGATACTCAGCTAGCTGCAGGGAGCTATAACTTCGAGACGGTTAAGGAGTTCATTTACCTTGGTTCTGCTAATATCAATGATGTCAGTCTGGAGATAAAATGCAGGATAACATTTGCCAACTGGTGCTACTTTGGGGTCAGTAGGCAATTTTATAGCAGAGCCCTCTCGACGGACGAAGACAACACTCTAGACGCTCATGCTTCCAGTGCTTCTTTATTTTTATTTTATTTTTTTTATTTTATTTATTTAATGTCAACTATTAACAATCGACCAAAATTTTAAAGTAACATTAAAATTTTTAATATAAATTAAAACTGAAATATTATAATTTAAATTTAAAATGAAATTAAATGTTTCAGTAAAAAATTAAAGTTAAAGAATATTAAATGATCCAACATTTGTTGCGAGGATTGGGAAAAACCCAGAAAAAGCCAATCAGATCACTATGATTAGTAAAGCAAATTAGTGCTAGTATCTACATGCTAAAAAGTTAAGAATATGGTTTTTAATCGCATCAAAAGGGGACTCAGAGTTGAACTGACTCGAAAAAGTCTTTTATAGTCAACACAGAGAACTCGAAAAGGTTCATGCAGAGAATAGTTAGTATTACAAGTATTTAGAGAAAGTGGTGTGAAGTTACAAGCCTCAAAGGTACAGAAAACTTAATTTGGCTCAATAGTACAGATGAGTCAATTTTGCCAATTATTAATTTATGTACAAATGGAACTCCCATCATCATGCGACGGTTAGTAAGAGATGAGAGGTTAATTAATTGCAATCTACTGGGAATAGATGCAAATCAGTATCTGGAACCAAGTTAAAGCCGCGAAGAGCAAAAAGAAGAAAATTTTTTTGAACAGGCTCAATTCTGTCTTAGTGTACCGAATATTGAGGAGACCACACACAAGATCCGTATTCCAGAATAGGCCGAGCAAGAGAAGTATACAGCAGTTTAGTCGTATAAGGGTCGTCTTATTCCTTAGACTATCATTTGATAAATCCAAAAGATTGAGTCGCCTTGTTGACTGTAAGCGTGATATGTTTGTCAAATTTTAATCTATAATCGAGAATAATTCCCAAATCAGTGCCACAGTCTACTAGGCGTACTTCCATAGAATGACATAACCTAACATTTAGAGCAATTGAAAAACAACAAGTTGCATTTACACCAAGTAAAAAACAAATCCAGGTCCGATTGCAATAAATAAGGACAGTTGTTGTCATTATAAGATAAGCACAGCTTCACATCATCGGCGTACATTAGTACATAGGAGTGAAGGAAAATAGACGGGAGATCGTTAATAAATAAATTAAAAAGTAAAGGACCAAGGTGGCTACCCTGGGGTACACCAGAGGTAACAAAGACAGGCTTAGACAGTGAGGATTTAAAAAGAGGTAGTGGTTAACGAAATCGAAAGCCTTGCTAAAAACCTTTGATAACAAGGGAGGTAAGCTCAAGAAAGTTAGTGGTAGTAGATTGCGATTTCACAAAACCATGTTGGCATACACATCCTGGTACTCCATCTGGGCTTGGTGAATAACCTGTCTTGATTAAATTAAGTTCATTACGTAACGAACTTTCCAGGATCACAGGACTAAAAATGCAGTTAGATTTCGGCAAGGTATACGGATAAGGGAAATTAGGAATAACGTTAGAAGATGAAAAAGTAGTTTGGACGAATCCTGCAAAAAGCTCGGCTGAAGGCTGATCAGTATTTGCTTTCATGTCTTCATAAGAAACAGATAAGCGCAGTAAGGAAGTTTTTCGTTTAGTATTGACAAGTTGTAGAACTGCTAGGATTCTAAGCAAATTGCAAACGACAACGAATTAGGTCATTATTGTAACAACGCGAATTACAAACAACAAAATTTGTTCTGGCGATAACATAACGAGAAATATCTGAAAGATTATTCGAACTCTTAAATCTTTTATTTTATCTAGACTTCATATTTTAAGGCATTGTCGATTCTTTCGAAAACCAAGGAGGTCTATAAGTTCTCCTGGGAAGCTCATCTGGAACGCATTGGTCAAAAAGTTATTTTATAATATTATAAAAGACTGAATTAGTACTGTTAATGTCAGTACAAGAGTACAGTTGCGACCAGTTTGTTTCTAAAATGAATGAATTAAGTTTTTTAAAATCTGTATTAAAGATCGGGTTAATAGAACAAATAGGTTCACATGTAGGCAGTTCAAAAACTAAGTTACTAAGTAAGTAAGGTGAGATGATAGGGGTCTTCGGGGACAACTGAAGGACAAGTTTGTACTACAGTACTAGAAAAAGGATCCAATGCAAAAATAAGGTCAAGTAGACGACCATTACAGTTTCGAACCGGATTAATTTGAGAGAGAGACATCTCTAAAAGCGAATTGATAAATTCGTGAGATGTGGATGACATCAAAACACTTGGAGAGTCAGACCATTCCACATTTGGCAAATTAAAGTCACCAACTACAAAGAGGTAATCACTACTAGAAAGTAGTGACGAAATGGAATTAATAGCAGAAATGTGCTCTAGGTATATAGATAAATCGGACTGTGGCGGATTAAAAGAGCACGTTATATATATAGAAAAATTGTTATATATAATTTTAACGGCAATAAACTCAATGTTTGTTAGGCAAGGAGAAAAAATATGTTCTGATAAAAGATCAGAGTCTACAGCAATAAGGACACCACCTCCTATACGCGACAAACGATCGTATCTAAAACCTGTGTCTTTATTGCAAAATAACGAAAAATCTGGTTTCAGTAAAGATAATTATGTTAGCTTCAAAAGAAATACTATCTACATAAAGCTTATTAAGTTTAGAGTTAAGGCCTCTAACGTTCTGATAAGTTACACAAAGAGTTAGTTTTTTGCTACCTTACTGTAAGATGTAGATGAAGTACTAGAAGGATTTAGAGGCAGTGCAATCAGAGGCCGATTTCTTTTACTTGACTCACTCTTTTATAATTTATGGACCTGAAGCCTGAACAATTACACAATCGGATGCAGCTGGCATTGTTCGAGAGAAAAATTCTTTGTAAAGTTTTTGGACCCGTATGCATTCGCGAGACCGATCGTATCAGGTGGAACAACGAGCTGTATGAGCAGTACGACGACATGGACGTAGTCAGACGGATGAACGCACAGAGACTTCGCTGGCTGGGACACGTTGTACGCATGGAGAGCGAAGCTTAACCTCGTAAGTTTTTTGATGGGGTAGTAGGTAGACAACGGAGGAGAGGAAGGCCCCGGACACGTTGGCAAGACCAAGTCACCAGAGTTCTGGCGGATCTTTGTGTTGTCAATTGGAGAAGACGCGCACAGGAAAGAGTTGCGTGGAGGCAAATCGTGCATCAAGCTATTACCCGATTGGGTTGTTAAATGCCAAATAATAATAATAATAATAATAAGTATTATATATAATTTATTATATTTATTTAATAAACACTTTTTTTTTTATTTTACAGGGATGCCTTTTCAGATTTCCCCAGTCTCCTTAAGTGTATCTTGGAGTATTTTAGGGCAACCAAATATGTTCGCTCTGGATGGTAATATCGAATATGACCAAATAAATAAGCATTATCTAGTTAATAACTTAAAGGTTTTGTATACGTTTATTTGTGGTCGTAAGAAAATTTCTGAGCACATTTTTTAGCACAACCTGAAATTGCGTGTCCACCCAAGCACACTCAGAATATTTGGTGTTTAAGAAGAAAGTTTACTGTGTTGAAGCATATAATACTATATCTTTATAAATTGATTAAAAGTAATAAATTAGGAAAAAGAAAATCTTTGCCATATAAATGTTACAAAATTATTTTGAAAATTGGTAAAGCCACTAACTGCTTTGACGAATTAAGGACCTTGAGTTTAAATTTCCGTGAAGAGCGCAAAAGTAGCATGTTTTAGGAATGCCTTAAATCCAAACAAACGATTAGAAAACGGAGAAGGAAATAATTATGCACGAATAGATAATTATTATAAAAAGGAATTCCACTTTCGTGGCCACAATTCTCGCATTTAGAAAGACTGCTGTGGCTCACAAAACGATATTGGAAAATGTTATTCTACTATATGCGGGAGAAAATATGCCTTGAATTTGGCAATTTGAACTGGTTACTGAAAAAACAGACGTCAAAGTTGGTAAAAACAATGGCCTTACAATCAAAGAATGGATAGTATGAAGTTGGCAATTATATTACTGGACTTAAATCTTAGAGCATATTTAAGGGAAACGTTAAGAGCATCGATATGCCACGTAGTTCATTAAGAAATTAAAAATACAGGTAGATATAGCAGATTTTAGGCAAACAATTCCAAATATTTTTTAATCTTACATTCAGTTTATGTCTGTAAGCTTGACCAATTTGATATGATCCATAGACATTAGAAGAAACGCTTCACTCAGCAAAAAATGTATCTCATATGGCTTCATCATATCTCATATGGCTTCATCACCGATTGAAATAAATGTGACACTTACTAGTTCAGTGTTAATATAAGTGAAATTCTTACCGTCATCACCGTAGTCCTCCTCAGCTTCTTCTTCCTCAGTGTCAGTCGATTTGGACTTGCCCAAGCTTTTCAGTTTTTTTCGCTTTGCTGCATTTCGCCTACGAGCTAAAATGTATTAAAAGTTTGTTATCCCAGCCAGAAGGCAGCCTTAATATAGACTAACCTTCCATTATGTGCAATTTTTCTTCTTCGGTTGTTCGCTCTTCCGCTAATATGACTTCCTCTGTAATAAAGTTATTATAAAAGACGGATCGTCAACTGTTTATGGTCATTTTTATATGCTTAATTCTATTTTTTGACACGCAGTTAATTATAAAACACAAATCAAGCAACATTAATAAAAGCAGGGAAGTAAGATATTTTATTTATTATTCTTACTTTAATAACATTTCATTACTTTTGTATAAATATAAATATAAATATAAATATAAATATAAATATAAATATAAATATAAATATAAATATAAATATAAATATAAATATAAATATAAATATAAATATAAATATAAATATAAATATAAATATAAATATAAATATAAATATAAATATAAATATAAATATAAATATAAATATAAATATAAATATAAATATAAATATAAATATAAATATAAATATAAATATAAATATAAATATAAATATAAATATAAATATAAATATAAATATAAATATAAATATAAATATAAATATAAATATAAATATAAATATAAATATAAATATAAATATAAATATAAATATAAATATAAATATAAATATAAATATAAATATAAATATAAATATAAATATAAATATAAATATAAATATAAATATAAATATAAATATAAATATAAATATAAATATAAATATAAATATAAATATAAATATAAATATAAATATAAATATAAATATAAATATAAATATAAATATAAATATAAATATAAATATAAATATAAATATAAATATAAATATAAATATAAATATAAATATAAATATAAATATAAATATAAATATAAATATAAATATAAATATAAATATAAATATAAATATAAATATAAATATAAATATAAATATAAATATAAATATAAATATAAATATAAATATAAATATAAATATAAATATAAATATAAATATAAATATAAATATAAATATAAATATATTAATATATTAATATATTAATATATATATGGGTGTTTCCGTAGTGAAGCATATAACAGCAAACATTCAATAAACACAATAGTATGTTCAACAAAAATGTATCTTTGTTATGATTTTGGAAAGGCCTCAGGGTGGTATAAAATATACATTCCTATTATATTGACTAAAAGCGACTCATTTTAAAAGCAAAAATTAAAAATTTAAATTTAAAATTAATTCACTTAGCTATATCGTGACGCTATTTACTACAATACATTTAAGAAGTAGAAAAATTAATTCAATTCAGCCAATATATTGCAAAAAAATGTCAAGAGGTCAATTGTTTAGAAAAGATTTAGATATCGGTAAAAAAAGTGATAGCATACTTTTTTGTTTGCTCACAGGAATTCCCATATATATATATATATAGTAAAAATAAAAATATATATATATATAGTAGTAGTAAAAAAAGTGTATATATGCGTTTTTGTATGTAGGATAACAATTTAAGTTATTGTACATTGTATCAAAGTTGCAAGGAAAGGGGTTAATACTATACCAGCTTTACAAATCCATTCAACATAGCCGTTTAACTCTCTTTCTAGTTGTTGCTGCCTTCTAAGTTTAAGAAACTCTTGTCTATTTTCTACTTTTTCTCGTTCTTTTGCGAATTCACTACAAAAAAAAAAAACAATTTAATAGAATATAATAAACTAAAAACTTGCGTAACCAAATACAATTTATCTTTCGTGTTTTTTGTTTTTGTCACTAAACATGTTTATGTTGGAAATACTCTCATTTTTTTATATTATTTTAAAAAGTCCAAGTTGCCTTTATTGAGTGTAATGGTCAAATAATGGCAGAGAGCCGTGAGATAGTCGCTTAAATACGATGACCTGAAAAATTTGGTTCATAGAATTACGTATATTCACTTATATAAAATATATTTTATGTGGTGGTAGCCCACTTTACACAAATTTTAAGGTGAAAAATCACAGCACTATAAAAGCTTTTAGAGCAATTGTGCTACATCGACACTTTTTCAATATTGCTCTTATAGCGTTTGTGCATTTTTATAGCTAACATATAAGCATTAAGTAAGAGTACATAATATGATCAAAAATTAAAATGTTTCAAAAGAATATGATTGCATCATGTATAATTTTAATACATACATTAGAGGTGTGGTTTAACGAGCCATTGAATGCAAGCCCCTGTACCGAAAATCGAAAATTTCGTTATTTCGAACACAGTCTTGTGGCAATTAATGCTTTAATAGTTATTTTTTATGTTAAAATAAAACAATAACTTTATGTTTTAAAAAAATAAAAATTACTTAAGATTTATTAAAGCGAACTTAAGAACGAAAATTTTACATTTATATATATTCAAGCGTTTTAATTAAAAATGTCTTTAATTTAAATTTGCTTCTTTGCTGCAATTCTATTACAACTAAACACTTTGCTAGATCAACATTATTATTAATATACTAAATGTAAAAATGGTAATACGTTTGCGTCGAATACACAAAATATACTGCAATCGCAATCAATTGGTTTTTACCGTTCAATTTTTAAATTGTATCATTGCTTTTTTTCTTTACATTTTTGCGAGAGTAGCGGTTAACGATTATATAATGACTTGAATGACGACGAACGTTCGGGCCGGCCGAAATCTTCAGTGAACGAACAAACCATCAAAATTGTCCGTGAATTCATCAAAAATGAGCCGAAATCGTCATTGCGGCTCATGGAATCGGAATTGGGATTGTCCAAAGACTCAATCCATCGCATTTAAGTCGATCAGGAATGTGTGTGCACGACTTGTTCCGTATCAATTGAAAGTTAGGCCAGAATATCGCGAAGATGGAAGTTGGCATTGACACTTGTGACCGATTTTTTGACCAAAATTCGCATATTCACCGTCAAGCACTCGCCGTATTCGCCTGATTTGGCACCATTTATTTTTTCTGTTCAGCAAGCTGAAATTATACATGAAAGGCGGCGTTTTGCTCATGTGGAGGCCATCCAAAAGGCGTGCACCGACGTCCTAAAGGTCATTCCGGCCAACGAGCTAAAAAACTCATTTTAAATGTTATTGGATCGAGCTAATAAGTGTAGGAGAAGGAGATTACTTTGCATAATAAAAAAACAAGTACTCAAAAATCTATTGTAGTTTGCATTTCATTCCATCAGTTCGGAAACTTTTAAGACACACCTTGTATGTGAACATAACATAAAATCAATGCAAAAATATAGAGACAATGCAATGATAGAATTTAAAAATTGAATAGAAAGAATATGATCTAAGCATTTTTTGAATCAAAACGCTATTAAGTATTTTGAAAAATGCATTGAATGCATTGAATATTAAGTGTTTAGTTTTCAACGAATTGCAGCTATAAGCTGTAAGCAAAAAACTTAGCTAAAAGCAAACTTCAATTAAAGAATTTTTCAATTAAAATGTTTGAATTATTTTCGTCAAGTTCGCTTAAAATAGCTGAAGTATTCGTTATTTAAAAAAAAAAACATAAAAAATATTGTTTCTGGTAACATAAATAAGAATTTGAATGCATTTATAGCTACAAAACTAGGTCCTTAGTGGGGTACTCGAAATAACGAACTTTCCGATTTAACGTACAGGGGCTATCATTTAATAGTTCTTTAAACCGAACGTCCACTGAATATAGTATATAAGAATATACATTTAAAAAATATTTATATTTAAATGCAAAATAAACAAGTGTTGGTTGGGGCTACGAAAATATAGTGGTAAAGTATATAAAGTACTGAACAAATTTTATTAGAAAGCTTCATTATTATACCCTTATATAATATATATATATATATATATATACAGTAAAATCTTTTTTTACACGATTTTGAAATAACACGGTTCGTCAAGAAATTTAAAATTTTTTTTACACGTAATTTTTGATTTAACACGAATTCCAAAAAATTGTTTTTAATTTTTTACATGATTTTCTGCAGTGTTAGATATCATCCAAGTGGCAACTCTACTTCACGGTTTGTTTACTTTAAGGAAAATACCTTCTAGACATCCCTGCCAACTTTATTTGGAACCAAAAAAAAAAGGGAAAACCCCTTTTTATTTAATATATCAGTTTGTTAATGACGAAATATATAATTTCAATAAAGTTTAAAGTTTAATATCACTTTTTTTGCACGGTTTTTTAAGAAAATATTTGAGTTTATTTCATATTACACGATTTTTATAGGTTGTGGAACAGATCCTCAAATTTACATATGAATCGTGTATTTTTTTACACGTTTTTGATTTACACGGTTTTCTTAGGAACGTACCCACCGTGTAAAAAAAGATTTTACTGTATGTAAGGACTTGACAACTTTGAATTTAATTTTTAACGCACTATTTGACTGATTATTGAACCGTTACTTTTTATTTTTTTTCTTAAGCTCTACATTTTTATCATGGTGAAGTACATGAATGAACAACGTATGGAAATTATAAAAATGTACTACCGAAATTGAGAGTCGGTGACCGCAACTCGGCAGCTCGGCAACTCGAACTTTCGGTCGCTATTCTCGCCCTAGCAGACAACCAATAAGAAGTTAAGTGAAACAATTTGAGTTTACATATTCATTGCGTGATGTTGCTGTGTCAGAGACAACGGGTTGGTCGAAGTACCGAAAATATCGCTGCCGTTCGGGCATCCGTAGCAAACGATCCAAATCAGTCGATACTCCGGCGTTTTCAAAAGGTGGGCATAGACAGACCACTTAATGGCGAATTTTGCGTAAGGATCTTGGTTTACACCCTTAAAAGATCAAGCTGACTCAAGAATTGAAACCGATGGACCGTACGTTCTCCGATTGGGCTCTGGAGAAGATGCGCCAAAAAGTTGTCAAGTCCTTATTGTAAAATCCTTTATATATATATCATTTTATTTTAGGATTGAACTTCTTTACCTTGGTCAGTTTTACTACGCTGTACAAATAAAATCGCTTATAACGACATTGTTTTTAATGACATTTCTGATATCGATATTGTTTATAACGGCAGATTTGAATATAACGACGAAGTTATCCATAAAATGTTGTGTAGCTATCTATAAATAAACTAAAACACTAAGAAAGATGCACTCGGCCTCACCCGACTTCGAATGTTTTACAAACAAAATTTCGAGACCATATAAAGTTATATGTTACCAAGCTCTCGAATAAGAATGTAGCTCATGATTGTTGTTTGAAGTTATTAGTATGATGCATATTTAACAAGTTCTTAAGCGTCGTCAAAAACTCTAGACAGCTTTTTGTTAAAAAAAAAATAACTAGGAAGGAACCTAGGTACATGCATCATAAAAAAATACATTTTACATACAATTTTTTATTAATATTTTTCTCAATTTGCGGGGATGTGGGACTGAAATTAAAAAATTTCAAGCAAACTTGGTCTGCGTCTGAATCTAGTTCTAATTTTCAAAGTCTTAACATATATATATAAATATATATATACATATATATATATATATATATATATTTTATATAATATAAAAGTCTATATTTATATAATGGTGATAAAAGTTTGCATATTAAAAAATAGGAGTACAACATTGGTTGTTGTAAGTGTAGATAGGTGCCAAATTTTAATTCCGGGGAATGGGAATTGTTTGTCGTCTATTTTATTTTTAGCAAGCATTAATTTAACGCGTTCGATTACAATTACTATTTGGAATAAATATAGAGTAGTTATGCATACGTACTGATATATGAATAAGTATTAGTATTTAGAAAATTTAAGTTTGTTATGGGGTTGTTCACATATTACGCGACGCAGATTTCACGATATTTAGACCCCTCACCACAACAGACCCCCTTGCCGTTGCGTAATATGTAAACGACCCCTATATGATGTTCGTATGCACCTTGTAGTAAAAACAATATTCTTAGCTGGCTTAGTACGTATACATATGTATAGGTATTTTGTCCAATATACATTGTCGGTAAGCTGAATATACTCAACATTTCCGAAAAATATAATAACTTGTTTGAGTTTTTCTTTCTTCCTTGACCAATGAAGAATAAATTGTATATAAAACAAATCACAACTAATTTTCACCACTAATGAGTACATATTTATAATTATAAAAATTTTATTATATAAACTAGCTCAATTGAATAGACTCAACAAGCGATGTTAGTATAGAAAAAAAAATACCAAAGAAAACCGTTGAGAAAGAAAAAGTTCTAGGTCAGAAATCTTGAATATATTCAACTAGGCGGCAGTGTATGTATACATTTAAGTTTTAGTAGAAGGAGTAACCAATTGCTCAGGTCTCTGTTGTTTGACATATAGGTCATCTAAGGAAGCCATAGTTTGACCAATAAATGAGTAAAGAAATATGGCAATTTTCTAATTTGCATTTGGAATGATCATAGTTAAAAACCTGCTTGTGTAATCCAATCAAGATATGAGACCATTGCTGTTTGAAACATAGCACGAAAGCGGCATTTCTGAAATTCCATGCGACGTTCGACACGATTTCGCTCGTTCGAAAACTCTCTGAAGTTTCAAGAATATAAGAGCCAAAATAAATTATACGTTAACGTAAGAAAAATTATGAAAAAAGCTGCGGACATAATATACTTATCCACTATGACTTATCCACTATATTATATATACACAGCATGAACTTTTAAAATTTAATTTTGAAACAATAAATATGGAAAATTTACCAATGATATAGTGTGTCATAATATGTGTCTATCCTCCAGAATATTTTTAATTGATTTAATTAAATAAGATGTATTCGGAGGCATACACGTTAAAAACCAATCGTACATTTCCAATATATAAGGGCATACATATTGAAAGATATATGCGCAAATATACACATATTATACTTGTATTACAAAAAAGTCATACTTTACTATATTTAGATAAAGAAAAATTTTGTGCAGCTCTAGTGGTTATTTGTTTTTATTTTTTTTCGTAATCCTATACTGATTTTCATTCGTCACGAAAGGTGATTAAAACAATATAGTTTTTGATAATACTTTATCATAGCATATCATTAATGTTTCATTGCAAAATCCAATCAATAATTTATAAATTAATATTACTTACAAATTTTTTTTTTTTTATAACCTTACATTTTACACAACTTACCCACTTAGAACACCAAGAACTAAATTGAGCATAAAGAATGAGCCTATGACTATAAGAGGCACGAAATAAATCCAATTAAATTGTGAACCTAAAGCATCGTTTGTCTGTAAAAATAAAATGGGAAATATTTTTGTCGGCACTTTTTTATATATTAGGATCATAAACACTTAAGCTCGAAATAAATAGAAATACTCTAGTCAACAGAATTCTTCATCTACGATATACCTCGAACCCCGTATTAAAATTTTTGTTTATACGCAAATATAAAATGCATCTCGTCTTATCTTATCATCACATAAATACAAATTAATATTTGTAGAAAAATAAACAATGAAAAAAATTGCATATGAAAAAAACGTTACTCAAACCTGAAAAGCTGGTTATGCTGTCTACCACACAGAGTGGACCCGTGAATAGGTCATTCAATGTTCAGGAGTTCCCATCAACTTATCTTGTGGTTCATACTATTTATAATTTAAACTCACTCTTTAAATTAAATTTATGCAAATAATTTAAGCAGGTAAGATAATTCAATGCAATCGAATAAAGTATATTATTCAGAAGAAAAAGCCGTGTCAATCTAATCATGTCCGTCAGTTAGCCATTCGTATACCCGTGAATGTTTGCTTGTTCGAGTACATACTATATACAAATGCATAAATTAAATATTAAGACTTAACCTACTCAGTAAAGGGTATGTGGCTTAAAAATTCGATTATCAATTTTGAAATCATAATTTATTTTAAAGTATATTTTTAAATTTGTATTAATGTAGTTGCATAAAATAGCCGATAGAGTAAACTCTGAGCATTGTAAAGACATTACCCAATATAGTATTGAAGTCCATCCTTCCATTGTAATACATTGAAACACCGTCAGCATAGCAAACCCAATGTTATCAAAACTTGTTATGCCTGAATTTGGTCCATCCCATTTTTCCAGACACATGCTTGTTGTACTATTACACACAAAGGATCCTCCGGCTTTCTCTGTACTATTATCAGTGTTGCAGGGTGTCTCCGATTCACCCTCCTTTACTGGTTTATCTGCGCACATCGACAGGTAAAGAAAAGCAGTAGATTAAATTTCATGGTTTAGAGGAAGTGTTGAAAGTTTTTATACTTGGATCTTCTAAGCTATAACAAGTCTTATGCAGTGCGCCCGAATAAAACTCGAGTCCGATGATTGCAAATATTACAATTGCAAACAACACCAAGAGACCGATTTGCAATAAAGGTGCCATCGCCTTGATTATAGATTTTAAAACTACTTGTAAACCTATATGACATAAGTTTTACGTTGTTAGGTGTAGTTTCGTTCGTTGTTGAGATGTTGAAGATAATTTGAAAAATATAATTTGAATTAGTAAAATTGTAAAATTTTATATTATATGCATGCACAATCTTTTCCATCAGTTCAAATACGTTGAAGACGTTTGAATACACATAATTATAAACACAAAATAGCTGACACTTATCTTGAGCATGCAAATTAAAACAATAATATCTCATCTACGGCTATATAAAATTTGCAACACGCTATGTCGCATCGCAACTTTGAATATACATGTAAATATTTTTTAATCACAGTACGCTATCACTTAACGCAACTCATTAAAACGGGAGCTGTTGCAAAAAACACGGTTTTTGTGAAAACAGATCATATTTTATTATATATTATATATAAGCTAACAAACCTGTTTTTATATCTTTTTCTGTTTCTTCACATTAAAATATATAAAAATAAAATGGGAAAATGTGGTCTACACTTTGCTAGAATTTCTATTTTGCTGCAAAGCAGTTTTGCACAAACGTATGCCTTAGGCATCAAGCTGCGTTATCAGAATCTACAACGTTAAGAATTCAGGAGTTCGGTTAACTAAGAAATTTAGTGTATCGAGGGTTGCGTTAAACAAGCGCGTACTGTATGTAAATTTATTGAAAAGAAAAAATTAAACGTAAGGACTACTCACTAGGAATTCCAGACACTAATTTTAAGGGCCGTAGCACACGAATGGCTCTAAGTGTTCTGAGGTCTACCTCGGGCCCCATTTGTGGGTACTGTGTCATAAATCTGTTTGCAGACGTTAAGCGATCGAAACGAGCAGTTGATTAGCAATATTTATTAATAGTTAAAGTTAAAATTACTATTATTTAGGGGCCTGAAATCGATTACTAAAACAGAAAAATAAATTACAAACATACCAGCTGAATAAAATAAAAATCAATATTTTTAATTAGGTTTACGTTCATTGCGCGAATAAGTGTTTTACGCACCAAGCAATGAGATAGCCAATCGAAAACGATTATTAATTTACCTTTGTCATTTAATTGGTAAAACGCTACATTGAAAAAAAATTATAGTCAGTTATGTTTTGTTTTTTAAAGATTTTTTTGTTAACGGATCAATGTCAATGGCCGAAGTAAGGCCATTATCCAAACAAATATGTCAGTTGCGGACAAATTACAGAAAACTTATTGTAGAAGTGGACCAAGATTTGTGTATTACACTTAAAATTATTTTTCTACGCTACTGTGCAATATCGATTACAATACAACTAAACTAAATTGATTCGTTAAATTCGATATTTATATTCAACGTTTTTAAATTGAAGAAGTTAATTTATCTAAATTGAGATTTGTGTCTGAATCGAGGTTACACTCGACTACAGCATGCTAATATGTTTTTTTACTCAATACCAAAATAGGACGGTTCCGTTTTGAATTTGGAATAATATAAGGTATATCTTAATGTATGAAAACATAGATGTATTACTACAAAAAGATTTAGCATAATGTATGTCTATACCCGTATAATGTAGTAGTATTACTAATAATACGTATATATCTGAGTGTATGTGTTAATACGTTGGTAAAGACAATGTAGTTGGGTTTAATAGTCGCAAGGTAAGCATTAAGAACGAATTAGAAGCGAAAAGCCGTAGTGCGATTATAAGAAAAGTTGCACTCAGTCATCAGTAAAATGTAAAGTTCGTTGATCAAAAACTTATACTTTATATATAATATTGTTCATAAACTAAGTCACGACAACCTATTAAAACGCATTAATAAATATAAATATGCATAGATCACAATTTTACTTTCTTGTGGCAACTCCGCGAATTGTATAAAAAACGGAATTATGAAAACAGACTTTATACAATTGACATTTAAAACTACGAGGGCACTCAAATAAGTGATTGGTCCCACCGCTCTCTAATTTTAATGCGAATCTGACTTGTAGTTTTGACAGCGTGCGAGTCTGCGGATTTTAAGAAAGTGGAAAAACGCAATATAGGACTGTGATTCAAGTCTTGTATTTGAAAAGCATGTCGCATATCGCATTCAAAGTACTGTGTGCCACTTTTGCTTCTCCGAACATCAAACGCTACCATGTGATCAGGTTTAAATGCAGTGTTTAAGCGCAATCCGAAAGAGTGTTTGCGTCGTTTCGTAACCGTCGACAAAACATGGATCCACAAGTACACACCCGAGACCAAGGAACAATCGAAACAGTGGATTGATTGCTCCCGGCGAACGTGCTCAGAAGAAAATGAAGACTGTCCTATCGTTCGGAAAAGTGCTTCGGAATTCACAAGTGTGATATTAAACGACTAGATTACCAGGATTGGGCTGATTTGACGGCGAATTTTAAAAAAAATGGCCCCATTTCGCAAACAGAAAAAAGGGTGTCCTTCCACCATGACAACGCACATTGCCTAACGGGTCCGATTGTACAACTGCAAAAAAATAGTACTATTCTCATACGTAATGTTTTCAATGTTGTCAATTTTATAATTGTATGTTTGTTTTATGTAGCTTATGCATGCGTGAATTTTAACAAAATTCAAATCGGGCATTTTTTTATTATTATTATTTATTTTACGAAGTTTGTCTAAAGGTCACAAAAGAAGCGAAAAAAAGCACAATTTTGAATAAAAAGTTTCTAAATTAGAAAACGAATATAATGATTATGCACTTAGTTAATATTCGGATGTGTGGCAATTATTGGCAATAACGGCTGCAAAACGTGTTAGCAAAGTCTCTCCTACGTACTGGTACCTGTTTTTTTTAAGGTCCCGAGCTCCACAGGGATCTTATGTTGGTTGGCTTTGAATTAACAATTGCCTTTCGATATTCAATGGGTTTGAGAGCTAGTGACTGACCACTCCAAAACATTAACTGAAATTCGTTCTTTAGCTTTCCTGCTAGTGGGTTTAGCGTTATTATATTATTACATGACCCATTTTATTGGCATTTCGTATTCGGTGTGTCCAAAATGTTGATATAAATGTGTTAGTCCATGAGGCCTTTTTTCCAGTGTATTGGACCTAATCCATATTAGGATAAACATGCCTATACCATTATGTTATATCCTCCACATCAAGACCGTAAGAGCGAGAGCGTTTTCGATTAAAAGCTTCACTACCTTGCAATTTGTCTCTAGTTTTTAGTTGTCCAATTCTGATATTTTTCCCGAAATCCATTTGCATTTAAAAGTGGCTTTTAAATAATGCTTTCCAGGACAGTTTCACTATCGCTTTTATATTTAGATAATTTTAGGTACGTAGCAGTTTTGATCTTATTTGCTTTACGTGATTAATATGTTGACATGTCGTTGGGTCAGGGTTCGTTTCCTCCCACGTGTTTGGAACTTTTCTAAATGACTAACAACATTTATAATCATATTATTTGAGCACCCAACTATCTACCACCCATTGTATAAGTATTTTACGTTATTTGATACATGATACATGATATGACGAAATTTATGTCATATGTATTGAATACATACTATACATGCTTTTCTTCAAAGCATTGTTGAACACAATGGTATTCATAAAAATTGCGTTATTGGTGCTATTTTTTTTTCAGCCCTATTTTTATTCCTTTTCCCATAAAAATTTAAAAATATTTATAAAGGTATATTTATAATTAATACAAGAGCATTTCTATACACAGAAAATCAGTTGGTTGCAGCAAGTTGGAAAACCAAGTCGCCGTGTTAAAGAGATCGGGAATTCAATCAGATGTTAAGTTGTGAATCGTATTTTATTTTATTTAAATTTAAATCATTAAAATTTGGTAGCACCATCTTTAGCATCAATGATAGCCTTTTAACCTCTCTGGAATTGATTCAACCAAATTGCGCGCAAATTCAGACGTCAATGTTGACCAAATGTTTTGAATCTCTTTAATTGTTTCCTCTCGATTGCAATCCTTTTTAATAGTTCTTTGCCGCTTAATAACGGCCCACACATGTTCAATGTTTTTTAAATTAGGACTCTTCAGTGGCCATTGAAGAACAACCTTACATACGCCATTTAAAAATGTTGTTGGTATGGTCGCCAAATACAATACATAGAAGGAGAAGCAACCCTAAACCATTACCGTGCCACCACCGAATCTTTTGAGTGGCTACACACCAAGATTCTTTTGGAAGGTGGTAAGTGCATATAGGTCTTACCAAAAGAGCCTTGGAATTGGAAAACGGACTCATGTGTTCACAACGTTGTACCAAACGTCTATTGGCTTATCCTTGTATTCCAAAGCAAATGCTAGGCGCTTTGCTAGGTTTTTCGCTGTAATATCGAACACTTAGCGGACAACATACGTTCCACATTGGTTTCTTTTAACCTACGCCGCACTGTAGTATCGCTAACTTTTTCTCCAATTGTCATTTTTGAGGCGGCTGCTGCAAATTTTACTGGGCTTATTCTTGGATTTTCTGCAATCCTGTGCGTTCATTATCAATTCACGTCCAGATCTCTTAGTTTTTTAAATTTCCTTTAGTATACATTTTCTTAACTAAATTAAATATAGTTTTCCGTGATATTTTATAAATTTTCGACAATTTCAACACTGAAATCCCACATTTCAACATAGTGACAATTTCACACCTAACCTCAATTGATAACTCCTTTGTTTTAACCTTTTTTTCTGAGTATTTTTTCTATAATCAAATATAGAATTACACAAGCCGCAAATTTAATTATTGCAACTCACGACTGCACTTACTCAAACGAATGCTAAAAAACCATCGATTATTTGCATTGTGTAAATACTTTTGTCGCGAATAAAATGTGTGAAATACTTTTTTTTTTGGCATTAGTTGAAATGCGCCTATTTATATCTTGTTAACCGTTATTTTTATCAGTTCTTTTTTCATTGCTTATACATAAATCAAACTCTGTTCAACTCTTTTCTTTCCGTATGAACAGGTCTATCTCAATGAGTTAAAGAAAGTAAACATATTACGTACGTATTATGAATACATTCCCAACCACTTCTAACTAACTGAAAGGTCGTTTTCATTTAATAGTGCACAATTTGATTCAAACAAACAAAAACAAAAATGAATACATGAAGACATACAGAAAAAAGACGATTCATGGATTCTAGTTACAATACGAATAACAAATAGAGTGAGCAAGGACAAGACATGACACGAACAAATCAAGCATTGTTGGTACTTGCACGCAAAAACTTTGTTTTCAAAACTTCTTTATAGACTTAACAGCTTTGTATCTAAAATAAGTTTATAGTAACACCTTAAATGACAGTTTCTTTGTTTTTACTTTGTTGTTGTTTTTATGCATTTATATACAAACTTAAATTGTATTTACTAACATAAGGAAGCTTGCCCAAGTACATAGTAGCTGTATTTGGTGAACAGATTACAAAAAAGAAACGAAAGAGTGGCTAGTTCTAAAAGTAGCTAGTATTGCTTATAAGGGAACGAATATATTGGGTTTGAAGCAAGACAATGCAAAAAAAACCAAAAGACACAAGAGAGTGAATACATTTTACAGATTATCAAAGTATTAGCATACTTCTTCGTTCATACCGACTCGGTATAATACTCGTATTCTGTTTGGACAATTTTATGTTCGGTGCCCAATCAGTTAATGGGCGGGATCTCCAGAAAAAATGCTCCGTAATCACGTATAGAACAAAGATATGATACTTTCTGATATTGATTTGATTTGATACATTATTGATTTAGCGTTGGGAACGTTGAAGTTGCAACATAGAAGCATTGATTTGTCGTTTATTTTTAACATTCTAAAAGTATTTATTAGAGTAGCATTCCTATCTATGATCGATGCTGATGTATACACGATACAAGTATTTGGTATCTTTACAGTATCAGCCGCGTTCTTTAAAAAGAACATAACATCATACAAATTATCAAAATGCGTGTCATGCTGGTGACAAGTACTTGAGTGCCTTGTTTGCATTTTGAATGCATTTGTTCAAGGCTCTACTAGGTATGTTACCATATACATACAGCTCTTTAACCCATTAAAATTCGGAAAAAGTGATCAAATTCATCATCATGCTTCTCGAATATTGCGGCAGCCGCGTCGTAGCATGTTTGCGGACTTCATTTAGTGACATGTAGGATATATCAGACTTAGTATTTCGTAGTGGGGCGCATTCGAATGGATAATTCTTACTCGTTTGATATAAAACATCCATATAATAAGTAAAAAATTGAGATTATGTAGCTCATACATAATTAAAGTGACACTCTTTCATTACGTTTATGAATTATTGTATATAAGACTTACTGAAGATCTTATCTATTTTGGCATATGTACTTATGAACATATATAATGGTGATTTCAAGCCTACAATATCTAATATTGCTCTTCAATTCTAATATATAACGTATTTGGATAAAGTTAAAAATATAATTCATTTTGTATAATTAATCTAACTCCTAATCTCTATTTTTCTATAATAATATACTTATTACTGAAAAAAATGTACTATGCAGTCTTCAATTAAAATATTGTTCCCTAATAATTATCTTACTTGGAATTCGGGACACAAGTTTCAGCGGTCGTAATACACGAAAGGATCTCAACATGCGTAGGTCAACATCAATATTGGCCTCTGCAAATATCGTCATGGCACTGTTTGGTGTTGAGGTTATCAGTATAAACATAAGTAAATGGTTATTCATTTTTAAACTATAATATGCGTTCAAGCCGAAATATAAAAATATTTGTAACATCATAAGATACTCTACCAAAAAAGTTATATCTTGCACGTTTACTCTATATAAAGGCCAAAACAATATTTAACCACACATGCATACTATGAATAAACGGTGCAAGCATATGCTTGCCGAGCGCTTACTTAAAGTCAATCGTTTTGCTGCCTCACTCTTGCTTGATCACAAGAGAGTGAGAATGCATTTCACGCAAGCGCGAGATAGTCAATAAATTTTTTGTCTCCTTTTTGGTCCACAAGCAATACATATAATTTTAATTTTTATACTTCATCTACTTTTTCCACCTTCTAATAAGACACATAGTGAAGTTTTTTTTTGAAATTTTATTTGTTATTAGAATAGTAAGAAAAAAGTAAGTAAGAAGCAATAAACTGATAGTAAAGAATTAATTGAGAAAATAAAAATATAAAGAAAAGTAAGGAAGCTAGATACAATGAAGTCTCTAACGCAAAGAGGGATGTTTTAGTAGGTCTGGCTAGTTGTGCCCCTTACTGTGCTCACTCCTGGGTTGGTTGAATATAGCATAAAATGAGAAGAATAAAAAAAAGGGTAAGAATGGGGCTCGGGAAAGGAAAGGGAGATAAAGTGGGAAATTTTCGACCAGATGGATGACGATTTTTATTCAGTCCGACAACCTGTTGCTCTGCTTACACTATAACAAAAAGATATTAAGACGACATAAAAGTTAGGAAAAATATATGTCGCAATTAATGAGGTTATGTATAAAAACTTCACCTAAATTTACTCTGCGGTCGGCTAACTAAGGCAGATTGAAAAGTTAGTTTTGAATTAACTTTGAATTTGTTTATCCAACCATTTCTTTGGCGGCAGATGAAATAGCGATTAAAAACTCACATATAATTCTTGACGACATTTTAATCTTTAAATCAGTTTGGGGTGAAATAGTACTAATGTGGAATAAGATAAAAAAAAAGTGGGATGATTATCAACACGATAGTGCCCACGTCATTTCATTGTGTGTCGTTGATCAAATAAAATAAGACCTTATGACGATGCACTTCAAGAAATTTAATTGTTGATGTAGGAGGTGGGTGATAATATTAAAATAACTTTGAGAACAAAAGATGAAATTTCGGAAGCAATGTATCAGTTATCGAGCAAAATATTAAAAATAACGGACTAGAATTTCTGCCAAATACTTAAAAACACATTGCGATATATATAAGGTGGAATTTCTTATCGATGAGCGCACAAGAATTGTAAAATAGCTATTATTACACAAAAGAAAATAGAAACAAACAAATCTGGCATGTATCTGTAAACCAAATCTAACAAATTATTATTACGTTATTTCCTACAAAAACGGTCCGCAGACACTGTAAAGTATTTGAATATTTGTTGGAATTGACATAAACTCAGCTTATTATTTCCGAATAATCAATGTTTATTATTGCACTTTTTTTTAATTTTCAAATCCACTTGTACCCAATTTACAATGAAGTCGGTAAGAAGTCATTAGTAAAAATAAGTCGGTGCGAGGTCAGTAAGCAGGTCGGTACCATACAAAAACGTGTCAGTTAAATTCAAAAATAGGGGCCCTTACCAAGGTCAGTAAGACACTAGCGTAGATACTGGCTCAACTATAAAAATGTGGCATCGCTGGCCCATAATCGATAAGCAGCTGATAAATGTACCCAAAATTTAAAAATGGCAACACACACATTCCCAATTAACTGTTAACTTCCAAGAAGTTAGAAAATTGAAAGCACCGAGTTAGTTTAACTGCTTTTTTTATTAATATATTTCTACAATAATTTTAGTATAATACATCTCTCACTATTTTATTATTATCTGAACTATTTTAATTTGCCATATTTTTCAAGAACGGACAGAGTTTTATTCTTTCAATTTTACTTTAATATTAAAATGTAAGCAAAGAACAGCTGATTCTGTCACTATAATAACTTTTTCAGGCAGTGTGAGCAGGTTTGCCAATAAGCCAATGACTTTTGATTAACGGCCTCAGTGTAAATTGGATATTATTAAAATTATTATTTCGATGATTAGGGCTAGGTAGAGCAATGAGAAGAAATTGGTTCTAAAACGACTTAATACCTCATTGTTTTTACATAGGAGCGGTACTACTCATGTATCATGGAATGGAACTAGGAACACTATTATCAATAGTTAAAATCTGGCAGCTCCGTAAAAAAGTTTGGCATTTTTTAGCATAAACGTACTCAGAAAACTTTGCTGTACAAGTGCTGTTTTTTTTGTTAACACCGAGTTAAGAAAATTAATTTTTCCAAAAAAACATCAAGACAAGTTTTTTGTTGGATTATTTTTTGCAACTCTCGATGTGGATTATCTCAAGGAATATTTCGATGAACTAAGTTCTTTGTATGGCGATAAAGCACCATTAAAAACACTGTATATCGCTGGTTTAGTAAGTTCAATCATGGTCATAGACGAATTCTATGAAGGTCATCCAAAATCGGAACTGTTAATGCAAGATCGTCATGTGACATACCGTGAGATAGAGGCATTCTTGCACAATAATCCACTTCAATACAATGGATTTTGCATGAACACTTGACTGTTCTTGTTGAATACCCCATAATTTATCAATCGCTCAAAAAAGGCTCGCTTGATCGGTGTAGGACTGCAAAGGAACATCGAAAATATTTCATGGCAATATTTCTCACCGTCGCTTTATTATTCGACCGAGTGTGATATTGAAAACGCACAAACTAATAACAAAAAATTCTTCACAGTAAGATGTAACATAAGCGTCTATCCTTGACGATGAAACTGCGACTCTTAGCCGCTCTAAATGACCACAAAAAGTAACAGATTGGCGGATACAAAAACAGACCTGCCCTCTTTTGGTCCAGACCAATGCGAGCATTCCGCAGGCAGACGGAGTAGCATATCTGGGCGTACACCAGGACAAGAGGCTCACCTGGCACTCGTATATAAAAGAGATCACTAGAGTACAAAGTTTACCTGCATAAGTCTCTGCTGAAACCCATGAACACTTATTTTGCCCCGTTATGGGCAGAAGGTAAGGCGGAGCGAATAGTTAACATCTTTACAAAGTATTGACAGAAGTATCATCAGTAAAGAGCTATATATTTTCAAATATAATACGAGTATATTTTATTATATTGGGAGTACATATTCCATTGGAAAGGTTTGACATCTGTCAATAATAATTATTGTGCATCAGCGTCTGTTTGTGACCACAACATTGTTTTTTGCCTCTAAACAACATTCGCGGGAAGTTTGATTTTCTTTTTTAATGCGAAGAAAAGTGCAGCTGGTGAATCTGCTCCAACCGATAAGTCATGCAGAGAATGATTTCGACGCTTCAAAAGTGGTGATTTTAGCGTTGGAGATAAAGAGCGTCCTGACCAACCCAAAAAGTTTAAAGACGAGGATTTGGAGGCTATATTGGATCAAGATCGGTGCCAAATGCAAACTGAACTCGCAGAATCGTTGGGAGTGACTCAGCAAGTAATTTCCTTTCGGTTAAAAGAATTGGGATTTATTCAAAGGCAAGGAAATCGGGTGCCGTACGAGTTTAAGCCAAGATATGTCGAAAAGCGATTTTTCACTTCGAAACTTCATGAAAGACATCAAAGGAAGGGATTTTTGCACCGGATTGGAGATGAAAAGTGGATATATTACGATAATCCCAAGAAGAAGAAATACTATGCCAAGCCTGGTGAACCCGTCCCATCATCGTCTACATCGACACCAAAGCAAAACATCCACGCTCAAAGGTCATGCTCTGCATATGGTAATAACAGACGGGTGTGATTAACTATGAGCTGCTAAATCCAGGTGAAACCATTAATGCGGATCGTTATCGACTACAACTAATGCGTTTGAGCAGTGCATTGTATGAAAAACGGCCAGAAACGGCGGTGACAAAGTGATTTTGCAACATGACAATGCTCGGCCCCAAGGACAAAAATTACCTGAAAACGCTGAAACGGGAGGTCTTAACACAAAAACATTACAAAAATACATACACAGAGTCAATCTAGCCATTGCCTCAGAGACTGTATAAGGTATCAAAATCATATTTGGTATGTACGTTCTTGTATACCAAATTAAGATTATGTTGGTTTCAAATTCAGTCATTAGCTAAATCTTATGTCGATAACTTAGCTGTTTGGAACCCGTATGTTTAAATACTCTCTTAATCTATGATGAACACCCGGATAACACCCTTTTGACTGCATTTACAATAGAATGAATAGATATGTAAATTTTTGTTAAGATTGGGTTCAAAACATAACTTTACAATGCAAAAATGTTAATTGCAAAAAAACGTAATAAATAAATAAACCGATAAAGGAATAAATAAGAAAATTACCGTTGGATATACACCAACCCACAACACATACCAGGTTGGATTCTTTGAGCTCTTATAAATAATAACAGGAGATTACGAAATTACGCCGTAAAAGCATTGTTAAAAATAAGTATTTTTATCATCATCATATTGATTTCGGGTTTATAGTATAAGTCTGTGAACAGCTTTACCGAAATCGGAAGTTAAATTTATAGTTTTCTGCAAAGGGAATTAAAAATAGTTTTGCCTTTTTTGACTATAGAATATCGCATAATCGTATAAACGATGTTGTTAACGCTACAATAGTGTGAGAATGTACAGAATGCTCACTAAGCACGGAGAAAAGGCCATTTATAAAAAAGTTTTAAAAAAATAAAAAATTCCAGTAGAAAAATGACTTGAAGTACTAATCCAGGTTGGCTTTGACAAGCGGTATTACATATTTACATCCAAAAATAAAAAAATAATTTATTTAATTAAGGCGTGACATACATTTTAAAACATTTTTTTTTGTTTTATGCATCTATATTTAATAAAATAGTTCTGCATATCTTGTGTATTTTTAATTCTTTGTTGGGATTCCACAATACGTTGTTAATTGGGTCAAAAATATAAAAAAAGGTACACAAATGTGAGTTGATAAGAAATTCCGGGGAACAGTTAAAAAAAATACTAGCCCTTTATATATATTTTAACAATTTACATAATTTCGTTAATACGTTTCACTTAGACATAACTATGCACATAATTGCCATAACTATGCCATTATTCTGACGTGCATGCTTGGTATATTCCACACCAATATTTGTTTAAATAATTATGAGCAACTAAAAATATACGTTAAAAATCATAATATACTTTTTGCTGTGCAAATATTTATCAAAATATGTGAAGGTAGAAATAAGATTTTGCAACATAGTTACCCCGTTACTACAACGAAAAAATCCATGATGTTCCATATATTCCTGAGATAGGAGTGTTTATGAAGAACAAGCCCTAACGCAAGGATCTTGAGTGATGCTTCTACACAGAAAATGCATAAAAAATAGGCCTCCGTTTTTTCCTGTTATATAATAAAATGAGCAGCAAAAAAAAAAATTTAAATAAGTTGCTGATGCTTGGAGTGAAAAGCTATATAAATGTTATTTTTGTTATATTAGTATTAGATTATTAGTTTCACTTTTCAAAACAGTTTTTAGAATCAGATTGCTTTCTTTTCACGAAGAATAAATTATATAATTATAATTTTTTTGTTATCATTTGGAATTTCTTACCAATTTTTGAGCCAATACTGTTTTGTCACCCTCTGGCAAATGTTCCTCTAATGCCAATACAACACAGTTGGCTATGATTGTCAATAACACAGCATACTCAAAGGGCGGCCATTCAATAATGAATCGTGTGTATTTTCTAATTGGGTTATCCTCGGTTAGGATAAATAATGACGTAGGACCACCACCTTGTGCATTTTCCTCTTTTTTTGGGCCACCCATTTTATCAGCTAAACGATGGGCTCCCTTTTGACCCACGTGCCCCCCGTCTAAAGAGTCCAGTTGATGCCCGGCTTGCACTGGTTCCTGAGTTGCTTCCAACCTAATCAATAATAAATCATTAAAAGATTAAGCAAACGCCGGCCCATTGTACAATATTCTACTCAAATATTATGTCGTCTCTTTTAGTGGAATATTGTGCAAAGGTGATTCTTAACATAGTCATATTTATTTGGGTGATTCTTAGTTCTCACTATTGCAAGCGTTTAACGTACCGTCACTATGTCCAATTTCTGATTTATTTGTAACGACCGCTTGGCCATCATTATATTACACCAGCTGAACTTGATTTCGCATTTGTCGGAAGTGACACGCCTTTTGCATGGCACAATAGTGGCATCTGGACACTTAAATAGGAAGGCAAACGCAGCAGTGTATTGTCAATGAATATCCGTCCGATGTGTTATGTCACTCGTTCCCTCACTTCCTTCTTTTAGTAAATTTATAACATTTACTGGGTTATTTATAAAACTTTATAAGTTGGGGTGGTTTGCTTGTTTTATTACACAAAAAGTTAGTTCCCACAAACAAAAATATTGTAACTTTTTATTTTAGACTATGCAATTAAACGCACATGATATTATCAACATTTAGATAAAAGCGTAAAGGGTTTCAAGATAATTTAAAGTACTGATGCCATGTCTCTAAATCACTTGGGTATACATTGTTTTTACGATCCTGTTATTACAATGCGTCGCCGGTTTGTATGTAATGTACTTACATATGTAAATATACACACATACTAAATGTATAACAGTTCCACACTTAGTGCGTAAAAATAATTTTTTGTTTTAAATGAAAAAAAAAGTGTTGATGATGCTGCATGCTTATACGAAAACTTACATGAACTAATATATTTAAATAATAAGCTTGAAAATTCAACATAATAAATTTCTATTTGTAATTATTTAATTTTTTTTGTTAGTAGTATAATGGTATAACTTTCCATAATTAAAAATTTGAAATAAAAGTAGGGGATGAAAATGGTTTTATATATGTACATATGTATGTATATAAATGAATAGAAAATTTCAATACGTGGTGAAATGTAGACATTTTTAAGAGAAACCTGAAAAACATAGCATATGTTCTTTGTATTCTGTCCCAAAAAAAAAGGAAAAATAAATTCACTATTATTTATTAACTATTATTATTACTAATAGGAAAATATATATAAAAATATGTATATATTCAAGATTTATACTCTGAAGTTATGGTGACGTCATCATCATGATGTCTAATATAGAGTAATTATATTTCTCTGAAACTATGGTTAAGAAAAATCTCAATCCGACAAATGACAAAACCAAAAGAAACTTCACATTGCATTAAAACTCAGAACATTTTGAATTAATTATAAGGTTGTAAACCCATAATTGAATTCTATGTTAAACGCATATGTGTATATTATAGGTTTTATTTCAGATATGTATATGTGTCTATATGGATGAGTATGTCCTTAAGTATATGAATGAATAACAATTTCTTTTAACGTTCGACTGCATTTCATATGTTCAAAATGAAAACAATAGTGGGTGACTTTATATGTATTTGCTTCTGATGTTACTCATTTTATTAAGGTAAATTAATGATATAGCACTAACTGACACTTTGGAATATATAAATTCAATATGCAAAGGCAAATATACAAATGTGCACGCACATTTAACACGTAGATATACACATACATATATAAAGGTATATGCACGCCAACATGGACATACATATGTTTTTATGTAGGCACATAAGCTATAATACACATATACACAAAATAAGATATATTACGAATGTTATTGACATAATAATAATAGAGAGGAGGTAAAGGCTATGTGCTCGTCGCTTTTGCCTACTTGGTAAACAACAAAAAGTATACTCCTTTTTAATATGTTTCATCAATTCAAAGCAAAGTTCGAATACAATTTTTCATAGCAAAGTTCTAACACAATTTTGTATAAATTTGGTTAAACTTTTGTAAATTTATATTCTCCAGTCGATGTATAGTCATGTTTACACATGTAAAACATATGCAACAGCACACTTTTAGTAAAATCGATTTCGACCTTAATAGGGAAAATATAATTTTAATTCTTTAAAATTTAATTTTTTAGTTAAAAAAAAAATGCTTTGTGCGGCCAGTTACCGACTATGTCTTGCCCCTTAAGAAAAACTAATAAACGTAAGCCAATCACGGACCTAGTATAGCACTTAATACATAAACATCACAGCTACACAAATAATCAACCAAACACGTTGTCCTGCGCTTTGCACCAACAAATTAAGGTCAATATGAAGTTTCACAGACGCTGCGATAAACTACGAAACACGACGTTGTCATACAATTTTGAAATCAGAATAAATTTGTTGAATAAATGTTCTTATAAAACAAGGGAATAATAGGCACACTTTTTCTTCACTGGCAGTGTTAGGAATTGTCTTGTTAAATTGTCTGTATGGTACTGGATATAACAAGGCTTTGTACAATTTTCAACCCTAGAGAGAAAGCATATAGTTTATTATCGCGGTTATCGCGTCAACGAGTTATCGGAAAGACGCAGTCCTTTTTACTATTTTGCGTCTGCTTTCAATTTTAAAAAGATGGATGTATTTGTTCAGCTGGGTTATGTAAGTTTTTCTAGCACCATTTTTAACTTTTCAATTTATGTTGAGCTTAGTTCTTTTGGAGCAGCTTTGCCTTCCACAATTCTAAATGATCATGTGCATATATTCGCAATACTAGGCAAGGGCAAATTAGCATGAGCTACGAAATTAGAAAATTCAAAACAGAAAGATTTTTCTTTCTTTCAGAAGAAAAAATAAAAATAGCATATATATTTTTGATCAGCATCAATAACCGAGGCTAAATAGCTATACCATGAAACAAAGTTGATCTGCGTTTAGTAACCAGGAACCTACACTGATTCTTAATATGGTATATATATTTTGTGGTATATATATTTTAAGCCGTTTGCTGAGCTTTAACGTTTTAAGACTTAATAACCAATGTATACGATGTTAAGATTAATGAAATTTGTGAAGTCGCGTTTTTTTCAGCAGAACTAGTTATCAAACTGCCGCATGAAAAATAAAATAAATAAATTTTAATGACGCATCTGAGAAAATTGCGCTCTGTATTTTGGTAAAAGCGGCATTTATCCAGCTTACGCGATAGCTTTGTTGTTAAATTGATTGAAAATGCTATGTTCGTATTTTTTTATTTTAATCTGGCTGTGACTCTCACTTGCGACTGAATCTCTTTAATACAATATTGTAGTGTAGTGTCCGTTAGTAGTGCTTGCACAAACTTCTGATTTTGATTTCTTTACCTAAGAAATTAAAATTACCTTCTTTAAAATAAGATTGCATTCTACATTTTCGTCTTATTAAAATAAATCTAATGGAAAATCATTTGAAAAAATATCTTTTCCTAGCAGCGCTGCCTGTGCATTACTGATGACTGTGAAAGAAGACGGTAAAACACAATAAATCAAAAACGGAGTAAACAACAAAGTATATATATTTTCATATTGAATTATCAATGGCAATGGAGAAATAGAAATTAATTGAGCAAAAATAATACATTCAAATTAACTTCATACCTTTATTGTTTAAACTTACGTTAAACATGCATACATATAAATTCATAATTAAAATATCCTTCACATAGATTTTTAAGTGGAAGTATGTACATGTTGCATCATGTAAACACAACGCACCGTAATAAAATAGATAATTTTTGACCACTTGTATGCGTAACAATATTATGGTGTGACCCAAGATCGCACACGTACACGAAATATGACCCGATCCTATCAGCGAGTTGCATCCCGTTGGTCGGGTTAAAGTAGTAATAAGAATAGAGTGAGTACGATCTGTGTTAAGTATAAAAGAACTAGGATTGCTCAGAATAAAATTAGTATACTTCGAGTTGCTTACTTATGAACACCGTTTCATTATTTTAATATAAAGAAATAATTCATCCCTATTAATTATTAAATTAAAATATAATACAACATTGTTTATATAACAGATCCAAAAAAAAAAAATATATATATATATATATACTTCATATTTAATATTAATTTTGACTTAATACTTATAATTATTAAAATAATAATTATATATTTTTAAAAAGTCTTGAAATAAGAATATAAAACAAGTAGGCTATCTATAGATTTTGGGCCAAGACGATTTCTTTTATCGGTAATTGCGTGTCCAGCCAAAGAAAATGCGCGTTCTGCTGGTGCACTACTAGCCGAAATAGAGTGAATTTTTAGCGCCAATTTGGATAGTGTTGGATATGTGTTTTCATTAGTTTTACACCATTTTAAAACGTCCAAGTTGTCCGTTTTTTCAATTCACACAATTCACAATTTCCTTACAATTGTTTTCATTTCATCCGTAGGTGCTTTGAAAGTATTTAATGTTGTGGTTTTGAAAAGTTCAGGGAAAAAAAGTTTATTTGTGAAATACAAAATTGTATAACTTCGCTTCGATCTTTTAATGGCATGTTTAAAGCAGGCGGAAATCATGCTGTTTTATGCCACAGACTCATATATTTGGAACCCAAATTTGATCGACATTATTCAAGATTTTTACTTTTAACCCCAATATAGCGGGTACATCTGTCGCTTGTGGCTCACAATGCCGCATTTTGTTAATTGATGGCACGACGTACCATAGCGAAGGGGAACTGCAAAGTTGTATTTTTTTAAATTTAACTTCGAAATCACTGCATAAGTGCAAATGTTGAAGCGTTGTTTTATTTATTAGCAACAGTCGCTGGCTCTCTTGCTTCTCTTTTAGGATTTCATTAATGTTAAACCAATTTTCTACAGTGGACTTAAACATTGCGAAGTTCGAGCTCCATCGTGTAGGGCAATGGTTTTTGAAAGAAGTTTGTAGTTGGTGTTGCAAGTTTGTTTTTGTAAAATTACAATTACAATTTTTCTGCACGCGTCCACAAGATCGGCTACCTCCAGAGAATTATCAAAAGCATTTTGTTAATCGTTGGCAAGTTCATGGCTGCTGCAGTTTAATCTAACGTTGTCTTGCAATGCTTTTATAGTACTGGAGCTTTATACTTGTAAATTTTATTTTATCCATATTATTTATGCCGAATAATAATTATTGCTAGAGCGTGCAAAATCTATTGATTTGAGGTCTAAAATTAAATCGTATAATTTTAAATCTTTTCGAAGTGTAACGTCACTTCTTAAAAGTTTCTATGGACATAATTGTCAGTCCACAAATCTATTGTAGCTGTTGCTCCACCGCTGCAAACAATGCCAGTTATTTGATCTTTTATTGTATTTTTTTTTAACCCACTGTCATTTGCGTTGTTCGCGACACAGTTGTAGCATCAGGCAGCATGTCTGCCATATCGACATCTTCTCCATATTTTTCTCTAATACTGATTAAAAATATTACAAGATTTCTAAATCCAACTCCATTGATGACTGAAAAGAGTTGGCAATCCTCAGTCACCCATGTCACGCATGCGTCAATGGCAGCATTTTTTCCTCTGTCGTCACAATTTTTAGCAACTTCGTCTCTTTTAGCAATTTTCAGCACTTGCCGGGTTAAATACGATGATTGTTTAGAAGAATATTTCAAAATACTGTTGCACGAATACAATTTCATCCAAAGTACTGCCATCCTCCTTACAATATCGGATAAAATGTTCCAGACATAGCTTCTTCCCTTATGTCGAGCCGCTAATGTATAGGCATTCACGTTTATTTTTTGAAGAATATTCTCTTGCTCCATATTAACGAGACAACGAAATCATATTAATTCTATTCTATTGTTTCAACTTGTCAATGCAAAATTGTGAAGCAAACGGTAATACATACATACATACGTAGAGTGCAATTCACTCAATGTATAAAATAATAAAAGAAAACCGTCTGCATGTGCACGTGTTGATTGATATGTTTCGGTGAGTGATTCTTCGTGAGCAAAACATTTCGTACCGAAGGCTGTGCACGTACCCGATTGAAGTGTTCATCAGCGTGGGCTGATGTAATACATCAATTGCGGTACTATGTAAGACAAGCTGCGTCGGCAGCACTGGCACGTGGAACTTTAGTGATGTGTAATCCATAAAGAAACCCTTAAAACCTTCAAATACTTAACACTAATATTAGCTGTTATAAACGATTAACAGTACTCACTAAGTCCATAGCAACTCTAATCATGACACTTGTGTGTCAACTGCAAAATAGACAGCATACAAAATTAACACCACAACACCTTTGATAAAAAAGGCACAACTTTCATCAAAAATAAAGAAATTGCTGCCTTTAAAACTCTGCAAAAAATATAAAAACAGCCAAATCCTATACTTTGACCGGCATCGGATGGGATTTAGTTTTTATCAACGGTACGCAAATACTTAGTATTACAGCATAACAATACCCCAACGAAAGTCAACTTAACCAACGCCAACCCCAAAACTACACCGATTTAACTGTACCTTCAACCAGTTCTAAGCCAAGTACCCAATCTATTGATCCTCACACCAAACAAACAACACTGATTTCAGAGCTAGAAATTAGAAATAAAAATACGTATCATATGCTAAAAAAAACTTAAATCCGTCAGTTAAATCCCGACTTCTTAAAAATTTCAATAACATGTTCAACAATTACATTTCCCAAAACTACAAGCTAAGCAAAATATCATCCACCAATAGACCAGACTCCGAGAAAAAACAAATTAAATTCTTATCGTCCTAAGTGTATTCGTCAACTCATGCTGTGTGAAGACATTCAACAAAATTATTTCCACCCGTTTTTGGTAGTTTGTTTCTGTAAACAAATATAGGGTGTTCCAAAAGCTACGCAAGTTTCGAATTAAATAGAAAATAGAAAAAAACAATTTTTTGTTTTTTTATTGAAAGGTTTTTTTAATCATGAAGTACATATGTAGTATAGGGCTATTTATGGAATAACACATCGGCGTCCACAGCTTTTCATACACGTATGAAATTCTTGTTCACGGCGCCGAATTGAGGTTTCTGGATTGTCACCGACACTCTCACGTATTGCTTCAATAATGGCCTTTGAACGGCTTGTTTTTGGACGTAACGTGTCTCAGGGAATTTTTCAATCAATCTCTTCATAGTTGACAAAGTTAAAACACAGTTTCGACCATAAGAGCTGTAATGAACGTAACTATTAGTTGTAAAAGGCTTAGTAATATCCAAATAGATTTCGGCCTACACATTTACGGTAAGGCGTCTACCTCCCAATGGAAAAAACCCAAATAAAACAAACGTTGGGCTCTTGGAGCTTTCAGAACAACACCAAATAAAAAACTGCTCTTTGAATCTAAGATAATACCATTCGAAATGAAAAAGTTGTAATTACAGTTAAGGTCATTAAAACAATTTTTCTATCCAATAATTCTCCAGTTGCATTAGCTGTTAAGGGAATGTCTAAATAAAAAAAAAAAATTTCAAAAATTTCATAATTCATATACCGCAAAAAAAAAAAAAACTTTTTCTCTAATGTCAACAACTGTTGCAATCATCCACCGTTAAAAATTCCATCAAATAAAAGAATCTCTGCCAACACATTAATTTATGTACACAGACGGCTCCAAATCTGATGACTCAACATGATATAGCATAGTCTCCAATAACAGCTTCAAGTATAGCTTGCAAAACAATGCAAAAATCCTGTGGCCATTGGACAGTATTGCTTTTCAGCAAAAGAAGAAATTTCAAACACTATCAATAATTTTAAGTTCCTCTTCACATTATACGAATACTACAATATATCTCTATTGTTTTCATGTTAAATTATTGTAATTTGGATGCATTAATTTTTCACGAAAGTCTTAATATTTCAGATATTTGACATTATATAAAAACACACATTTAAAACAAATTATTTTCTCTTGAATCATACACAATAACTTCTACAAATTGTACAACATACATAGATTAACTATCTACAACTATGGTAAGATCCAGCAAGATCTCGGAATACCACGCCGAGATTCTCAGGCCATATCGCTAAAGCTTAGATTTTATAATAGTTTAATTACCCTTAAGCTTTTGCAAATTAAAAAAAAAACGAATTTCTGAAATGATGCACAAATTCTTCCTAGAATTTCCGAAACGCATTTATAATTCAAGTTTTGCTTTAGGAAACCGAGTGAAAAAATATCACTTTACTTTGACCGATGGGCATCCATTTTTGCTGCGTCATTAAGTCTGCGTACCTTACTAGGTTTAATTACCAGGCCCAAGAGAGGTCCAAGTACTTACACAATCGTATATCGAGTCTAATCAGGCGATTTATCTCTTTAAAAAGTAAATTTTCCACAGCCTGGCTAACGTCTTCATGTCTCCAACTGCGATATGATGTTATATTAATGAAGTTTGGTCTAAGCCATCTTAAGCTTTGCGAAACAATAATTTGACCACTTCTAGGTTTTGAATTTGCTGCAATATTAGGGGATATCCAGTAGACATGTCAATCGTGGACGAAATACGACTCTGTACAAGGGTGCTGATGATATTGGAAGCAAAAGCAAGCGTGCTCCAAAAATCATCAAAGCCCTAGGCAGTTCTTCAACTTTGTCAATACTAAAAGTAAAACTTCCTTACAGCCCTAATCTGTTTTTTATGAAGACAAATCAAATACTGATCAGGCTATTGCCGTTTTATTTGCAGCATTTTTCCAATTTACTTATTCGTCTTCTAACTTTCTCTCTAATTCCCTTGCCGAAATCTAACTGCATTTTTAGTCCTGTGATCATAGAAAGTTTGTTAATTAACGAACTTAATTTAATCAAGCCAAGATATTCACCAGGTCCAGATGGAGTACCAGGATGTGTACTTAAGTAGTGTGCTGTGTTTCTATGTAAACCTTTGCATAGATTTTTTTAAATGTCTGTTAATTCATGCTCTTTCCCAACCATTTGGAAGGGATCGTTTATTATGCCACTTCATAAACATTGTTTAAAATCAGATTTTAAGAACTATTGGAGTATTTCCTAATTATCCGCGATGCCTAAGGTGTTTGAGAAACTGATAATATCTCAACTGTAACACTTATGTAGATCGATCATTTCACCCTGCCAACACGGTTTTGTGAAATCAAGGTCTACTACCACTTACTTACTTGAGCTTGCATCCATTGGCTTTAAAGGTTAAATTACAGACTGTGGCAATTTACACAGATTTTAGCTAGAGCCTTGACTCTGTTAACCACTATTTGTGGCTTCAAAAACCTACCGTTATTTTTACTTTTGGCGTACCTCAGGGTAGTCATATTGGTCCTTTACATTTTAATCTTTAGTGATGTACGCCGATGATGTGAAGCTGTGCTTAACATATACTACTGTGGGTAAAAAAGTAAGGTTTAATTTTCAATTTAGGACCAATAGGACTTCAAAGCGGGTCGAGAACGTGTTCATGACTTGAAGCGCTCCGGACGACCATCGATGTCAACAGATGACTAACACGTCAATGAAGTGAAGGAATTAGTGCTCAAAAATCGTCGGTTGACTGTTAGAGACCTTACTGATGTGATCAAAATATCAGAAGGATCTCGTGAAAACCATTTTGAAAGACCATTTGGGCCTACGAAAAGTCAAATCTGGTTTGGTACCGAAAACGCTCAATTCGTTGCAAAAAGTCGCGTTGATGTGTGTGAAACAATGCTTTCGACTATCGGACAAGGTCAATGCATGAGTACGGAGATGAGACTTGATTTTGCTTACAACCCGAAACAACCGACCAATCAAGCGAATATCGCGCTAAAGGCGAGGCCAGACTGAAAAGAGCACGTCAAAGTCGTTCAAAATCAAGGTCATGATGACAGTTTTTTTTTTTTTTTGATTTATGTGGTGTGATTCCTTCCACCTCGCCAAACTGTAAATAATGAATATTTTTGAGCGTTATGCGACGCTTGGTGAAGCAATTGGTCTAAAAAGACCAGAATTAGGGACCAACAACTCTTGGCTTTTGCATCACGATAATGCACCATCTCACACTGCCCTCGTTCTTTGTGACCACCGCCAAAAATTCGACGCATATCGTTCCGCAACCACCGTATTCGCCTGATTTGGCTCCGTGTGACTTCTAGCTATTCCCAAAACTCAAGAGACCATTCCGGAAACGCGTTTCGAGTTGATCGAGGAGATAAAAGAAGATAAATCGAAGAAGGCGCTGATGGCTATACCCGAAAATGACTATTTGACATGTTTCAAGGATTGGAAAAAACGTTGGCTTAAGTGTATTCTATTGGGAGGGGACTACTTTGAAGGGGGTGAAATTGATGTACAAGATTTTTTTTAGATAATAGATTAAAATTTGATATGAATATTACACATACTGTCAATAAGGCTACTCAACTTTGATTTCATCAAACGATACTCTACGGAATATGACGACCGATATAAAACATAACTGCTCTATACTTCTCTTGTTGGGTCCATTCTGGGATACGGATCTTGTGTGTTCTCCTTAATATTCGGTATATAAATAAATAAATAAATAAATAAATAAATAAATAAATAAATAAATAAATAAATAAATAAATAAATAAATAAATAAATAAATAAATAAATAAATAAATAAATAAATAAATAAATAAATAAATAAATAAATAAATAAATAAATAAATAAATAAATAAATAAATAAATAAATAAATAAATAAATAAATAAATAAATAAATAAATAAATAAATAAATAAATAAATAAATAAATAAATAAATAAATAAATAAATAAATAAATAAATAAATAAATAAATAAATAAATAAATAAATAAATAAATAAATAAATAAATAAATAAATAAATAAATAAATAAATAAATAAATAAATAAATAAATAAATAAATAAATAAATAAATAAATAAATAAATAAATAAATAAATAAATAAATAAATAAATAAATAAATAAATAAATAAATAAATAAATAAATAAATAAATAAATAAATAAATAAATAAATAAATAAATAAATAAATAAATAAATAAATAAATAAATAAATAAATAAATAAATAAATAAATAAATAAATAAATAAATAAATAAATAAATAAATAAATAAATAAATAAATAAATAAATAAATAAATAAATAAATAAATAAATAAATAAATAAATAAATAAATAAATAAATAAATAAATAAAATAATAATAGCATTCAGATTTTTAGAGTCCGATAAAATCGCTGTCTAACGTCTCATCGGTAAGGACCTTTACACGATAAATAAACTCTTATGCCCTAATCCTTTTTGAGGCGCCATCAAAGTGAAGCTTTAATTTTGCATTGAGTTTGGAATCGAAAGAACACCTTAGTTTTTAACAGTAAATATTTGTTCTAACCAATTGTAAAAGTACCATGGTATGGCTTTGAGTGAATAAAAGACATAGAAATACCATGGTATGGCTTCAATCGCATAAAATTCATAAACATGCACTTAAAGCAGTTTAAAGGTAGATGATTATATATGTCTGAGCACCAAAGTTGCATGGAGTTCAGATCATGTTGAAGATGAGAATGTTGAAAGAGTCTTTGAAAGATATGATAAGATTTACATCGTCAGCATACGCGAGCATATAAAAAGAAGAAGATAGAGATAGTATAGGGAACACAAGTGATATTGTAGGTGTATAATAAAGGATAGAAGAAAAGGAAGAGGGAAACGGTACGGGACAGTTAAGGTAATTCTGTACGACAATTTAATGTATTATTGTAGATAGTCACGCGAATCATACGAAATTTTGCCGTCATGGATATTTATTATGAAGTAATTAATTGATATACTGCATATATACTACTGTGAGCAAAAGATAGTTAGACTTTATTCATAATTTGATAATTCTTTATTTATTCTCCCACATCTATTTCGTCCCCCTCAAAGTAATCCCCCGGCCACAATACACTTGTGCCAACGTCTTTTCCGTTCCTTGAAACAGTGGTTAAAGTCGATTTCTGGAATAGCCTTCAATGTGCGAAGCGATTCACGTTCAATGTCATCAATTGACTCAAAACGATTTCCCCGGAGCGGTCGTTTGAGTTTGCTGAACAGCCAGAAGTCACATGGAGCTAAATCAGGTGAATACGGTGGTTGTGGAACGATATTGGTGGAATTTTTGGCGAAATGGTCGAGTGCAGTGTGAGACGGTGCATTATCGTGATGTAAAAACCAAGAGTTGTCTGCCCATAATTCCGGTCTCTTCTTAAAGCCTTAAAGCCTTCCTTGAAAGCTTTTTGCAACATTCTATACGTTTCGGTGCCAGAAATTTGATTCCAAACACAAAATTTGATGGAACTTCTTTGTTGAATGATTTCACTCATGGAACAAATTGCCAAATGCACTTTTTGTATATCAGAAAGACAAGCGTATACTGAACACTAATGATTATTTGTATGTGACATTTGGCACAGATGTCACTGACAGTCTTACCAATCTAAAAAAAAAAACTGTCGATGAATGGTTTTCCGCACGAAATTTAAATTAAAACGTCTTACTATCTTTTGCTCACAGTAGTATATAACAAAGTGGACATAATGTATTGGACGGCAGTGTTTTGATAAAAAAAAGTCCATTTCGCAGCTCGTATCAAGAAAAACCAGCTTCATGTGGAGAGGTTTACGTGAGACAAGTCATATAAAAATTTGTATACATGTATGTTAAATAATTCATATGACTATGAAGTGTTGTCTTTCCGGCATTGATGTTAATTATGTATGATATGAAGCTATGGTGTTATATGTTGTATAAGTATATTAAAACATGAAAACAATGTTAAGTTGGGTGGGTTTTGATATAAGAACGTCTTTTCGGCGTTCGTGTCAAAAAAAAAACAGTAAAAGAATCAGTGAGATATGCAAATTAAAATTTAATTTGCAGTCAAATTAGACACCCAAGTGTTTCACCGTAGATATACGTTGCAATAAAATATTGTCAATCGTATAGGAGCCTAAGTAGGGTCTAGCGCGACTAAATAATTCATAAACATACATTTTGCACAGTTAAGATGTAACTTATTGGTTATTTATATATATATATATGTTGGAGAAATAATAGCTTCACCGGTCAGGACGACGTTTTCTTGATTCTCGTCAGGCATTATTATTGATAATTATGGTTTTATGATTGTGATGCACGCAGATTAGTGCAGCGAGTTTCCGTGCGATGTTGCTAGACTTACGTTCGGACACAAAAGAGAGTGACAGTACTCCTGACAACTGTCACTTTACCGTAAGTTCCTTTATCAACACTAGCAATGCATACGGAACCACACTCGACTCCGGTTCATACACCCGGAGTCCCACTAATCCAGGGCTGATACAATAATCAGCCCTTTTACAATCACACAATACGCGGCAATGTCAACTCTAGAACAACTTAGATATTAAATTCTCCGACACGGCCATTCTGACGTTCACACGTCCTCGTGTATCACCCTGTTCATTAACAACACCTTTCGTAATGTTCTTCTCATGTTGTTTGACATTGTATACAAAGGTTTATTACAACGAAATACTATGTATAATAGTCTCCTTTACATTTTCATTCTTAACAAAACTTAACTTAATAGAATGTTATTTTCAACTTTCTTTTCTTTTACTTTGATTTCTTGTCTTTCTTCCTATTCCTCAATTTCATATTTCTCTTCATTTTAAGCTATTTTCATTTTCTTTAACTACATTTCATACTTTTACATTTCATTCCCTGGGCCGGGCAACACCATGAGAATCGACAACCAACTATGCACTTCTATGCATCTTCCGACACTATTCCCTGTCTGTTTCAACAGCTTCGGTCGGTCAACTCTTCCACGTCGATATCCAACTCACTTGATACCTGCCCAGTTACAAATCGTTTCAAGCTTTCATGCGGATACTTATACAATCTCTTATTAGTTATATTCTTCAGCGTATATCTATCTCCTTCCAACACTTCTGTGACTACAAATGGACCTCTAAATTTTGTGTCCAATTTCGTTCGATTTCTTTCTTCGTTTTTCATAAAAACATAATCTCCCACTTTATACTTAATTATTTTAGCCTTATTCAAATCAAACCTACGTTTACTCTTCTTGTGCAGCATTGTTCATGTTATCCTCCGCCTGTGCTCTAGTTTTTGAAATTTCGATTGGTGTATCATTATCATTGATTGGTATTAAACCTAGAGGCCTTGCAATTTTTCCTATCAAATATTCTAAAGGGCTCGATTTGGTTACACGGATAATAGTACAATTCAAAGCTAGTTGAACCTCTCCTAATGAGTCCTGCCAAGAGCGACTGCTAGTCTCCACCGCTGTAAGCATACTTTTTAGAGTACTCATGACTCGCTCGACTTGTCCATTAGCGCGACTAGCGCCTGTGGCAATCAGGTGTAAATTAATCTTTTGCGACGAACAAAAGTCAGCAAATTTTGACCCAGTAAAGCTTCTACCTTGTTCGGCCACCAAGCGATTGGGTACTCCAAATTGATATATTGAAGACCTTAGAGCATTAATACAACTTTGCGAATCTAGCGTAAGGGTGTGATACAGGAATACGAATTTAGTAAAAGCATCAATCTGAACTATCACGTATTCTTTGCGATCGCTTTTACCGCTTAATTTGCCCGAAATCTCAATATGTACAGTGTGCCAGGGAATACTGAATTTAGGAATTGGATGAAGCTCCATTTGAAGTTTCCCTGATTGTGATTTCGATACCGTGCAGGTTATACAATTTTCAACGAATTTACGGACATATTTCGACATGCACTAAAACCAATAATGCTCATATACCTTGCCAAGAGTCTTTTCCCAACCCAGGTGCATAATAGATTCATGCACCTGGTTTATGACTGACCATCTCATTGTACGTGGCACAACTGGTAAGCACCGAGTCTTGTTATGTCTTTGAATTTTCCTATGAAGAATCCCTGCTCTTATATCGTAAGTGTTAGCTAAGTCTTCTGAGATACTCTGATGTTTTAATTTAGCCACTACATCTACAATATCTACGTCTTTCTGTTGTTCTGCTAATAACCAGCCTTCTGCGATCTCTGTTAAATCTACCCGTTTTTCCATTATTTTGCCATATATTTGTTTTGCCTCCGTTGTGATAGGGTTGCGAGACAGAAAGTCTACGTGGGCCATACGTTTTCCCTCTCGATATTGTATGTCGAACTCAAACGGTTGTAAGAACGCCCACCAACGATACACTCTAGGCATTAGCTCAAGTTTTTTTTAGAAGATATTAAAGAATTACAATCAGTAAAAATCACAAACTTTCTTCCATGCAAATATATTTCCAATTCATATGAGGTATATTTTGATTCGCAAGCATTAGTTGTTTTACAATAATATTCGACTACATGTGGCTTATTATCGATTCTATGCAATAATATTGCACCATACCCAATAGCGCTCGCATCGGTATGCAACTCAATTGGGTACCGTGGGTCAAAGATAATTAAAACCGGATTATTCACGAGAATACCTATGACTTTCTTACGAATCTTTTCGTGCTCTGCCTTCCAATCAAAAGTATTTTTCTCACACGTGAGAAAGTAAAGGGGTTTTAATAATTGTGAAAAACCAGGCACGAATTGACGGAAGTACGAGGCCAACCCAATAAATTGTCGCAACGATGTTACAGTTTTGGGTGGTGGTAACGCACTCAACGCCTCTATTTTATGTGGGTTAGGACGCACTTCCCCAGCCTGTACTACATAACTTAAATATTGAACGGTAGTTCTTAAAAAGGAACATTTTGTTATGTTAAACGAAAATCCAGCTAACGACAGTGTGTCAAGGACAATCTCCAGTCTCTCAAGCGCTACTTCTTTCGAGGGAGCCACTATCAAAATGTCATCCATATAGACAACCACATATGATAGAGCGAGATCTCCCAAAGCCTTCATCACTGCTCTCTGAAACACAGACGGTGGATACTTATCAGCAGTTGTGTTCGAATTTAACTCTCGGTAATCTATACACAATCTAGCGGAACCATTTCTCTTCGTTACTAATAACGCTGGGTTGGCGCAGGGTGAACTGCTAGGACGTATAATTTTACTCTGTATTAATTCTTGTACTTTTGCTCGAACTATTTCCCTCTCATTTGGAATAATTCTATAAGGCCGCCTTTGAACTGTTTTTGTTGGCTCGATTAGACTAATATTCATTTCACCTGTATTTAGTCTGGATTGAGGTGTTCCATTAATGAACGAGCTTGAATATTTTTTCAACATGGTCACTAATTTATTTTTCTCTTCTCCTGTTACTTCGGTTTCTAAATTATTAAAGTTTAAATCAGTTTCAGAATTAGCGCACACATTAACAATTTTAGTTTTAAGAATTTCTACGCCTTTATCGTTTACAATTGCCGAAAATCCTTGAGCCAAAATTTCTCGCCCAATTACAATGTTATTTTGCAGACAATCATCTGGCACTACATGAAATAATATTTCTAACGGATTTTCATTAATTATTACATCGCTTAGTATCTGAGTTATGCTATAGATGTTAGCGTTTCCAATGCCTTTTAACATAATCGTATTATTAATTCTCTTATCCATTAATCTATTGGCGATACTTTCCTTAATTATTGAGCATTCAGCTCCGGAGTCAAATGTAGCGGGAAAGCTCACGCCCCGCTGCACTACACTGGTCCTTGGTTCATCTATAACGCACAAGTTCACTCTCTTCTCTACGTACGCTGCCGATCCACTGCCGGATGCCTTTATTGAACATTGGCTGGCGATTTTACCCGGTTCCTGACAGCGATAACATATCACACTAGCCTTAGTATGTTGCGGCTTAGTTTGATTTGCGCCTCGTTCACCTCCATGAGTTGTCCCTTCAACCGTCTTACGGATTCGGCATTCAGCTCTCTTGTGACCTATCTTGCCACAATTGTGGCATTTTATGGTCGATCTTGTTCGCTTAAACTCAGGGCCCTCATCTTGCAGATCATACCGGCGCTTTTCCAAAGTGAAAACTTGCAGCTCCGATTGTAATTCGCGTCTGTTGCGGACATTAGACGTATACGCTATTCTTTGCAAGCGTCGGTCAATGTTGGCCATGTGACCCAAAACAGCTGATACTGCAATCCCTTCTACATCCATATCACGCTACTTAGTGATGAGCGAAGTTATCATCCGACTTGCATACACAGCAACGGACTCGCCAGGATTGGGACGACTAGTGATTTGATTTAAAAATGTGGCCGCTGACGTTTCCGTACTATCGAAACGTTGTAAGAAATTTGCTTGAAATGTGGCCAAGTGATTCCCGGAAAGCATATTTGCGATAGCCATTACGACGCGTTGCCATCCAAAGCTTGACTTAATGCCAAAATTAGGGCACCTCCTCTTCAAAGGTTGCTCATTTAAAACGATATCAACCGTAGCACTCCATTGCAAAGCGTCCGCACCAGAAATATCCGAATTAAACTTTGGCAAAGTAGTGCTGCCATGTTTTTGAGACTCGTTTTTAGACGCCTGCAGTGTTTTTGCCAATTCCAAGAAATTGCGGTTCTGCTGTTGTAGCAAAATAAGGAGGTGGTCCTCAGTCATTGTTTGACGAGGATGTGATCCCACTTATGATGTTGGAGAAATAATAGCTTCACCGGTCAGGACGACGTTTTCTTGATCCTCGTCAGGCATATATATATTTATGGTTTTATGATTTTGATGCACGCAGATTAGTGCAGCGAGTTTCCGTGCGATGTTGCTAGACTTACGTTCGGACACAAAAGAGAGGGGCAGTACTCCTGGCAACTGTCACTTTACCGTAAGTTCCTTTATCAACACTAGCAATGCATACGGAACCACACTCGACTCCGGTTCATACACCCGGAGTCCCACTAATCCAGGGCTGATACGATAATCAGCCCTCTTTACAATCACACAATACGCGCCAATTGCAACTCAAGAACAACTTAGATATTACATTCTCTGACATATATATATATTATTTAAAAATGCATAATTTACCAAGGTGGTAAATACCAGCAAATTGGTCACTGTGGAACGACCCTGTACACAGCAGTTGGGCGGATGTACTAATAGATATGAAAAGTAGAAACAAGAACAATTTAGGAATTGCAGAGAACTAAACAATGCCTCTGTAGTTTGAAATGACAGACGTGCTACGAATTGGGAACCTAGTGGAATTCAACAGATAGGGACAAAAGCTTTCGAAACGGTTCAGCCAGAGAAGAGCAGCACTCTTTAAAGACACAAATAGCAAAGTTGTCAGGCCCAGGAGAGAAAGAAGATTTTAAAGAATTAATAGAAAAGGTTAGGGAGTAACATATAACTCCTCTAGTAGGAGTGAAGATAAAGTTAGAGGCAGGAATATTATAGGGATAACTTGATTTAAAGCAGGAGATAGGAGAGTAAGTAGATTGGAAAAAGTTGGCGAATAGATAAACTGTAGCGGAATCGTTGCTAGATTTCACTATCCTTAGAAAAAAAGAACGAAGGTTTACGTTTCAAATTTACTAAATTAAAAAATGCTAAGTCACGAAAAACTGTATTTTACAACGAGCAAGATAATTCTCGTAACATATAGAGTTTAAGAGTTCAAAATTTGACTTGGCAACAGAATATTTGTATCAGTCAACATTAGTTTTAATTAAGATTAAGTACGAAAGTCTACGAGATTGACAGATTAAACGACGGGATGTAGTTAGGGATACAAACATCCAAGAGTGAGTGTCAAAATAACTGCCAAGGGCAATATAAATATCAGTTACCTCATTTAGAAATGACCAGTCAGTTGCAAGAATACGTTTATTAAGTAAGGAATAATTACCCATACCAAAAAACATGGAACAAGAAGTGAGATTCAAATCTCAACAGACGGATGTGGATCTTCAGGGACAGCAAGTGTTGCAGATCTATAAACGCATGAATTCGCAAACTCGTTAATACAAATAAGGTCGAGAATTCTATTGAAATGATATTTAATTGGATTCATCTGAAATATTGAAAAATCAAGAATGCAGTCCACAAAACCATGATCACTAAAAAACGCAAGATAATTTAAATTATTGGAATATGATTATTAAATTTTAATCACCTAGCACAATGAAAGTATCCGTATTCTTCACTAGAAGATAAACATCTTTTATACATGCAATGTGGGAACAAGCGATAAAAGTTGATTGTGTAAAGGATGTTACCTTAACAGGATCAATCTCAACATCTGAAGGCATACTAAAGGATATACGATCAAACTGAAATGTCGATTGAACGGCAATTAGCACGCCACCACCACGACGAATCTGTCGATCCTGTCTGAATGTGGTATATCGATTTGACATAATTTCACTGTCAGATATGGTAGGAGTTAACCAAGTCTCTGTTAAACCGATAATGTCGAAATTAAGGGAAAAACTAGACAAATAAAGATTAAATTAAATTAAGCTTCGTTAAGAGGCAAAATCTAATTTTGTGACCGACACACTGGCAGAAGACTTACTAACAATATAGGCCACAATCGCTTCGCAAGTAGTATCTGAAGATAACCTGAATACGAATACTTGCTTGCGTCGGACAACAAGTGATAGAGTTGGTATTAAGGGCGTAATAATGCCACTACTTATATTAGGCGTAGTAGACTCGCAGGATGGTCTAAGTTTTCGAGTGTTAACTACTCGAGTAGACGGCTGTGCAATAAGGCTAAGTTCTACAACCGGAGATATAGGTGCGCCAACTAGAGATGGTGCAGGAGAAACATCGTGGTTTAAATTGCAGGGATGTGGTGACAAAGATAGCATTGCTGAAACATCCAGACGGCAAGGAATTGCCAACGAAGTTGAGGGCGACTGTGTTGACGAATTCACCACAGACGGAACGCTTAAAAATTGGGGCGGACATTTAAATGAGGACTCAAAGTAAAATTTACTAAGCTATTCAGAGCTTGAGTCAAAATCACTTAGAAGGGTCTTAGCGACCTCATTTAATATTAAGAATTAATTTCTTACCATATTATACATACGCGATTAAGTTTAATACAGGTACGGAAAGACAAAATAAAACCACCACAAGCTTTTTTGGGGTTGGCAATAATTCTATAAGAGTCTCAAACCGAAAGACCTGCATATTTGGCGTGCATGACATTATCACACAGCCAGAAGTGAGATTCAAATCTCAACAGACGGATGTGGATCTTCAGGGACAGCAAGTGTTTAAATAAGATCTATAAACGGATGAATCCGCAAACTCGTTAATACAAATTAGGTTGAGAATTTTATTGAAATGATATTTAATTGGATTTTATCTGAAATATTGAAAAATCAAGAATGCAGTCCACAAAACCATGATCACTAAAAAACGCAAGATAATTTAAATTATTGAAATATTATTATTAAATTTAAATCACCTAGCACTCTATTAGTCCTCCTGGGAAACTCTTCAGGAGCGGATTGGTCAAAAATTGATTTTATGTATATTTAACATTATAAAAGATAAAAGAGATAGCATTGTTTATGTTAGTACGAGAGTAAACTTGCGACCACTTTGTTTCAAGAAGTAAAAAATTAGAATTTACTAAAGCTGTTTAACAAAAACAGCTAAGTTACTTGAGTAAATAGGCTCACATGTAGGCAGTTCAATCACTAAGTCTAAAATAGGATGATATGGTCCTCAGGGACAACTAAAGGACAAGTTTTTACAACAGTACTAGAAAAAGGATCCGATGAATTGATAAATTCGTGACATGTGGATGGCATCAAAACACTTGGAGACTCAGACCATGGCACATCTGGCAAATTTAAGTCACCAAAGACAAACAAGTAATCACTACTAGAAAATAGTGATGAATTGGATTGAGGCGCAGAAATATGTTCTAGGTATATAGATAAATTTGACTGTGGCGGAATATAAGTTCACGTTATAAATATAGAAAAATCGTTGATATTCTTACAAATAGACGAGTACTGTATAAAGCTATAAATATAGAAAAAAATGTATATATAATTTCAAAGGTATAAATTCAATATTTGTGCAATTTGAATAAATAGGTTTCGATGAATGATCAAAATCTACAGCAATAAAAACACCACCTCACAAAAAATATGTATTTATTGCAAAATAGAGACAAATCAGATTTTTCGGGCTTCTATCAGGCTTCAGTAAATTTAATTATTTATATATTTATATATGTAATGTCAACTATTAACAGTCGACCAAGATTTGAAAGTAACATTACAATTTTTAATATAAATTAAAACTGAAATAATATAATTTAAATTTAAAATTAAATTAATTATTCAAGTAAACAGTTAAAGTTAATATCTGGGGTGTTCATATTGAGAATATTAAATGATCCAACATTTGTTGCGAGGATTGGGAATAACCCAGAAAAACCCAATCCGATCACTATCATTAGTAAAGCAATTAGTGTTAGATACTATATGCTAAAAAGTTAAGAATATGGTTTTTAATTGTATCAAAAGAGGACTCTGAGTTGAAGATTTGAAAAAGTCTGTTATAGTCAGCACAGTGAACACGAAAAGGTTCATGCAAAGAATAGTTAGTATTACAAGTATTTACAGAAAGTGGT